>JAZKJV010008603.1:0-600000 GCA_037367405.1 Ottelia alismoides
TGGGTTTGGGATCACAAGATGACGGAAAATATCATGGTCTATTTAAAAAGCATGGGAGTTCCCACAAACAAAATTTTGTGGAGAAAAATTAAAAATCCCTTCTACCCTTAAAGGAATCCCAAGATCGGATGAAGTCCACATTCAATCCTAAGGATGTCGGGCCTAGTTCCAAGATAAACCCAACACCAACACCAACAACACATACCCAACTCGAAATAATCTTTAGATACAATCGAGACAAGATAATACGAATGCATGTACCATGAATGGCATACCCCATGTACTAGGTTCGCCTTTGGCTTTGAAAAAAATAATTATGAGTTCGTTTTATAGAGCCATCTAGAACCATATGATCAAGATGATATTATGTCTATCATACTAGTTGTTTCTCCAAATACATTGAAATACTCAAGATTAATCCTTACGAACCTAAAAGGGTTCAATTATTCAAAATTAAAAAATCATTTCATATCGACGCTCTAGGGTTAATCATAGAAGCACTTTGATAAACTAATTTGATCTTTACCAACTCAATGGAGGTCTCCATCTTTGTTCTCTCCAACAGAAAAAAAACATATTTTTTTCACTTCATTCAAATAAGAGTAGTGCCCCTATGGAATTTTCGATTTCTCGGTACGATCTCTATAATAATATATATCCCCTTTATCAATTCTATGGTAGTACCTAGTTCCCTGCATTTCTATATCAATCCCATGACCTTATCCTGACCCATCAGGTTCCACCATTTTGACTTAATTGACTCCAGAGTTATTCCCGATCCTTGAGGGTAGACACAACCCATTCCAGGAAAGAAAAAGGTAGCACTGATGAATCTCATATTCATCAACATTATATTGATTATTTAACCCTTTATTTTAGCTCATTCAATTGAGTTAGTAATTAAATAAAGATAATTAACATTATAAACCTTGTAAATAATTAAAATTATATAATATAATTAAATAAAGTCTCTATTTTTTGTATTTGTGTCTATTATTCTTTTTATTTTCTAGCATATTTACCCCGTAAAAAATAATTTAATATGTAAATAATATATTACATGTCAATTTCTACTTAAAAATACAAAAAATAACAAAACAATTAAAATATATTTATTAAAATTTAACAAAAAAGTATTTACAAAATAATACTTTGTGTATATGATGTATTTTGGTGTTTAGTTCTAAATGAAAGTTGTATACTTTTTTTAAAAAAATACACAACCTTCGTGAAGAACACTTTTTAATATGACTTTATTTATTATTTTAATTTAATTTAACTTGTATTTTCCTTTTTTCCTTTATTCTATTCTACCTGTAACCTCCATTTAGGGATGAGCATGGGGCCGAAGCCCTGCCCAAAAAGCCTGGCCCGGCCCAAGCCCAAATGAACATTGGGCCAGGCTTGGGCCCAACATTTAGGCCCAAAATGTTTTTTGGTCGGGCCGTGGCTTGGCTCGGCCCAGCCCGTCCCGGCCCAAGGGCCCGGCCCGAAGAGGGCCCGAACCTTCCCATATCATATACGCCTAGAAACTCTCACCTGTTGCATGCACACTATGTTTATGTATCTTGTCTTCGTACAATGTTTATAAATCAAGAAAGTCAAGTGTGGGACATATGAGTTGATGATCATTGTATTCCATTCGAAATTAATTTTCCTTAATTAGTCTATGATTTATATTCTGCTAATTATTCTTGAATTTGTTAGTGTATATTTTTTTCCATCAGAATATTTCTATCATTGAACCTTTACCCAATATGGGCATTATGATCATTTTTTTAACATGTAGTGCCCGGTGCACATGTTGTTAACTATGTAAGTTTGGTTCACTTTTTCAATTTTGTAATGAATGACGTTTATGGCATATAACATTGAATGCATTTATATAAAATGAGAAATCATCTCCGGTAGAATTGAGTTTTCGTTGTTTTACGAGTATTATTGCATAGGTTTTAAACAATTTTGTCTTGTCTAACTTGAATTAAGACGGACTTTAAACAAAAACTCAAAGTTAATAATCTGTAATGGGTAGAGATGGGCAGGCCCGGCCCAAGCCTGGCCCATAGGAGTTGGGTCGGGCCTGGGCTTGGGCCGAACGAAAAAAAATTTTGTGGGCCTAGGCCTGGCCCAAGGCCCGAAGTTTTTAAACGGGCTTGGGCCTGGGCCCTTTAGGGCCCGGCCCAGCCCGACCCATGCTCATCCCTACCTCCATCGCATGATTAAGTGATCAGACGGTCCAAGACAACGCACACCCGCTCCTCTCTAGAGTGTCTGATCATTAGATCAATGATCCTAGTAGATCCACACATACCCTAATCAAAGTCATTGAATCTCAAGATCCAACGAACCTTATGAATCTTTAACCTCTCATATATTGTCTCTCAAGAGATGTAACTCTTCATCGTCGATACTTTTTCCATTTTCCCTCATCTCTCCATGTGTCCTCTAGACATGATTTTGCTTCCATCTTAGAGCATGTTCATCCCTCATTCATGTCAATACTTTCATCTCTAACATTCTCTTCACACGCATCGACCAAATACAGTTGAAATCACCGCTTTCAACCGCTTGTTTCTTCACAAATCACTAAGGGGGGCACCATTTCACACAATCCGCCCATCTGCAAGTGTACCTCCGAGCCTTTCCTCCTTCCAGTGACAGAGAGAGCGAAAGAAATAAAGTGAGGATTCGCATCCTACCTCCAACGAGATCCATATACGTTCGCCATGTCACAAACCTCTGATTGATGTTGCTCGAGATTTATACCCTAACCGAGTGCATCAAGTGAGGACCTGGAGCTTCAACTTTCAAGCACATGTCCTCCATTTTGCTTCAGAGTTCCTTCTCTGATATCTAGGTGATACCCATGTTGCCTTATTCGCGTTTTCTCATAATTAATTAAGCGCACACACACGTGCGCGCGCGCGCGCACACACACACTCCCTCACACCTCTATTGATTAGTCATTTACCATCTCCAAATCACCCTCATCTTCGCGCATACCTTTGATCATCTCCTCTTCCTCTAGATCTCTTCCCCCGCTCCAATCATTTCTTCACTTTCTCATGTGAAGGACCCAACCAGAGCTTCGTCTTCTTTGCCTCCGAAAACCCTCCACTCACCTCCATTTCAACCCCTTTCGACTCCCCAAATGCTTCGGTTATCCTTCTAACCATGCAGGTACCCCTAAGATCTCAAAGATCGGAATCCTTGAAGCTCTCTGTTCTTCTGTGCATGCTCCGATGAGCATCCATTGACCAAAAACATCTAGCCATTGTCTTCTCTCCTTTGACCCTCCACCACCTTCTCTAGGTCCTCAAGATGGTGTTCCGATCTTCATCGAGCATTAAAGATGATGGAGGGACTATCTGGTAGTTGTCGAAGCACCTCTCAAGTACCACCATTCATGAAGGAGTTTGTTCGAGGAGATGTACATGCATCGTTGGATCAAGCCCCTTCGGCCTTAATCCCACGGTTCATAGTAGACACGAGCCAACCTCTGCATATTTAGCCTTGGAGTTCCCATGCCTTGAGCAAAGCATCCGCAGCCATCCATGTGACCGAGATTCAACTCTTCATGAGCCTCGCATTGAAATAGATAGACCAACCCCATTGATTCTCAATATTTACACATATATCCCCATGCAAATGGAATGTTACAGATAAGCCCTTGCAACTATTTTCATTTACATTTTGATCCTTTTTGAACCTTTTTGGAAATGCTTTATTTACTCTGAATTATGTTTTTATTACGAAAAAGCCTCTGGATTGATCATTTAATAACTATTCCATCTTGTATACAAATTAAATGAATTTGGTCTTGATTAAAAGCTTTGTTTATGCTCTTTCTTATGGCATGCTTAATACTATAATGTAATACGCTTATTTTCACTTATTGATTAAAGAAGTTCGAGTATTACCTCTTGATTTTAATGCTCTTAATTCACCTGAGCTTTATTTCATGTAGTAATGGAACCCTGATATGCTTTATAAACTTGGAATTTATTAAGTGATTGATTTATAGATTCAACATCGTTAATATCTTGGTTAACTGCGAAGTGTATATGAAGTAAAATAGGCGTTTTTATGAAATAGGTGCATTAATTTATTAAGTTGAAATTAGAGCATACATTGATTAACTTAGGACTAATTTAGTTATTGATCCAAGCTTAAGTTTAAACAATCGAGTCCGGACTCTTCCATGTAATTGTTTTATTTATGTGAATGAATGTAATTTTGTGTTGCAATGTCATTCATTTCGTAGCATTTAAGTAACTTGCATATATAAACCCCAAAAATAGCATGCGTCATTAACATTAACGTAGATCACATCAGAATCCTTAATCTAGATATTTGAACTTTAGTTAAATAATCAAACTAGCTCATGTCCTTGTGTTCGACCCTAGGCTTATCCTGGTATAAATTTATGCCTCGCTCTCTTGGTGGAGATTCTTTTAGCGAGGTTCTGGTTGAACCATCGATCGTCCTTGCTACAATTTGACATAATTAAAATAGCAATTTAGCGATTCATCATATGGTTGTTTTTGTTGTTCTCGTGATTTTTTTTCTTTTTGGCTTGAGTCAAACACTTTTTCTCATCCTTAAACTTAATTTATTAGAATATCCCAGGAGTTTCAGGTCCCTAAAAACTGTCTAGTTTACAAATGTAGAAAGAACCATTAAATTAAACTTTCTGCAGTACAAGAAACCAGAGTTCGATCCACAAATAGACTTGATAGACTTTCATTGCCGGACCATTTTATCTGGCACTCTAACGCTACATGCAAACTTTGGGTATACTCGCTAAATGGGATACGATGAGCTTCTCATGCTACCACATTAATGACAATGCTTTTAGAACTATATTACTTCTAACTCACACAGTCTCATTGGATACCTTTAACATAATTAGCCTACCCCAAAACGAATATAAAGCAGATATTTTTGGTGCATCTTGGTTACATTTCATCTCAACGTAGACATCTGATTATTGTTAGTGACTTTAATATTTATCGCTTTTCTGCGAGACTTCTTTGAAGTGCCCAGTCTTAGGCTTCCTTAAGGACTTCGACTTCAATTGTTGATGCACTGTTGATGTAGGAAGATTTACTTGAACTGATGGGAATCAGGGATGATGAGCGAATTCAGATATGTCTCTATATTCGTTATCTCTTTCGGTTATTAGGCGATGAGCAACAATGAACTTATTACAAAATACCTAGTCATATCTATGGCAAATGGAAGGCGATTAGTTAGAAAAACCATCCTTTACATCCCCTGTAATCAGTTTCTCGAACGACCAGGTAGAGGCTTACAACTCTTTTCATGTTGGGCATTCTCAAGATGACGAGACTAGACAAGGACATTATTAAATGGAATAAGGAAAATATTTCCTCTTTATCTCTGGAAAAAAAGAGACTAGAAGCTGGAATCCCTTTAAGAACAAGTGGATGCAGAACATTTAGGCCCAATTGTAAAATAATAAAACATGACTTCATGAACATGATCTATAATGCTTGAAGAGAATTGCAGTGCCTAGGAGACACGATTTATTAATAATTTAATTTTTGTATCGATATTTTGAAAAAGGTGACCATGATGATATTTAATATTGGCTGAAAGAAGGAGACTCGAACACCAGATACTTTCACACTGTGATAAACATGAGAAGCCGACAAAGCATTGTTGACTCCATCAAGACTGGGAATTATGGAGGGAGCTGGGACAGCATTGTTGAAGCTGGAGTTGCTTATTATTCAGATCTCTATAAATCTCAGGGGACTTCTTGGGATGATGAGATGTTGGATGTTATCCCTAGGATCATCAACAGAGATGACAATGAAGCTTTAATTGCTATTCCTGATAAAGAGGAGATTCTTAAAACAATCAAATCCTTTGCTGAGTATAAGGCTCCTGGTCCAGATGGGTTTACTGCAGAATTCTATGTGGACAATTGGGAGACAGTGGAGGGAGATGTGTATTCGGCAGTAACTGAATTTTTTATGAAGCTATGGATGCCTGATTCAATCAAAGAAACCTTCCTTGTTATGATTCCTAAGAAGAAGAACCCATGTATGTTCAGTGAACTCAGACCAATAAGCCTATGCAATGTCAGTTACAAGATCATCACAAAGATTTTAACTGATAGATTGGCCCCTTTCATGAATAAACTGATTGCTGAGAATCAAGGGGAGTTCCTTGCTGGGAGGAGCATTTTTGATAACGTGGCCCTAGCCCAAGAATTGGCTCAACATCTCAAAAAGAAAAGCAGAGGAAGTAATGTCATAATGAAACTTGATATGGAAAATGCTTATGATAGGATGGAATGGAACTTTCTCTTTGCGGTCCTATCCAAGTTTGGGTTTAATGACCTGGTGATTAACGCAATTAAAGCATGCATATGTAATGTTCCTTTCTCTTTACTAATTGATGGTACGTCCACGGGGTGGTTTAAGAGTTCAAGGGGTTGAGACAAGGGGCCCCTCTTTCTCCAGCGCTCTTCATTCTAGCTGAGAAGGCAATGAGTAGAGGACTTTTGAAGCTTCTGAATAATGGGAAATTGAAGCCTTTTTATACGCGTCCAAATGTCCCCATTGTCTCTCATCTGCATTTTGCTGATGACACCATCATTTTTACAAATGGCGGGAAATGCTCTCTAGAGAATTTGAAGGATTTTTTACACAAGTATGAGGAGGCCTCAGGACAAAAGATTAATGTAGCGAAGAGTAATTTCTACACCAACGGGCAGAATGGCATCTTGATCAAAACGATTATGGGTTTTAGTGATGGCAAGCTACCGTTTACTTATCTGGGTTGTCCAATCTTCCAAGGCAAGATGAAAATGAAATATTTTGACAGCCTAATTGAAGATGTTCAGAACAAGTTGGCAGGGTGGAAGAGTAAAACTCTCTCAGCAGTAGGAAGGATCACGCTGATTAGACATGTCCTTTCGAGCATCCCCATCCACATGATGATGGTGTATGATATTCCTCAAGGAGTCATTAGCAAACTGGAAAGCATATTTTCAAAAATTTTTTGGCAGGGATCGAAGGAGAACAAGGCTAAGCATTGGGTAGCTTGGGAGCAGATTTGTAAGCCTCTTACTGAAGATGGTCTGGGCATTCGGTCTCTGGGGGAGATGATGTTGGCCATCAGAATGAAGATGGCATGGCATTATATGCAGAATAATTCTCTTTGGACGAACTTCATGCAAAAGAGGTATGGTAGTTTAGATGACGTTAATGTTTATGCTCCGGCAAGATGGAAAAATCTCCAAAAGGCCTGGAAGGAGGTTGGTAAATACACCTCTTGGACTGTTGGAAATGGGAAAATCAGATTTTGGTTGGATAATTGGCTTCCTGGTGGACCCCTCTGGCCTCAAGAGGGGATTATCTTGGATGAACCTGATACCTTAATATCGGATATGTTTGATGCTGAAAGCTGGAACATGAACAAATTAAGATCTACAGGGCTGGAGGGTAATATAATTGAGGAGATCCTGGCTAAGAAGATAAAACTCAAGGATGAGGACCCGGAAAGGTTTTGGACCTTGAATAATCAGGGTACTCCTACAGTTAAGAGTGCATGGCAAAGCATCAGGAAGAAAGGAAGATGCCAGCAATGGGGCAGGGCTATATGGGATCCAGGAATCCCATTGAAGATCTCAATTATGCTTTGGAGACTCTTTCACAAGAGACTACCTTTTGATGACAATGTGATTAAAATGGGCTTCAGCCTGGCTTCAAGATGTAACTGCTGTGATAATCCGAGTACTGAGGACCCTGAACATGTATTCTTCTATGGGAAGGTTGCGGTGGCTCTTTGGAACTGGTTCTTTGATACCTTTAAGCTTTTATAGAGACACGAGGGACTTCTTTGGCTGGATGAGATTTATCTTCAAATGGAGGTCGAAAAAGACCCTTCTTAGAAAAGCCATGAGGATTTTCCTAGCCTGGCTCCTCTGGAACATTTGGGTTGAAAGGAACAAAAGAAGATTTGATGATGATCATTCTTCTATTTGTTTCTTGGTAAAGAAGGTGCAGCTGGATACTAGGATGATAATCCCTTGGGTGTGTTCGAACCTTGTGGCAAATAAAGCTGGGGAAGATTTCTTGCAAAAGCTGGGGTTTGAACCTAGACAAAAGGAAAGGATTTGGAAAATCTTCTGCTGGAAAAAGCCGGAAAATGGAATTCTAAAACTCAACTCTGATGGAGCTTCAAAGGGAAACCCAGGGATTGCAGGGGGAGGAGGTATTATTAGGAATCATAAAGGGGAGATGGTACTCTCGTTCTCTTGTTTCTTGGGGATTGCTATGAATATGGAGGCTGAGCTTAGGGCTGTCATAGAGGGACTGGTCATCTGCAGGAGTCACAATTTCAATAAAATTTGGCTGGAACTTGATTCTGAGGTGCTGGTTAAGATGGTGGAAGATGGTGTTTGCAGATTTCCCAATCTTAGGAATGGGTGGGATGAGCTTGATTCTGTCAAGCATCTCATTGTGAGAGTCTCCCATGTATACAGAGAGGCTAATGTTGCTGCAGATGCTATGGCTAATCTTGCAATCAGGCAAAGAAAGGATCAGATCTTCTATGATACTAGCCAATTACCACTGAAAGTCAAGGGGTGTATTACACTGGACAAGGAGCAACTTAATTATGTTAGATTCAAACCTTGAATTGAATTGCTTTATCTTGATGGACTAGATCGACATTTTGCCTAATGGATGATTTTCCGAAGACATTTGCTTCTTTCAAAACATCCGGTTCCACTCATTTTGATCGTTGATAGGGCAGGGAGAAGCTGGAGTAATGATGAGTTTTGGTATTCCCGCTTCTTGAGCAGGAATTTGAACCGCTGATTGTAATTTTTCGATCTTTCTCAAGGCAGAAAATCATGATTCCAATTCTATATATATACAAACGGAGATCCCTTTCTTCTTCAAACACTTTTCTCTGGAATGGCGTGCTCAGTGCTGTTTGGGCGACAATTGGAGGGGACGATCTCCCGTCTGCAGTTTCTGAAAAATGAAACTCTCTTTTTCCTCCTTTCTTCCTCAGATTCCATTCTAATATTGGCTTTGGATGATCTGGAGAAAGAAGAGGATGTTTTCATGTTTTTATCCAAGAAACTTTCGGAAGCTGAGTCTAGCGCGTACCTGGATTTATCGGAGCATTGGTAAGAAGTCTATCATGCAGAAAGGGAAAGGTTATCATTAGAAGTTATACTTTAGTATGGTCGTTACAAGTCAACTGGATCCAAAGCTTGAGGAGTCAGAGTTGGATTTATGAATGGTTGGAAAATAAAAGGTTGCTGAAGAAGGGTCTTAAAAGAAAGAGGTCCTTATGAGCTGCTTGTCTATTGGGGTGCTTAAAACCTGGATATATGCCTTGGCAAGGGCTTAAGGAAGTGCACGCATCCATTTGGATGGGTGCACAGAAGCTAAGTCATGACAATGATGGTAAAGGCCAAGGAACCCCTTCAATCCTGAAAGTGTAACAGCGAATAAAAATTGGAACCAAGAAGCAAAAAGGCAAAAGGGTATAAGAGCTCTTTCTATCCCCTAAAAGTACTGGCTGGAACATTCATTTCTAAACTGGGAAAGTCGGGTGACTCTTCCCAAACCTTTTGGCCAGCGTATGAGGACATCTATATGGTGGAACAGGGAAGTTAAGGGCAAGATTCCTAGAGCTTCACTCTTAAGAAGCTCTTCTCTACGTCTCCTTTTTCACTCTGCGGCATTAAGACTGGAGATGGAACTCTCTTCTAGAACTGGTGCACGCAAGGTATTCGACGAAATGTCCCTGAAATTATCAGCTATGGAAAGCAGCTATGGTGATTTTATATCCTACTTCAAAGAGTATGCTTCAAGATACAGAAGAGGGCTGATTGCTTAGAAGGATTATATTGATGTTTTATCAACAGTGGGGAAAGCAACGTTTGAAGTGATAGAAACAAGATTTGAAACCTGGATGTCAGGACATATCTGTTCAAGCAACACACCTTTCTTTTTTGCTCTCTTTTTCATGTTGCTAGGAAGACTCAGCAGTCATTTCTTACATTTTATAGAGTTAGATTGGAATAATCTGATCCAAGCTGGGAAAGATTACTTGAGAGATCGCATTGATTGGCCTGAAGTGGAAGAACGTGAAGAGGATTTGCTGACTTCTTTGTTTCTGTATCAAAGAACATGGGATCTACTTGTGGATTTTGATGATAAAAGCAATTGCAACTTTATCCCAAAATTCCACTTCTTGGAGGTTGGCTCAATTCTCAATTCTGCTTTGTTAATCAGGGATTTGCATACCTCTTCCTCTCAAGTTGAAATTGTTCTGGACAACAGTGGGTTAAAGATGTATAAAGATTTGCTCTTCTCTATTGATAACCTGCCAGTTTTAAGGAATTTAGAGGATTACATACAAGATCTTCATCAAGAGATGGGGCTCTAAGTTGCAAAACTACATTCCTCCTTAATAATGCACCTTCCTGAAGGAGCACTGGACTGCCTTGTTACTTATTATCTTATTCAAGGCACTCATTATGAAAATAGACCTCAAAAAGGCCTTCAAGACCCTCAACTAGAAATTGTTACCCTAGGCCTAGAATTGTCAAAAAGCTTTAGAACCTTTATTTCATGGATATTAAGTTTTCTAAATACAACCATATCAGTACATTAGCACATCTGCTGGTTTTTAAATCCATAAGGAGGTTAGACAAGGAGGCCCACTATCCCTGCTATTATTCATCGACGCGGTGAACAATCTGGATAGTGTGCTCCAGAACTTAACATTACACCGTATCGAAAGTTTTCAATCCCTAAATCAGACCAAGAGATCAGAAACATCTTGTTCGCAGATGACATCTTAATCTTTTTTAAATATGATGAAAGTGCGATCAGATGTCTTGACCTGATCCTAAGGACCTTTTTTCTTATACGTGGACTCCACGTAAAATTAGAAAAGATTCAACAAACAAAATTACTATACTTTTTCCCATAGCAGATTGATAGCAAAACTCAAAAAAGAATTATGGGCTAAAGAGTTCCACCTTAGTGTTTCTTTTTTTTTTTCTTTAGATGCTAGCACATAGTAAACTAATTACTCAAGAGAAAGTTCATCTGTTTGAAGTCAACTTGGCTAATAGTTGCCTCCTGTGTCTTAAAAATACTGAAAGATAAAGGCATCTTTTTTGTTGAGTGCCCCTTTACCGAACAAGTTCTATCTCTGCTAAATTTTGACACTTGGGATACTTTCTATAAAAACATCTCTCATATCCCTGACGTTGACTCGAATTCAATCTCATAATAAAATCCAAGAGGGCATCAACTTGGCTGTCTATCCAGAGGGAGAGGTGCCCGAGAACCTTAGAGGGTGTCTCTCATCCAGCTCTTAAAATTACACGAGGCAAATCTTCTCTCCAAGTTTCTCAGAGGATCTTAAACTTGTTCCCATATATTTGATTACCCTTCATGTTATTTTTTTGGGATTTTATCACTTGTGCCCCTCCGAGATCTTGCAATTTCAGTTATGCCCCTATCTTTTTGGTAATATCAGTTGTGCCCCTCACTTCTTTCTCCGTCATCAGTTGTGCCCTTCCGTTAGATTGACCGTTAAAAAATTAAAATAATCATAGTTTACTCAAACCATGGTGTGGTTAAGAGGGGTATTACTGTCGGAATAAAATCAAATGAGGAGGGTTGGGGAGGAGGTGCGGGCTGGAGCGAGGGCGGGGGCTGGGGGAGGTGCACGGCTGCGGGAGGAGGTAGGCTTCACAACGTTATCGAGGGGGAGAAGGGGCGGCACGGTGCGAGGCAGGGGGCGGAGGCGATCCGGGGTAGGGGGAGGGGGAGCAGGGGGCGGTGCGTGCGGGGCAAGGGGAGGGCACGGTGTGGGGAAGGGGGAGGGGGCTCGAGGCGGGGCAGGGGGGCGACCTGGGCGCGGATGGGGGGCAGAGGGGAGGTGCGGGGGCGGAGGGAGGTGCTGGGGCGGAGCCGGGAGCTCGAGGCGGAGGAGGGAGAGCTGCGGCGGCGCGGTGCGGGGTAGGGGGAGGGGGCGACCTGGGCGCGGATGGGGAGGCAGAGGGGAGGTGCGGGGGCGGAGGGAGGTGCTGGGGCGGAGCCGGGAGCTCGAGGCGGAGGAGGGAGAGCTGCGACGACGCGGTGCGAGGTAGGGGGAGGGGCGACCTCCCCGTCGAGAACACCAGAAGGGAATCATGACGGTAGTTCGACTCCCACAACGCATTGAATCGAAGCACCGACAAGTTCTCCTTGTCGTGATGATCAACCTGCAATCGACGATACAAAAAATGTTCAAATAACACATCGAACAGGATCGATCGGGAAGTAGAGGTAGTAGACCCACCATGGTGCGATCGAGATCGGAGACGATCATGAGACGAGGCGGACCATTCAACCTGTCCATGAGGATCCTGCAAATAACAGTATTCGATCAACATGTGAAGAAGAAAGATCGAATTTGGTAACCCGAAAACGGAATCCGACGTGTACCCAGATCAGAGGAAGAGGAGCCCAAATGGAAATCGGAGGGAAGGAATGAGCTTGATGGATCGAAGGGAAGGAATGAGCATGACCCTGAACCCTTTTTTTTCAAATTAATTCCGCTTATATCCTCAAAGTTAACGTCCGTTTGCACTGTGGATGGACGGCAACTAACCCAAGGGGCACAACTGATAAAATGGCAAAAAGTGGGGCACAATTGATATTACCAAAAAGATAGGGACATAACTGAAATTGCGAGATCTCGGAGGGGCACAAGTGATAAAATCCCTATTTTTTATTAAAATTTCTGCTTAAATTGAAAACTAGGTGTGCTCTCATAACTCGATTTGACTCATTATTATAAGGTCATGGATCGACCAGCTCCGTTTTAGTAGATACTCCTATCTAACGGATACCTGCATTATTTGAACGGATCACATGGACCCATGGATACCTATAAAAAAATAATGTATGGTGCAATTCCATCTATTGTGTTCAATCCAACAAACCATGAAACTTTTGTGGAGCAAATGTCACATTTAACGGATGATGATGTATATCCGCGTCAAAAATATGTGCCAATTCAAAGTTCTTGATTTTGGCTTCCACCAACATAACGTGTTATGTACACCTGGACATAACACAATTGGATAAATGATTTTCGCTTCAATCAATTTTGGCTTCAATTTACATTTGTATTATATACAATTGGATAGACATTGACTGTGTTGTAAATTGAAGAAAATCGATGTTTGATGTATTTTCTTGTAGTGATATTCATTCCTGGACAACTACGAATAAGGATGAGTTGGTCTACTCAATCTTTCCTATGAAGAACTCAATCCCCACAACGATTATTTCATCTGATTCAAGATTGCTAACTTAAAAACATTATACGTTAATGATCAAAATTCGGAGCAATTAAACCATCATGTCAATCTGAACCCATCAACAAATATCACAAAACACAAGACGATCCGATCTTATGGACAGGTATCTGTACCAATCAGATCCAAAAGTAGAATACCGACTTAGATGAAAAAATCAACCAATTTGCAGAGATCCCTACTATAAGTATGTCGATGAATGCATCTGGCTCTAGGAACATAACTGTAGCAACCTTTTTAATTTGTAGCTCGTTCAAGACCAAAAAACACTGAGTTACTTCGTTGATAGAAGCCAGGTAAATGCAGTTTGTGACTGTCTCCTGGTACCACAAAGGAGATGTACATGAAAGAAACCGATCGGCATCCAAGACTTTTTGCTATCTAGAAAATTGTGGGGCACTTCCAATGACTTCAGTCATTCCAAGCATACTAAATTCAGCTTCCGAAGAAGGTTTCTTGCAATGCAGATATGCGGAAAAAATACATCTTACCTTAAATACCCTGTACAAAAAAAGTCTCAAGTTCCCCTCTTGCTAGAATCTAAGAACCTGCTTGGGATGGCTTCCAAGCTTTCCCAGTGCCTTGTCTAGTGCAAGGCTGAAATCGTGGAAAGGCACCAGCTCCATCCTGCATGATAATAATTCAAGCATACAATTCTAAGCCAATGATATCATGTGATTGAACAAGACATGAGCTCAAAAAGACTCACTCGTATTTGAGCTGGCCCTCCCAAACCAGATTCAGAAGGTGATCGATCATGATCCTACACTCTTTCGCCTTGTCCGAGCTCATCCACTTCTGCAGCCAGAAACCCTGAAGGGAAAGGTCCTTCACAAACAAAAGAATTTTAAATTTTTCTAGCCATCAGATTTCCAAACAGAACTTATCAGAAGCACCTGTGAATCTTTAACGAGGATATTAATTGAGAAATACTAAATGCGAAGTTCATCACTCTAGTTATGGATGCATTTAAAACAGTAACTGGCATCGAAAAAGTAGATACTTATGGGCGGAGGCTCCAGCCACACAAATATTCGGTTAGAGGAAGGTCACAGAGGAGAGACTGAGAGGCCACAGTAGTACGAAGCGCCAGGAAGGGGAAGGAGATTGGAGAGGGGGCTGAACAATGGTTTAAAGGAGGTGGAGGCAGAGGAGTCCTGATTGTGGTAACATCTTTTGTGACTGTACAGCACTCGGAAGGGCCTTGGAAAAACAGGATTTGAGGTGTTTTCAGCATGACCTCAAATTTTGGTGAAATTCGGCCGAATTTCGATCGAATTTCAGTTTCGATAGGTTACCGAAATTCGATTGAAATGATCGAAATACGGAGGAACCTAGTACAAAAAATGATCGAAATTTCATTTCGATCGATCACTGAAATGGTGATCAAAATCGACACTTAGAACCTTGGTTTTCAGTGCAGGGGTTTGCTACACCTTTCCCGGCAATGCTGTGATTAGGTGGTCTACTTCCAACGTGGGAAAGTTGAACACTGGCAGAGGATGTGCCAGCATAAGGAAATGATATCCATGATGCTTGTGGAGAGGAGGATGGCAATGCTAAAGATACCGTGGAACCTATGGTCTGAAATCCTGCCTAGAGGGTGTTAGCCGGCAGGAGACGCTTCTTTCGACTTTCTGCTAGGTTGTGCCAGCCATTCTTGGCGAGACCCTTAACAGATGCCGGATGTCATTTTCATTTAGCAGAGTCAACCTGTTTGTGAGTTTCCCAGGAAGATTCATCATAATTGCGCATTTGAGATATCAAAGGCGCAGCAAGGAAAAGGCTCTTATTCAGGAATGACTCCTCTATAAATAGTTGGATACCTTGATGCAGATTATGCTGACGATAGAATTCTAAATTCAGCTTGTTGGACAATCTTGTTACAAGGTATATCTAGAAACACAATGAAGTTGCTTTTTCGAGTACAAAACCAGAGTCCAATGTTGTAAAAATCAACCAACTAGCCCGACTAGTAAGTCCAACTAGTCTAATCAGTGGGGTGGCCGACCGAATACCAACTAATTCTGACTAGGTATGCTAATCGGCCAATTTTTGCTTGGAGATACCATATTTTTTTTAACGTTTTGCTTTTTTTATAAGCAAACATATTGTAATATGCTTAATGTTTTATTTAAATTCAACTACTACTTTTATTTTATTATGGTTGTATAAAATGTACAAAATATATGTAAGTATATGTATAAAAATGAGTTATATATTTAAAATAATCATAAAATTCAAAGCCGATTAAAGTTCGACTAAATCCGATTAATCGCCCGACTGCCGATTATTCTTCGATCAGTGACCCAGCCAACCGAGTACCGACTACCGACTTTTGCAACCTTGCCAGAGTCCATAGCTATGGCTCGTACTACAACTAAGATGGTAAAGTTAGACATGTTCTAAAAGACTATGCATTAATACCACGAGACCATGGAAATATGGTATGGCAACCAAGCTACCATTTTCACTGCAATCATGTCTTTCATGAGAAGATCAAACATATAGAGATTAACATTCACTACATTCGAGTTTTGATCCAAAGAGGACTCCTAAATCCGCATGCCCCTTTTAAGGAGTAGCTTGCATATGTGGGTCCATGAGCATGGAATCTATTAAATATTATTGAGATATTTACTATCTTTCGTATTGTTCTCTTATTATCTATCTATTTTGTCTTCTTCTTATAATTTGACCAATATGTTCCTCTCCTATATAAGAGAACCCTAAGGCCTCTTTAGGGTATCTCATTAATGAAACTTATTCTTTTCCCACAACATGGTATCGGAGTGACCAAGTTCATTCCTTTTGCACGGTGACGTGGGAGATACATCTGTGGCTCCGTCATCGACGCCTTTTCTTGACGTAGTGGACGTGGGCCCGTTTTCTGCGGCCCTGGAAGCGGATCCGATAGCGGATCCGGGCTCGTTAACTGAGTCTTGGGTGGGCTTGTGGGCCTTTCCGGACCCGGTTGTCGGTAGAGATCTACCGGGCTCGGTGGAGCTGGTCCCGACCTTCACAATATCGGGTTCATCACCTCGGTTCGGTCCTTCTGGGGGCTTTCTTGGCGCTTGGACTGCTGCCCCTCACGTGGCTTCTATTCCGCTATTCCACTCTATTCTCGCGGAGGAGAGGCCTCGGCCCCTGCCTCCCTCAGCCTCGGCTGCTCCAATCCCAGAGTTCAGTCGGGGGGGCATCCATGGATGGGGGCCTCTCTGATAGCATCTCTGATGTGGGGCCTAGCGACAGAAGAAGCGGGAAAAGATACAGAAGAAGAAACAGAGCAAGGGCGTCGAGGCCGATGTCACAGCCATGCCCTCCGTTCAAGCTTCTTGTGGCGGAGGCCGCTGGTGTGGCCCGAATTCAGGGGTCTGCTGAAGAATCCAAATGAAAATCTTATCTTGGAACGTTCGGGGCCTGGGGGATCCGAATAAGCGGAGAATGGTGGGTGCTAGATTCAACGATTGGGGATGCGACGTCATCTTGCTCCGGGAAGCGTAGCTTCTTTCTTTGACGGAGGGCGAGTGGAGGTGCTTCGGAGCAGGTGGCGTGGACCAGTTCAGAACTTTGGATGGGTCGGGATCCTCGAGGGGGCTGCTTGTGGCTTGGCGCTCTTCGAAGTTATTGTTCATCTCCATGGCTCGGGGGCGGCACATCTTGACGGTCGTCTTGGCCAGTACGACCTCTTCATTTCAGTTGGTTGTCTCCTGCGTGTATGGTCCCTGTGATGGTGGTTTACGAGGAGAGCTTTGGGAGGACTTTCTGGAGGCTGATCGATGCGTCGGTAGGACCCCCTGGGTGGTGGGGGGGATTTCAATGTCACCTTATTCACTACGGACGGACCCGATGGTAGGGGGGCCAAGACCCGGGTTCTGATGCTTTTGCGGACACCATTGATTTGCTTGGCCTCGAGGTGATGGATGCTGAAGACGTCAGTTATACATGGAGAAATTCTAAGGCTCGCTCGCGTCTCGATCGTTTTCTCGCTTCTGGTGAGGCTTTGGAAGCGTTCCCCCTAGCATCGGTGGAGGCCAAACTCGTTCGTATTCTGACCACAATCCTATCGTGTGGTGTTCGGGCGAAGCCCCGGTGATGCGGGGCCTTTTCAGATACGAGAAATGCTGGTTATTGGAGGACAACTTCCGGGAGATCGTGGCTTCCCACCGGGCGGAGGTGGTGGTTTCGGGCTCCGCTGCTTATAGGTTTGTTCAAAAGCTGTCCTCCTTGAGAGTGCGTCTTGCGGCTTTCAAGAGGGAGTCGAGGGCGGCCAGGGCTGCTGCGAGGAGGGTTGCGGAGGAGACCATTCGGAAATTTGATGCGCTGGAGGACCTCAGGGAGCTCTCGACTGTGGAGATTGAGGCTCGTGTGGCGGCTCGAAAGAACCTTTTCGTGGAGGAGAAGAAGCGCATCATGGAGTGGAGGCAGAGGTCGAGAAGTAACTGGCTTCGGGAGGGGGACGCTAATACGTCCTTCTTCCATCGTATTGCAAATGGGAGGCGTAGAACCAATGCCTTGGGCTCCATTGTCTTCGATGGGGTCTGCGTGGATGGTAACAAGGAGATGGGTCTTGCTATTGCGGCACACTTCAAGGGCGTTTCCTCGGCTACCATACCCTGGAGGTGGAAATGGTTGGGCTGGGGTACTAGGACCGTAGCGAGGTCCTCGTGGGAGGACCTGCTCCATGAGGTTACTTTGGAGGAGCTGAAAAACGCTGTCTGGGATCTCAACGACGATGCTGTGCCTGGCCCTGATGGCTTCTCGGTTTCGTTCTACAAAGACTTTTGAACCATTGTTGGGCAGGAGGTGCTTGAGGTGGTTTTGGAATTCTGTCAGGGGAACTTGGGTTTTGATCGGATCAACCGCGCGCTCCTCGTCTTGCTTCCGAAGTCTTCGGCGACTTCTGCTATCGAGGATTTTCGTCCTATCGCCATATCGAATGCCCTTTACCTGATCACGGCGAAGGTCCTTGCGGTTTGGCTGAACGTCCTCCTTGGGAACCTGATTTCGCCGGCCCAATCTGCGTTCATCCTCGGGCGTCAGATATCCGATTGCATCATACTTGCTTCTGAGATTATTGCGGATTGGCGGCGGAAGGGTGCGAGCGGTGTCCTTTGGAAGATGGATTTTGCAAAGGCGTACGATAGTCTTGACTGGAGGTTCCTTTGGTCTGTGCTGCGGAGGAAGGGCTTCCCCGACAAATGGATTTCTTTGATGAGGCGATGTGTCACCACGGCGTCTTTTTCGATCTTGGTCAACAGTCGGCCGGAGGGGGGCTTGGTACAACCTCGGATGGGGTGCGTCAGGGGTGCCCCCTGGCGCCTATGCTCTTCATTCTTGCGGTCGATGTTCTATCCGATATTGCGGGCTGTGTCGTTAGTCGTGGCTTCTCTCGCAGATTCTCGAGGGAGGGGTCACTGGTTCCGGTTGTTCAGTACGCTGATGATACCCTCTTCCTCATCGAGGGGGGTATTGAGGAGGCTAACGACATGGCGGTGGCTTTAGAAATCTTTGCTGAATTATCGGTATTGTTTAAGAATGATGCGAAGTCTATGTTCGTCCCTTTCGGGCGTGCAGAGCAGCTTGCTGATAGCCTTGAGATGGTCTTGGGCTCGGGGTGTGCTTCGTTACCGCTTGATTATTTGGGCACGCCTTTGAGGGTGGTGGAGAAGGTTGAAGCAAGGCTGTCTGATTGGAAGGTCATTGTTCTCTCGAGGGGTGGCAAGCTGGTCCTTTTGAAGGTCGTCCTCTCCACCATCCCCATCTATTTTCTCTCCAACCGTAAGATGCCTAAGGGGATTCGGGCGCGGCTGGAGAAGCGGATGCACTCTTTCTTGTGGGGTAACAATGCGGACGGGAACAGGAGGATCCATCTGGTGGGGTGGGAGGATGTCACGCATAATAAGATCAATAGGGGCCTGGGGGTGAAATCGCTGGAGCAAATGAATGATGCGTTGTTACTTAAGTAGGCTAGCAAGATTTGGGGTCCGAGGGATGATCTTGTTTGCACGGTGATCCGCAAGATCTACGACGTGAGGGGGGCACCGCCTTCTCTGTCGGCCATCCTCGCCACCCCGACCCCCTTCTGGCGGGGTGTGGTAAAGACTTTCGTGAACAACATCGCCCTCTTTAGACCGGTTCTCGGGAGGGGGGACTCCTCTTTTTGGACGGACAATTGGTCGGGGGGGGGGGGGGGGGGGGGGGGGGGGCTCTGCTCTCGTTTCCTTCGGTTGTATGCGCTGGCTGCGGAGAAGTTATGCTCGGTTGCGGATTGTTGGGCTGATGGTCTATGGTTCCCAATTTCTCCGCTAACCTCTCCGACTAGAGATTTGAGGAGTTCTTGGCCTTGGTGGAGGCTGTGCGGGAGGTGGGGCCTCCTAGTGGGGGGTGGGACCACTGGTGTTGGAGGGAGGGGTCGTTCTCAGGCTTCTTCGTAGAGACTGTGCAACTATCTGGGCTCTCAGGCTTCCTGAGAGAATTGGTGTCTTCCTTTGGTTGCTTAGGAGAAAGAGGATGATGATGCGAGATCGGTGCGTCAGGCTTCTTGGCGTTATTTCGGACAGGTGCTTGATTTGTAATGCTGCGATCGAATCGGTGGAACATCTTTTTTTCTCATGCCCCATGGTCTCTCAACTATGGCAGGAGATGGGCTCTGATTGGTGCCGCAGCAACGACTTTCAAGCCTTCTGGAATTCGATCTACACGAATCTGAACAGGCCAAGGAGAGAGCGGCTGTATCCCATGGTCATCCTATGGGCGGTGTGGCGGGGGAGAAACGACTTGATGTTCTCGGGTCAGCGTTTTTACAAAGAAAACGTGGGGGTGTTCGCTAAACGCATGGTTGAAGATTGGGTTCTGTAGCGTTTTAGCTGTAGTGTGTTTCTGTTTGTCTCCTGGTTTTTTCTCTCCTTTTTTTTGAATAAATATTATTGAGGCGGACACCATTGAGTATTTCCCCCTACCTTTTAGACTTCAAAAAAAAATCAAAACCCTAGCCCGCCCCACCCCACTCCCGCTGCCGCCGCACGACCCCACGTCGCTGCAACCCAGGTCGACATGCCTCCTTCGGCACCGCATAGGCCCTTCCCCAGCCTCTCCCGACACTGCCCAGGCACTCCCCCAGCCACAGGCCGCCATCAGGACTGCTGCCAGGCCCCATAGGCCGAGGATCTGACCATCCCATACCACCCAGGCCCTCCCCCGGGCCCCCAGGCCACCACAGGACCTCCTATATGCCTTCGTGCATCTCTGCGGCTCGAGTAGCAGTCTGTCGGTCTGATTTTGATCGGAAAACACGATTTCAGACCCATAAACCGTGTTTTTCGACCCTAGCACGCATCGAAGATTGATGCGGATGATTGTCTAAGTCTACACATACAACCACTCCTCCGTATGATCGTGTAGACTTGTTCATATCGGTCTACTCCCCAGTTGAGTTTCGTTGTTCGGTTGTTTTCCTATCATGTCAGAGAACAAGGGTGATATTTTTCATCTGTAGCCTTCGAGAGCTTGGTTCCCATCGCTAAGATGGATGGGACCAATTATGAGTTGTGGTCTATGCAGTTTCTCACCCTCAAGCAATGCAACAACAAGGAGCACATCCTGACAGATCCAGAGCCAAGGGATAAGACTGGAGCAAATGCTTCTTGGAAGCAAGATGACGCGTATGCGCATGTTTGGCTATGTGGAACCCTCATCATAGAGATAGCCAATGATATTCTGAACCAGCCCACCGCCAAGGCGATGTGAGATACTTTGGCGTCCACCTATGTTGAGACGAAGAATGAGGCTAAGATTCTTCAGCTACAGTTTGACATCTACAAGGTCAAGCAGAATGGTCGTCCTCTGCATGTGTATTACAATTCACTCCGTGGCATGTTTGAGAAGCTTCATAGCTATATGCCTATTACGACATCTCTTGAGCAACAGAAGACATATAAGAACTCCATGATGGTTGGAGTGTTCATGACAGGTCTTGATACAGAGTATGATGCAACACGTACTCAACTTCTCACTGGAGCTACCATACCTCCCATGGAGGAGGTCTATAGCCGTCTCAGCCGGATCATCATGCCTCCTACAGCCACTCCTCAACCCTCGTCATCTATGGCAGTGTCCTGTGGACGAGCAGTGACGACCCTATCTAGAGGATGCACCCCTCGTAGCAGAGATGGTGGATGCCTGCATGACCCTTGCACCTTTTGCCGTCGACCTGGACATACAGAGGATACATGCTACCTGAAGCATGGATTTCCCGTTTTTGGTCGCATGGCAGAACATATTGAGCCCTCAGATACTCCTGCTTCTTAGGTTGATCCTCGCCTGGATGATATCGTTTCTCGTGTTCGAGAGTGATGACTCATGTTGCAGGAACCATCACTACAGATATTGGGGCCACAGCTAGAGCCTCTTTGAGATCCTCAGGTATTTCTTATGCCTTCACTGGTAGCAATGGTACAGATATGACAGAGTGGATTGTGGATTTTGGTGTTTCCCATCATCTTTGTGGAGATATAGCACAATTGAGGTCCTACAGGACCATACCACATGGCAGATGGGTTGTCATTGCTAAGGGCGGCCATTTACCAATTACAGGACAGGGAGAGGTGCATTTGACGTCATTCATGCGTCTTCAGAATGTTTTATATGCTCCTGACTTTCAGATGAATTTATTTTCCATTAGTCAAATTACTAAGGATCTGCATTGTCGTGCCATCTTTGACCCTTCATCTCTTGTGTTTCAGGACATACTTACGGGCATGGTGATTAGATGTAGCCGTGAGCATTGACGACTCTACAGACTGGTCCAACCTCCTCATATTGGCATTTCTTCTATACCTACACGACCAGTTTCACCATATATGTGTCACCTTCGTTTTGGCCACCTTCCTTTGCAGAAGCTATGTCATGTTCTCCCTCAGATTTCCACGAGATCCACCTTCCAGTGTGAGGCATACCAACTTGGGAAGCATCACCATTCCTCCTTTCCATCCCGTCAGAGTCGGAGCAATTCTCAGTTATTGAGCTCCTTCATTTAGATATCTAGGGTCCGAGTCGTGTTCCTGATCACCAGGGACACCGTTTTTGTCTAGTTGTTGTTGATGATTTTTCTAAACTTTCACGGATCTTTTTATTGAAGAATAAGGCTGAGGTTGGATCTGTGATTAAATCTTTTATTATTGAGATAAAGAATATCTTTGTTGCCAATGTCAAATATATTTGTTATGATAATGCCTTAGAGTTCTGCACCTTACAGCTTTCTGACTTTCTTAGATCTCTTGGCATTGTTCACCAGACCTCATATGCATATACATTCAAGCAGAATGGTGTTGCAGAGCACAAACACCATCACTTGATGTGACCAGAACCTAGTTGATATAGAGTCGTGCTCCCCATGCCTACTGGGGAGATGTTGTCCTCAAAGCTTGCTATCTCGTGAACCGTATGCCATCGTCTTTGTTGGAAAAGAAGATTCCTTTCATGATTGCGTTTCTCGAGAAGAATCTTTTCTCTTTTACACCTCGTGTCTTTGGATATGTAGCTTTCGTTCATGATGTCTCTCCAGGTTGGGACAAGCTCTCTCCTAGAGATGTCAAGTGTCTATTGTTTGGCTATTCTTGTACCCAGAAGGGGTACCATTGCTATGATCCACTAAGGTGAAAGTACTTTGTCGGTGTTGACGTTACTTTCTTTGAGTCTGTTATGTATTTTTCTTCTACAGGTGACAGATTAGCCCCATCTGACTCTGATGATGAGATCTGCATACCTCCACCTCCTACTGTTGTTCCTCCGCCTCCCTCTACTCCTGTTTTACCACCACCTCATTAGCCGCCATCGTCACCACCACTACTACCACATGCTCTTGTGGTTCCACCTCCTACTCTGACTCAGTTTTTTCCATGCATTTTCCTCGTAGGCCTCGCCCAGTTCCCCATGCTCACAGGTCTTGCCCATCATCCAGCATGCCTCTGGTATATACTAAGCACATTGTTTCTACTGATGGCATTACTGAGTTGTCTGTGCAGCAGGATTCCATACAGGATGAGCAGGTGCCCTCTCAAGAGGGGAACTCACAGGTCACAGATTTGGTAGATAATCTTTGATGTACCGATTGCTTTACGAAAACTGAAACGACAGTGTGTTACTCATCCTCTTTGCAACACAGGTTCCCTTGAGTAGGCTGTCAGTGGATTTCAGGAGGTTTACCTTGGCACTATCTGTTGTGGAGATACCACGGACATATCAGGAGGCTATAAAA
Source organism: Ottelia alismoides (assembly GCA_037367405.1). NCBI lineage: Eukaryota > Viridiplantae > Streptophyta > Magnoliopsida > Alismatales > Hydrocharitaceae > Ottelia > Ottelia alismoides. The sequence goes on from JAZKJV010008603.1 coordinate 23,640, forward strand.
GACAGTCAGTGGAGGTTAGCCATGGAGGAGGAGATTTCTGCGCTACAGTCACATGGTACGTGGAGTCTTGTTTCTGCTCTGGTCGATGCATCTATTGAGGGATGCAAGTGGGTCCTCAATGTGAACCATCGTGCGGATGGCAACATGGATCGCTACAAGGCGAGACTTGTGGCATGTAGCTTTATCCAGATGTATGAAGAGGATTATCAGGATACTTTCTCTCCAGTTGCTAGACATTCTACTCTACGTATTCTACTTTCTATTGTTGTGATACGGGATTGGCCCCTATATCAGTTTGATGTAAAGAATGCCTTCCTCTATGGTGATCTACAGGAGGAGGTCTACATGCAGAAGCCACCTGGATTTGCCGTTGATGGGGAGTGTAAGAAGGTTTACAGGCTACACAAGGCTATCAATGGCCTTAAACAGAGTCCAAGAGCATGGTTCCTGTTGGAAGAATAAAAGTTGTTTTTTTATTCCAGAGAGCCCTAGGGTCTCTTATATAGAGAAAACCCATGGGTAAATTACATAAGACGGAACATAGAAGAATAAAAAGAACAAACAGTACACAGACTACATAATTCTTTCGACACTCCCTCTCCAGATGGAGCATAGATATCGATCATGCTCAGCTTGGAAGAACACTTCTGGAATGGTCCTCTGAGCAACGGTTTGGTGAAGATGTCGGCAGTCTGCTCCTCAGAACTAACATCTGAAGTAGAAATCAGTCCCTTCTGGATCATGTCTCTGGTGTAGTGACAGTCTACTTCAATATGCTTGGTTCTCTCGTGAAAGACAGGATTATTGGCAATGAACAATGCGGTTTGATTATCACACTGTAGCTGCATGCGTAGAGGTACATCTACATGCAAGTCTACTAATATAGCTCGGACCCACATCATTTCCGTACTAGCTTGTGCCATAGCCCTATATTCAGATTCTGCACTGGATCTAGCCACAACTGTTTGTTTCTTGCTTTTCCAAGAAACTAGAGAGCTACCCACAAACACAACTGTAGAGTCCGATATTATTATATGTTATGTACCTTTTCGTAATTTCTTATTGTTCTCTGGACTACTATGTATTTTACCCATAAGGTCTCTCCCCATATTAGAGAGCCTAGGGTTCCCTTGAATAATAGATTGCTTATTTTTTACAACATGGTATCAGAGCCTAAATCCTAAGGCTCTCCCACCCATCCCCTCCCCCCCTTTTTCTCTCGACGCCGACGCCGCCGGCCCAGCCTCGCTTCTCCACCTCGCCTCTCCGCCCCTCGGCACCACAGCTACAGACAGAAGAATGCATTTTTAACGTCTAATTGGAACAAGGGTCAATCACGTACCACAGCTACAGACAGAAGAATATGAAGAGTGGAGTGCCGAGCGATTGGAGAGAAGGTATCCATATAGTCCACTCCATAAGTCTGAGTGAAACCTCGTGCCACTAGCCGTGCCTTGTATCGATCAAGGCTACCATATGCATGATACTTGACAGTGAATACCCATTTGTAGCTAACAACAAAAGCTCCTGAAGGAGCAGGAATCAAGCTCCATGTGCCCCGCGACTGTAGGGCAGCCATCTCCTCCTCCATTGTAGTCCGCCAGCAATCAGATTTCAATGCATCCTGATAGTTCTTTGGGATCTCCACTGAAATAAAGCCACTACAAATCTCTGAAAGTCTCCGTGAGGCGATGAAAGGAGACCTGTGAGGCAAGAGGATACGAAGCACATCTGTGTTTTTGCTTTCTCATCACAATAGGAACATCCAGATCATCAACTATTGAACTTGCTGGAACAGATTTGCCCTGCAATGATGCACCCTGCATAGGCACACTATTCGACCCATCATTAGTAGTAACATCTGAACATACTTGGGGCGTGCTGGATGATTGGCGTGGAGCATGAACAGGACCAGATCGACGGGTATAAAATTTTGGTAGTGGTGAGACAAGCGATTTTGGTGGAGGTAGTGGTTGTGGAGGAGCTAACGCAATGTTAAGAACTGGATTGGACAATGGAGGACTCACCGTAGGAGGAGGAGGGACATAGACTTCATCAGTACATGTGTTAGAGACCAATCTGTCACCTGCAGGTGAAAAATACATAACAGACTCGAAGAAAGTGACATCAGCACTGATAAAGTAACCGGATCATAGCAACGATATCCCTTCTGCGTCCGAGAATAGCCCACAAAGACACATTTGACAGCTCTAGGTAAGAGCTTGTCACGACCTGGGGATAGCTGATAAACAAATGCAACAACTCCAAAAACACGAGGGGTGAGTGAGAATAATTCCTTATCTGGAAAAACAACAGACAGAGGAATTTTCTCACCAAGTACCGTGGACGGTATACGATTTACCAAGTAGCAGGCTGTAAGAACGGCATCTCCCCAAAAAGAGATAGGAGCACAATTCTGGATAAGTAGAGTTCGAGTAATGTCAAGAAGGTGACGATGCTTTCTCTCAGCAATTCCATTCTGTTGGGAGGTGTAGGCACATGTAGTTTGGTGTATAATGCCTTTTGACCAAAGATATTGTGAGAGAGACCCAGTACAAAATTCCAACGCGTTATCAGTACGAACATATTTCACGTGGGATAAAAAAATTGTTCAATTCATTGATAAAATTTTTAATAACATCGCCAACTTCAGATTTATTCTTTAACAGGAAAACCCACGACAGACGAGAGAAATCATCAATCACGACAAGATAAAACCTGTGCCCCTGGTGATCAGGGGCATGACTAGGACCCCAAATATCAATATAGAGTAACTCAAAAAGGGAGCCACTGCTCCGACTCTGACGACGCGGGAAGCTAGCTTTATGATGCTTCCCTAACTGACAAGCTTCACACCGGAAGGACGTACTTGGAGATATCTGAGGCAAAAGGTGACGCATTTTCTGTAGAGGGAGGTGACCAAAGCGTAGATGCCATGTATATGGAGAGACATATCCAACAGCATGAGAAGAGACTCCGGCATATGAACTCATGTTCAGACGATAAAGACCATCCTGCTCAGAACCACATCCAATCACCCTACCCGTTGGAATGTCCTGAAATATAAGAGAAGATGGGTCAAATATAGCGCGACAATGCAAATATTTTGTAATCTGACTAATAGAGAGTAAATTCATCGAAAATTCAAGGGCATGTAAGACATTCTTGAGATGCATGGAAGATGATAACAAGATCCCCCCCCCTGTCCAACAATGGGGGAATGAGTCCCATTGGCAATGATCACCGACCTCCCTGGAGGAATCTCTCTGTATGAGATAAATCTGTCTCTGTCTCGACATAGATAGTGTATGGCACCGGAGTCCATGATCCAATCGGAGATGTCTGAACTAGAACATGTGGTAAAGGCACAGGCACTACCTGAGGTACTAGCCGTGACAGAAGTACTGGCAGAAGCAGATGTAGCTATATCGGAAGGGCCTCCCGAAGAATCTGTGGAAGCGGGTGGCATAATATCCCATAACCGAGCGACAAGTTCTCCAAACCTCTGATCTGAAGTAGAAGATGATGGAGATGTAACATGTTCTGCCACCCGGGCTGATGCTGGAAAGCCATGCTTCGAATAGCATGTATCTTCCGAGTGACCTGGAAGTGATAAAAACTGCAAGGTGGATGGGACCGACCACCACGGCCTTCAGTTCCACGACCACGACCACGAAATGAAGAAGAGGAACCACCTCTCCCTCTGGAAGCAGCCATCACAGAGGGTGGTGTTGTAGATGTGCTGGATGGAACAGAGATGCGGCTAAGCCTCCGGTAGACCTCCTCCATTGGAGGAATGGTAGCATCTGCGAGTATCTGTGATCTGGCCGCATCATATTCAGGATGAAGAGCCGTAGGACTCCTACCATGGTAGCATTACGAAATGTCTTCTGCTGCTCTGTTGTAGCCGTCAGAGGGATAGTGCTATAGTGTTTCTCAAACATCCCCCTAAGGGATGCATACAAGGAATGGTCGTCAATTCTGCTTCATGGTGAATATGTCGTGCTGCAGCTGAAGCATCTTGGTTTCATTCTGGACCTGTGAATATGTCGCCGCAAGAATATCCCACATCGCTTTAGCGGTAGGCTGATGGAGGACATCATTAGCAATCTCCATCGACAACATGCCTGACAGCCAGACTTTGGCATATGAGTCATCAGCCTCCCGAGAGGTATAAATCCATGTCTTCTCTGTTGGCTCATCCTCGATAAGAATGTGCTTCTTACCGTTTGACTTCATGCATCGCCCAGAGCTCATAGTTCGACCTGTCCATCTTCACTATCGACGCGGGACCTTTGAACGCGCTTATGGAGGGCATATCAACCTTGGATTCTGACATATCACCGCAGGAGAAGAACTAAGGTTTGTAGACAGAGTGACAAATGTCTACACAAACTTCATAGGATTCGAGTGCGTATGTAGACGTTATGCACACAAATCCATAGATATAACGAAGGAGGCGGCTACCACCAAGCCGGCAAGGGGCGTACCGGTGCCAGCTAGAACAAAGCCGGCAAGAGGCGGGGCCGGCTAAGGCAAGGCCAACAGGGGGCGGGTGTCGGGACCGGCTAGGTGCCAGCTAGGGCACGACTGGAAGGCCCGGGGTGGAGGCGGGGGCCTAGGTGGAGACCTAGCGGTGGGAGCCTAGGCGGAGGCGGGGGCCTAGGCGGGGAGCCCGAGGCGGTGGCGGGAAGAGAGAGAGAGAGAGGAGGGGGCGGTAGGTGGAAGAGAGAGAGGAAGCCTAGGATTTAGGCTCTGATACCATGTTGGAAGAATAAGAGTTGTTTTTTTATTCCAGAGAGACCTAGGGTCTCTTATATAGAAAAAACCCATGGGTAAATTACATAAGACGGAACACAGAAGAATAAAAAGAACAAACAGTACACAAACTACATAATTCTTTCGACAGTTCCAGAAGCTCTCGGACTTGATAGTTGATAGAGCAACAAGGGTTTGCGAGATCAACTGCAGATCACTCCTTGTTTGTGCAGAGGACCTAGAGAGGTGCTATTATCATTCTTATTTACGTTGACATTATTGTTACATGAGATGACGAGAAGGCATTCAGGGTGCCAAGGACTTCCTAGGTCAGTAGTTTGTGACCAAGGACCCTGGACATTTACGTTACTTCCTTGGACTGAAGTTTGCCAGGAACCAACGCGGTATTGTGATGACCCAGAGGAAGTACGTTACAGATCTTCTTTCAGAGACGGACATGGCAGATTGCAGACCTGCCACTACTCCTATTGACCTGATCATGAAGCTCTATGATGATATTGAGGAGGTCGACAAGAGGAGGTACAAAGAGCTTGTTGACAAGCTACTATATGTGATTATTACCAGGCACGACATATCCTTTGTCGTAAGCAAAGTGAGTCAGTTTATAGAGCAGCCCAGACAGTCTATATGATTATGAGATACCTGAATACTTCACCTGCTACTGGACTTCTTTTCAGCAGAGGCACATCTCTCTCAATTACAGCATGTGCAGATGCAGATTATGCTGGGTGTCCAAAGGATAAAAAGTCTATATCAGGCTTTGTTGTGTTCATAGGGAATTCTCTTGTTTCATGGAAGAGTAAGAAGCAGACTGTGGTTGCCAGATCACGTGCTGAGTCGGAAAACAGGGCCATGGCATAGACTAGCATAGAGATGATGTAGGTCAGATCTGTACTTAGTGACCTGACTATAGAGGTGCCTCTTCCCATGCACCTCCAATTTGATAATCAGGCTGCTCTTCTCATTGTCAACAATCCAGCATTTCATGAGAAGACCAAGAACATAGAGGTGGACTATCACTACACTCGTGACATGATACAGAAAGGTCTTATCGTCACTATGCATGTCAGCTCTGGAGACCAGACAGCAGATGTTCTTACTGAGGCACTAGCCAGAGGCCCTTACCAGAGATGTTGTTCCAAGCTGAGTCTGATTGATATCTACGCTCCAGCTTGAGGGGGAGTGTTGAGATATTTACTATCTTTCGTATTGTTCTCTTATTATCTATCTATTTTATCTTCTTCTTCTAATTTGCCCAATATGTTTCGCTCCTATATAAGAGAACCCTAGGGCCTCTCATTAATGGAACTTACTCTTTTCCCACAACAGATATATGTGTCCAAACCACTAGCATGGAATCTATTTGATATGTGTGTGTGTATCCAGGTTGAGAATGCATAATATTTCTGTTCTAGCCTTGTGTCTTTCTTTTCTTCATTATTTAGTATTACATTGCACTTGTCCTAGCTTGACTAACATCCCTCCTCCTACATAAGGAGGAGGTAGGTCTCTCATAAGAAAACAAGTCTTCTATTTTTTCTAATGTTTGAGTATGCGTCCATTGTTTAGGTGGGTAATTGATATCTCCAGGGTCCAATTACCATACCCTCTTATGTTTAGTCCCACATTGATTACTGGTGAGACTTGGAGACACAGTAGGGGCTATATAAGAAGCCCCATACTAAATGTATCAGATGAGAAAAGTTAATGAAAACATCAATCCTTTTAGGTGTTCTCCCGTAGTTTCATCCCGCTCCTCACGGAGTAGGATTCCATGTAAAATCCTGCAGTTCTTCTTGTTTATCCTATTTCTATGACATTACGCTTATGCATTCTTGATTTCTCACATGGTATCAGAGCGGATTTCTCACATGGTATCAGAGCGGGTACGATTCAGAGCATTTTTGAAGATTTATTCTTGAAGATTCAATTCGAATATCAAAAGGAGTATGCTTTTTTGGATTGAATATTATTATTCATATTCGTGATTAGTTCAAGATCAAGTTCTAAGGGTTCTTCTAAAACCCTAATTCTGTGTCTGTCAATTGAGGATGAACCTTACATAACTCTTGAAGTGGAAAGTGATCAAATTGCAGATGCTAGAGAAAAATAGAAGTCGTGCAGAAAGAAATAAAGAAACATCTATAAAAAAAGGGACCGGACTCATCTAGAAAGGCATCTGCACAACGTCCCCACTAATTATCCTGACTACTTGAAACACAAAAAAAATGTTGAAGACGGCATAACAATTAACTTCATAGTTTCTGGTTAAAAGACACGTGTCTACTAAAGAATTCGAGAGCAAAGAAAACTCCCCATGAGTGCATAATAAGGAAAAGCAACCCCCTCCCCCCTACCCAATCATGTCACATTTTTTGAGGCAAAAAAGGGGTAAAAAGCAAAAGTTTCCAACTCTATTGGATTAATTAATAGAGCGAGCAAAGTCCGAGCAAAGTCTTAGGAAGGTGGAGTACATTTTCAATGTAAAAACTCTTTGAACAAAAGATAACACCATTAAGTGACAACCAAAGCACCCATATTACCACAACTCGTAATAACTCCTTGTTTGGACGGAAGAGAGTTGAAAAGCAACTTCTAGCACCCGGTAAGGCTGCAAGTATTCAATCATTGAGTGCCCAATTCCATCCATGTTTCCTTTGTCTTCTCATACACGAAAAAGAGATGACAAATCATCTCCACCTCTCTCTTGCATAGAGACCAACAATTATCATCACCCAAACAAAATTTGGTCTATCTATCCTTGGCGAAAGTTCGATCATATCATAGTAGCCGTATGTGAACTTTCATTTGTGTTGGGATTTTCGTGTCCCAAATGAACCTACTATCTCGAATCAGGTCATTGGGCAAAAGACTCAGCAGACAATCCACATATTTATGACTCGCCGCATCATAAATTCAGATATATCCACAACTAATGATCCTTGCCCTCTATTAGACCCTCTAAAGAATGGATGGTTTCTATAAGCTCAACAAAATCCCGAAGCATTGTCCCCAATAGTCTATATGGAAAGTGGTTAGCCATGTGTCATCTTCCCATACTTCTAAAAGTAGATCATCTAGGTCTGCCACCAATCCAAAAAGACATAGGAGATGGGCGACAAGAGTCCAAGCATCTGTCCAGAACAAAAAAGAACACTAACACTCAAGTACATGCCTAGATCAACATCATATTCAATAGCATCCGTGTAGCACCTCAAAAATAGTACCACATCTAGTATTTACAAAGTGCGGTCGTACCTTATAAGTAGTAGGAGCTTCTACCAGATAACTTGGCTTAAGCATTTTGGGTCATGCTCAAGGGCTCCAATTGGGCTCAATCCCAACAAGTTGTTTGGACTAGTAGTCCCCCACATTTATGTAGAGAGAGATGAGAGAATGCAAAATTTTCTATTCATGAGGCCCTAAGATAATCTTATATAGAGGGGAAATATGTTGGACAAATTATTTAATGTAGACAGGAAGAAAAGAGAGTACATAAAAAGGATAGAAGATAACAAATATCTCAACGCTCTCTCTTAAGCTGGAGTGTAGTTATTGTTGGGAAAAATAGAAGAAGTTGTTTATTCCATCAGCCCTAGGCTCTCTTATATAGGAGAGTAGCCTATGGGTAAATTACATAAAGCATACGGCAGAAAAGAAAACTAACAGAGAAATACAAAGTAAACTAATATATGTTTACACTCCCCTCAAGATGGAGCATAGATGTCAATCATGCTCAGCTTGGACGCACACTTCTGAAATGGGCCTCGTAGTAATGCCTTGGTGAATATATCTGCAGTTTGATTCTCTGAACTAACATGGGATGTAGCAATGAATCCCTTTTGAATCATGTCACGTATGAAGTGACAGTCAACCTCGATGTGCTTGGTTCGCTCATGGAATGCTGGATTGTTTGCAATGAACAAGGCTGCCTGATTGTCACATTCTAAGGTCATAGGAAGTGGGACTTCTATATATAGATCCGTAAGCACAGCCTTTACCCACATCATTTCTGTGCTAACCTGAGCCATAGCCCTATATTCAGATTCAGCACTAGACCTGGCTACCACCGTTTGTTTCTTGCTCCTCCATGAGATTAGAGAATCTCCAATGTAAACCGCAAACCCAGAGGTGGACTTCCTGTCCTTGGGACACCCTGCATAATCTGCATCTGCACAGGCTGAGATGGAGATCACCTTGCCTTTCTTGAACAGTAGACCCGCGCCTGGTGATGACTTGAGGTACATGAGTATTATCTGTATTGCATCCATGTGAACCTGACGTGGTTGTTCCACGAACTGGCTCACTCGATTCACAGCAAAGGCTATGTCGGGCCTGGTAATAGTGACGTATAGGAGTTTTCCCACCAGTTCTCTGTATCTTCTCCTGTCCACCTCCTCTGTATCATCATCATCATATAGCTTCATGTTGGGGTCCATTGGTGTTGTAGCAGGCCGGCACCCAAGCATTCTTGTCTCACTCAACAGATCTGTAACATATTTTCTCTGCGACATTACTAGTCCATACGGATTTCTGGCAAATTCCAGCCCCAGAAAATATCTAAGGACTCCAAGATCCTTAGTAACAAATTCGTTGCCCAGCTTTTCTTTCGCCTTCTTTATCCCTTGTGCATCATCTCCTGTAATCAAGATGCCATCTACATAAACCATAATTGCAATAATACCTCTGGAAGTCTTCTGTACAAACAACGAATGATCAACATTAGAGCGTTTGTATCCCTGTTTTTCAAAGAGGTCTGAGAGCTTCTGAAACCATGCTCTGGGGCTCTGCTTAAGGCCATAGATAGCCTTATGAAGTCTGCACACCTTGGAACACTCCCCCTCAACAGCAAAACCAGGTGGCTGTTGCATGTAGACTTCCTCCTGTAAGTCACCATATAGGAACGCATTCTTCACATCCAACTGATATAGTGGCCACTCACGAGTAACAGCAACGGACAGCAAGATCCATAGGGTAGAATGACGGGCTACTGGCGAGAATGTATCAAGATAGTCCACCCCGTATGTCTGTGTAAGCCACGAACAACAAGGCGAGCCTTGTATCTGTCAATACTGCCATCTGCATTCTGCTTGACTGTAAATACCCACTTGCAGCTCACTGGGGACACATCAGCGGGTATAGGAACTAGACTCTAAGTTCCTCTAGATTGAAGAGATGCCATTTCTTCCTCCATTGCTAGACGCCATCTACTGTCCTTCAGAGCGTCTTGGTAATTCCGTGGAATATCTATACCTGACAAGACCACCACAAAGTTCTTGAAGTCCCCAGATAGTCGTTCAAATGACACAGAAGCTGCCAAAGGATATGTAGCGCAGCTCCTCTTCAATTTGCGTATAGCAATAGGAACATCTAAATCAGTCGTGTCCTCATCTGCCCTCTGCAACACATCCTGCTCAGAAACATCATTAGATCCATCACGAGTAATATCTTCAGAACATACCTTAGGCGAGCTAGGTGATGAGTCTTGACCATGAGCTGGAGTAGGCCTGCGGGTATAATGAAAAGGTAGTGATGAAACAGGAATAGAAGGTAGAGGAGCTGGTGGTGATGGTGGTGGTGGTGGTGGTGGTACTGGTGGTGGTGGTGGCACATAGATGGCATCGGTAGTAGGTGGAGGTAGCTGTTGATCACCTGAGGATGAGAAATACATTACGGATTCAAAAAATGTAACATCTGCACTAACAATATACCGCCTGCGCAATGGATCAAAACACTTGTACCCCTTTTGAGTTTTGGAGTACCCAACAAACACACGCTTGACAGCCCTAGGAGAGAGCTTGTCAGTACCTGGAGACAACTGGTGGACAAAGGCAACCGAACCAAACACACGAGGAGTAAGGGAAAACAGATCATTACCAGGAAAGATAAGGGAGAAAGGAATCTGTTCACCTAAGACAGAGGACGGCATACGATTTATTAGGTAGCATGCTGTGAGAACCGCGTCACCCCAGTAAGAATAAGGAGCATGACTCTGTATAAGAAGTGACCTGGTAACATCTAGTAAGTGGCGATGTTTCCTTTCAGCGATCCCATTTTGTTGAGAGGTATAAGCACAGGATGTCTGATGGATAATCCCTTGGGATGAGTAGTAATTGACTAGGACATGAGTACACAATTCTAGGGCATTATCACTTCTCACAATTTTAACAGATGTGGAGAAAACATTACGAATCTCATTAAGAAAATGGATAATAATATTCCCTGCTTCAGATTTATTTTTCAACAAAAATACCCATGACACACGAGAGAAGTCATCCACAATAACTATATAAAATATGTGTCCCTGATGATCAGGAACACGACTCGGACCCCAGATATCAATATGAAATAACTCAAACTTGGAGGTACTACTCCGACCCGACGACTGGTAAAGGTAGATCAGTGATGCTTTCCTAACTGACAAGCCTCACATTGGATGGATGTGTGAGACAGACCCCGGGATAACACACGACGCAACTTCTGAAGCGGTAGATGTCCAAAGCGCAGATGCCACACCATAGGAGATACGGGTCCAGTAGGTAGGGATGAAGTTCCAGCAAAGGGAGTCTGATTGAGGCGATAGAGGCCTCCTTGCTCATAGCCACGACCAATCACGTTGCCCGTAAGGATGTCCTGAAAAACGAGAGAAAATGGATCAAAAATTGCCCGACATTGTAAATCCTTTGTAATCTGACTGATTGATAATAAATTCATTGAAAAATCTGACGCATGTAACACATTCTTGAGCTGCATAGAAGATGTCAATCTAATCTCCCCCTGACCAGTAATTGGGGAATGTGTACCATCGGCAATGACCACTGTTCGGCCTGGAGGGATCTGAGTGTATCCTGTAAGTAAACTCTGACCGCCACATAGATGATGTGTGGCTCCCGAGTCCATAATCCAAGGTAAAGTATCTGATCTACTACTGGTAAATGCAAGTATGCTACCTGATGCACTGGTAGACGTAGAGGCAGATGCAGCAGCATCAGATTGATTCTAAGTAGTGGGTGGTTGGCCAGATGGCGGAATAATGCCCTTTAGACGGGCAACTAGATCATCGAACCGCTGATCCAAAGAGCGACAGATGGAGGCTCTATCTGCTCGACGACTCGTGCAGATGCAGGAAATCCATGCTTAGAGTAGCATGTGTCTTCATTGTGTCCGACGCGATGGCAGTAGGTACATGTTGGCCGAGTACGGCCTCCTCTGCCACAAGGTCCACGTCCATGGGTTTGATGATGAAATCCACGACCCCTGTTGGCGGCCATGGCTGAAGCATTCTGATTTGTGGTCGTAGAAGGGACGGTGATACGGCTCAGTCTGTGAAAGGCTTCCTCCATGGGAGGAATAATAGAATCGGCCAAGATCTGGGATCGTGCCGCCTCATACTCGGGATCAAGTGCAGCAAGGAAAACACCCACCATAGTCGCATTCCGGTAGGTCTTCTGTTGCTCTGGCGTGGCTGTCAAGGGCATGAAGCTGTATAGCTTCTCGAACATCCCTCGTAGGGATGTGTAGAGAGAATGTAGAGGGCGACCATTCTGCTTTATAGTGAATATATCATGCTGGAGTTGCAGAATCTTTGTCTCATTCTTCGCTTGAGAGTATGTGGCCGCCAGAATATCCCGCATGGCTTTGGCCGTGGGCTGATATAGAATATCATTGGCAATCTCGATCGCCAAAGTCCCAGATAACCAGACTTTGGCGTATGCATCATCGGCCTCCCATGAGGCATTGGCTCCAATCTTCTCAGCAGGCTCTTCTTCGGTAAGAATGTGCTTCTTACCAGTTGACTTCATCATGCTCATGAACTGCATCGTCCACAGTTCATAGTTCGTACCATCCATCTTTACGATAGGCGCTGGACCACGAAAGGCGCCAATAGATGGAATATCCGCCTTGCTATCTGACATACTGGAAATCGAAGACTGGAGCGATGGACTAAAGATAATATTCGTCTACACAGACATAGATGGGTTTAGTTGCATGTGTAGACTTCAAGCAACCAAACTCATTCGGTTGACGTTGTGCGCTCTAGAGACGTGTAGGATTCAGGGGCACACGCACATGCGCTTTCAGGGACGCACGCATGTGAGACGCGTACAGAGCGCTAAGATACGCGCTGGTGGGCACGAAGGTGCGCGTTGAAAGGGCGCACAGAGCGCTGGAGCGTGCTGGAGCGCACTGGATGGCGCGCTGGAGGGCGCGCAGGGGTGCGCAGACACAGGAGCGCGCAACGCACGAGAGGCGCAAGCGCGGAGGCGCAGGCGCGGAGGCGCGGAGTTGGCGTCGGCGACGGGGAGAGATGCACGCGGGTGGGGGTAGGAATAGGGTTAGGGTTTCAAGAACTCTGGTCTAGGACCGTCTCTCTGATACCATGTTGGGAAAAATAGAAGAAGTTGTTTATTCCATCAACCCTAGGCTCTCTTATATAGGAGAGTAGCCTATGGGTAAATTACATAAAGCATACGGTAGAAAAGAAAAATAACAGAGAAATACAAAGTAAACTAATATATGTTTACAGTTATCAATCAAGCATAGCTTGTAGCATCTCTGGAATGTCCTCTAGATAGAGCCTTAGTGAACACGTCTGTTGTCTGTTCTCCTGAGCTGACATGAGAGGTAGAAATGAAACCCTTTTGGATCATGTCTCGAGTGTAGTGACAATCTACCTCGATATGCTTAGTCCTCCCATAAAGGCTAAGCCATTAGCAATGAAAAGAGCAACATCGTTTTCGCATTAGTGGAGCATGGGAAAAGGCACCTCAACAGGTAGGTCAGTCAAAATAGATCTGACCCACATCATCTCTGTACTCCCCTATGCTATAGCTATGTACTCTGATTCTGCGCTAGATTTGGAGACCACCATCTGCTTCTTGCTCTTCCATGTTACCAAGGAGCTCTCTATGAACACTGCAAAGCTAGAGGTAGACTTCCTGCCCTTAGGATATCCAACATAATATGCATATACGCAAGCTGTAATGGTAAAGGATGGGCCTCTGCTAAATAAAATAGCAGTGTCAGCACTATCAGGCGAGGTCTTCAGATACCTCAAAATCATATGTATTGCATCCATATGTGTGTGTCTAGGATGCTCCATGAACTGACCTACCTGTCTTACTGCAAAAGATATATCTGGCATGGCGATCATCACGTATAGGAGCTTCCCAATGAGCTCCATGTACCTCCTCTTGTCTACCTCCTCAGTGTCCTCATCACGTAGTTTTATTTTTAAAAGAAAAAAAGGGCTACAACCGTATAAGTGTGAGACTAAAAACTTCACCATTAATCACCAAAAATAATTTTACAAGATAACAAATCGCCAACACTAAACACAACTCATTACAGACTCCAACTATCACCTATGGCTCTTGCATGGCCAATCATATAGCTTCATGCTTGGGTCCATGAAAGAGGTGACAAGCCTACAATATGCTATGCCAATATCAGAGAGAAGATCCGGAACGTACATCCTCTGGGTCATCCCAAGACCTCGTTGGTTCCTAGCAAACTTCAGTCCAAGAAAGTAACGTAGATTGCTAAAGTCCTTGGTTACAAACTGTTGACCAAGAAAAACCTTAGCTGCTTGAATGCCATGCAGATCATACCCTTTAATAATGATATCATCAACATAAACCAGTATAGCAATAATACCTTTAAGACCTCTAAACAAACAATGAATGATCTCTAGTCGATCTCATGAACCCTCATTGCTCTATCAAGTTCAAGAGATTCTAAAACCATGTTCTCGGTATCTGTTTAAGGCCATAAATAGCCTTGTAAAGTTTAACACCTTCATACAATCCCCCTCAGCAGCGAACCTAGGTGGTTGCTGCATGTAGACTTCCTCATGTAGATTACTATAGAGAAACACATTCGTCACATCAAGCTGATATAGGGGCCAGTCCAGTGTTGCTGCAACAGAGAGAATGATCTAGTGTAGAATGCCAATCCATTGGAGAGAAAGTATCGTGATAGTCCACCCCATATGTTTGGGTGAACCCACGAGCCACAAACCTCGCATTATAGCGAATTATGTTGCCATCTGCTCCAGTGTTCAGGAAATCAGCCGAGTATACCACATACTCGGCCGTATACACATAATCGGAAGCCTTGGTGCTCCGAGTATGACCAGATCAGCATCTAGGCGGGTCTGACCGCATACTCGGCCGAGTATGCGGTATATGCGGCCGAGTATGCAGTCGATTTTCAAATAAACATTTTCTGAAACTCTAACATAAACTTAGACACCCGACCTAACGCCCTTTCGATTGATATTTTTGCTCATTTGACTATATATTACTTTTTATCCCAATAGTTTTTTTCCTTGTACCTTCAATTCTTTATTATTATATTCAAGAGATATATTATTTAGATGATATTAACATGATATTAAAAATATATTTATATTTTTAATAATTAAAAATACTAAACCGCATAAAACCGCATACTCTCCCGCATACCGCATACTCTCTATGCAGTGACCCCTCCGACTGAATATCGCATATCGCCTTCTTGAACATTGATCCGCTCGGTGCTTCACTATAAACATCTACTTGCATCCCACAACAGACACTTAAGTAGGAGCTGTAACAATGCTCTGCATGTTACGTGTCTGTAACGTGGTCATCTCTTCCTCCATGCAAGTCAGCATTTGCTCTCCTTGAGAACCTCCTAGTATGTGCATGGGATTTCAATGGGAGATAATCCCATAATAAACTTCCTGAAATCCGTGAAAAGTCATACCTGAGACGCATGTCCAGCAAGAGGGTATCTTGTACAGCTACGTTTACGTTTACGCAAGGCAATAAACCTCCCATATCATCCTCCGATGGTGGTCCCTGCTCGTCCTATATATCTTCATTATCATACTATAAATGTTCATGTTCACCATTAACACCACCAGTGTCCTCAATTGAAATCAAATCTTCAGAATTCACCTGAGGCGTGCTGGATATCGGGGAATGCATTGGAGCATGGAGAATATGCTGAGATATATGTGTAGGAGGAGGTAAAAGAACATCATCTCCAGACTCAGAGGGACTCAACCTGTCGCATGTAGGAGTATAGTACATGACGAACTCAAAGAAAGTAATATCAATACTGACATAGTATTTTCACTAGACAATATCAAAACACCTATATCCTTTTGGGTACGAGAGCACCCAATAAACATATATTTGACAGCTCTATGAGTGAGCTTGTTCCAACCTGGATGTAGAAGGTGAATAAATGCTACACAGCCAAAGACCCATGGCGTAAGAGAGTAAAAGTCCTCAGCAAAAGCAAGAGAGAATGGTTCTTTTTCATGGTAGATGACATCGGATTGATTAGGTTACATATTTTCATCACAACATCACCCCAAAAAGAATGAGACTGATTCTGTATGACAAGAGGCATGGTAATGTCCAGAAAGTGACGGTGTTTTCCTTTACCAACACCGTTCTGCTAAGAAAAATAAGGGCACGATGTCTGATGGATAATATTGCATGAGCTAAAGAACTAGGATAATTGAATAGTAAAGAACTCTGTACCATTATCAGAATAAAAAGTATTTAATAGACACAAAGAAAGATTCTTCATTTCAATCGTAAAATTTGGAATCATAGTACTAGCATCAGATAGATTACTTTCGTTAAGGAGAAGAGATCGGTTGTGTTGTAAAGACTGCAAAGTAATCCCAGGAGAGAGTTTGACAACCCAACACCGCTTGTTAGTCTTGGATATGCAAAGAAAAGGGATGGTAAAGAAAAGGAGGGTTCCTAAGATCACTAGAACTAGATGGTGGAATCTTCCACTGAAGCAATCGAACTTCAGGGAGAAGGTTTTAGAAGACTTATCTTGGGATTGTAGCGGAAGTGCAAACTAGATGTGGGAGGCAGTAGCATCTTGTATCCGAAAGGAAGCCAAAGAGATGCTAGGAGAGGCAAAGGAAGGAGCTCCATCTCAAAAGGAGGCTTGGTGGAGTGAAGGGGTACAAGAGAAGCTAAAAATTAAAAGCGCATGCTTTAAAGCTATGTCTAAGGATAAAACAAAAGAAAATGTCACAAACTACAAAATAGCGAAGAAGAAAGCAAAGAAGGCTGTAAGCGAAGCCAAGTCAAAAGCTTATGAAATTTCGTATAAAAATCTCGACTCTAAGGAGGGCCAGAAGGATATATTCAGATTGGCCAAAGCGAGAGAAAGAAAAATCAAAGACCTTTCTCAAGTGAGATGCATTAAGGACGAGGAAGGTCACGTGCTTGTTACTCAGAAGGATATAGATATTAGATGGGATCGGTACTTGTATAAACTTTTCATTGGAGAAGGAAATAGAGAGATCACTTTGGGTGATCTAGCTAGTAGTGAAAGTTATTTGAATCGTGCATGCTATAGATGAATACAAAGAAAGGAAGTAGAGGAGGCTTTGAAGGTTATGAGACTTGGAAAGGTGTAGGATCAGATAACATTCCTATATAAGTATGGAGAGTTTTAGGTGAACGTGGTTTAACTTGGCTTACGTATTCAATATTATTTGGTGAAGCAAGAAAATGCCTGAAGATTGGAGTATTGTGGTGCCTCTTTATAAGAATAAAGGAGACATTCAAAATTATTCAAATTACATAGGTATCAAGCTGATGAGTCACACTACGAAAATTTGGAAACGTGTAATCGAAAGAAGGTTGATGTAAGTTTCCAAAGTAAAAGAAAATCAATTCGGATTCATGCCAGGTCGCTCAACTGTTGAAGCCATCCATTTGTGGAGGAGAACAATGGAGATTTATAGAACTAAAAGGAAGAACCTCTATGTGATCTTTATTGATTTGGAGAAAGCTTATGATTTTGTCCCATGAAAGATATTGTGGAGAGTTTTGGAGAAGAGACGAGTACCTGTCCTTTACATTAACCTCATAAAGGATATGTATGACATGGCTTTATCTTGTGTAAGGACCCCGTCTGGGAAGACTGACTATTTTGGCATCAACATTGGTTTACATCAAGGTTCAGCTTTGAGTCCATTGCTTTTTACTTTGATTATGGATGAGTTGACAAGTCATATTTAGGATGAGTTACCTTGGTGCATGTTATTTGCTGATGATAATGTGTTGATTGACGAGACTAGAGATAGAGTAAATGAGAAGCTTGAGGTCTGGAGATATGCATCGGAGACTAAAGGATCTCGTATAAGTAGGGCTAAGATGGATAATGGAGTGCACCTTTGATGGAAGCAATGGTGAAGGAATCGAGGTGAAGATTGGTGACGATAACATTTGGAAGAGAGATTCTTTTAGATATCCGAGATCTATTTTTCAACATGATGGGAAATTGATGGAGATGCTACTAATAGAATAAATGCAGGCTGGCTAAAGTGGAGAGGAGCCTCTGTTGTTCTCTGTGATAAAAAAATCCTTTAAAAATTAAAGAAAAGTTTTACAAAGCAACTGTGAGACCTGCTATGCTCTATGAATCTGAATGTTGTCCTGTGAACCATAGACATGTACAGAGAATGGTTGTAGCAGAAATGAAAATGCTAAGGTGGTGTGTGGACACACACATAAAGATTATTCGGAATGATGCTATAAGAAAGAAAGTTGGTGTAGCTCCGATTGATGATAAGATGCGAGAAAACCACTTAAGATGGTTTGATCATTTGCAAAGAAGGTTGATGCACCAGTTAGGAGATGCGAGTGTTAGGATGTTGAGCCGCCTAAGAGAGGGCGAGAACGGCCCAAGAAGTGTTGGAAAGAGACTATACAAAGGGATTCTTAGTTTTTTGGATATAAGCCCGAGATTGACCCAAGATACATCTGAATAGAGGCAAAGAATCCATGTAGCCGACCCTACTTAATTGTGGGAAAAGGCTTTGTTGTTGTTGTTGATAGTATTAACATCAGACTTATTCTTTAACAAGAATACCTATGATAGTCTGAAAAAGTCATCCACATCAACCAAATAATAATGTGCACCTAATGATAAGGGAAACGACTTGCATCCCACATATCAAAATGAAAAGGCTCAAAAAGACTCTGATTACTATGACCTTGACAACTTGGAAAGCTAGTTCGGTGATGCTTTCTAAATTGATATGGATCACAGTGAAACGTGGACGTGATTGGAATGCTAAGGATGAGATGATAGATCTTCTGCAACAGAAGATAGCCAAAATAGAGATGCCAAATGTATGGAGAAATTGATCCAACAGAAATAAATCTAGCACCAACACAAGGAGATTGAACCAACCTATAAAGCCTCCATGTTAGGGCCATATCCAATCACCCTACCCATGAATATATCCGGAAAAACAAGGGAAGCATGGTCAAATACGACACAACAAGGGAAGCATGGTCAAATACGACACGACAATGTAAATCTTTTGTAATCTGACTGATGAACAATAAATTTATTGAAAATTATGGTGTATGAAGAACATTCTGTAGGCGCATGGAGGGAGTAAAATGGACCTCCCCCTGTCCGATAATGGGAGAATGTGTCCCGTCAGCAATGACTACTGATCTATCATGTAAATGATAAGAAGCTCTAGAGTCCATGATCCATTCTGAAGGATTTGGTTGAGTGTGACTAGTAAATGCATGAGTAATACATGAAGTATTAGTGGAGACAGAAGCAACAACATCTGATGGGCCAATAGAAACACTAAGCACATAGATGATAAGAAGTAACACATAGAAGCACTCTCCACATAGATGGTAAGAAGCTCCACTGGTCGGGTGTGACTAATAAATGCATGAGTACTACATGAAGTGCTAGTAGAGGCAGAAGCTGCAACATCTAATGGGCTAGTAGAAAAACTAGAAGATCCAACATCTAAGGACATGATCTATCTCAATCGAGCAACAAAGTCATCAAAACAGTGATCAGCAGAATTATAGGCAGTCTGGACCTGTTCAGCAACATGGGATGATGGTGGAAATCTATGCTTGGAATAACATGTGCCCTATGAATGATCAAATCGGTGACAATACGAACATGGTTGGTGTGGGGCGCGAGCCTCCTCTATAGCATGTGTCCCATCCTCTGAACTGAGACAAATACCCTCTACCACGGGAAGCTACCATAGACGATGACGTTTGAGAAGATGCATCAGAGGGGATGCTCAGTCTGTTCAACCTGCGGTACGCCTCCTCTATAGGTGGTATAGTAGCATATGTGAGTAATCGTGAGCGGGTGATGAATCTCTGATTCATCACTCTAAAAGTTGAAAATAGAGCTTTGTTCCCGAGTAATTAGCTGCATATTTCCCCTTATCTTGCATAATTAGCATTCATGCATGCAAGCATAATATCTGCATTTTAGCATTCATATGGCATTAAATAAGAAGCCCAATTTCACTTGTGTATATTCACCTGTATAATTAGATAAAATACCTTATTTGTATATATTTTATACTAACTCCGAATCCAATAAAAACAACTCCATAGTGTATATATTACTAACACTAATTAAAGAAAAATATCAAAAAATACTAACTTGCAAAAATGACCAATAAAACCCCAATCCAAGTTTAACGCTAGGAACCTTAAAATGCAAATATCTCTCTTATACGACCTCCGAATTAGGTCTACTCACTTTTAAAGTAATATACAATCAAAGACCTTTGAAACAAGACCAATTTCATTAAAATCGGAGCTCGTATGCAAAACTTGGATTTTGGGCCCCTTTTGTACATTGTACATAATGACCGTTTTACCCCTGTATTTTCTCATTTTATTTTCTTCATTATTAAAAATCCCAAAAAATTAGATTAAATTGTAAATATTCTCCTCATATTTTCTCTATTTTTATTTTTCTCTTATTGAAAAATGACAAAAAAATTACAAAAGATAAAATGTGGTATTTTATATCTATAAGGTACCACCCAAAAATATATTTTTTGTACAGATGATTTCCTTTGATTTTCGGCCCTTCACGAAAGTTGTAGATCTCGTCGAGACGAGCAACTTTCGTGTTGACCACTTTTTGATTTAATCCCTTTGTTATTTCTTTTTGATTTTCTTTATATTTAATTTTTGAATTTTTTGGATGCGACATGTGGCAGCTCCTCGAGCCGCCACGTGTCTCCCCATTTTTTTATTATTTTATTAATTTCGGATTTATCTTATTATTTTCGGATTTATTATTTATTATTATTTTACTATTGATATTTTAATTATTTTTAGTAGCCTATTATATTATTTTATTATTTTATTTATTTTATCCCCTTTTACCTCTTCTCCCTTACTTGTCTTCCACTCCAAGTAAATAACTTCCCATCTTCCCCACTTTCTCTACCTATTTTCCAACTCCCTTCTCCTCTTTATAT
This sequence comes from Ottelia alismoides, assembly GCA_037367405.1. Lineage (NCBI taxonomy): Eukaryota > Viridiplantae > Streptophyta > Magnoliopsida > Alismatales > Hydrocharitaceae > Ottelia > Ottelia alismoides. The sequence goes on from JAZKJV010008603.1 coordinate 44,722, forward strand.
TCTCCTCCCCTCCACCATTTCTCATCATCCGCCGATTCGAGAGAAGAGAGGTCGAGCCCCTTCAACCTACAGGTGACAGCTGAAGGAGACAAGTTGAGCGAAGACAACCTTTCAGGCGAGATCCGCGGCATCACAATTGTCACATCGCGAGATTCCCATCGAACTCGCTCAGCTTCGAAGGACTCTGCCATCCTTCTCGAGGCGACGACGGAAGCCGCACGACACGGCTCCACCTTCGGCGAAAACACAGGTAAGTATCTTCTATCTTATCTTTTCATTTTTTTTATCTAACAAATTTTTTCTTGTTGATCAACATCCAAATCACATCATTTTTCTTCACAATCATCACCACCTCAACCACCATCACAATCATCACCACCATTCATCTCATTTTTTATTTCTGCTTTAAAAAAATTTACAAACAAAAATCTTAAAAAAAATATACACAAAAAATGCAACAGGTCCAGGTCGTCGGCGTCGGCCCTGTTCTGTGCCACCTCTGACCGTGCTGCCCGCGGTGCTCTCCTTCCTCCAGCGCGCAGCCGCGCGCGGCCACATCAGCACAACCCCGCGCACGGCCACCCGCGCCCTCCGGCAACCACCAGAAGTCTTCGCGTCCAGCCCCCTCCTCTTCCCTTCGACCAGCCCATCTCGCCTCCGCGCCCCACGTCGTCGCGCCACCCGCCTTCAGCACCTTCACGCGCACCGCCCGACGTGCAGCCAAGCGCGCCCCCGTGCGCGTGACCGCACGAGCTCCTCGCCTCCGTTCTTCCTCGTCCGGCCTTCGCGCGACGCGTGGCCGCCGCCGTGCGCCCCCGCACCTCGCCAGCGCCTCCCCACGCGCAGCCGCGCGGCCGTCCAGGCTGGGCGCGTGCCCTCCCAGCCGCGAGCACCTGCGCCTCCACCCGCGCTCCTCGCGACGTTGTCAGCCCTCCAGGCCGCACCCTCCTCCATCGAGCAGCGCGCCTCCCCGACGGCCGTCGCCCTCTCACGAGCGCGCCGCCCTCTCCGCGCGCGCGGCCCAAGCGCCGTCTCTGCCTGCCTTTGCCCTAGCCGTCCCGCAACTTGCGTGAGAAGAAAAAGGTCCAATCTTTTATTTATTTATTTTGTAACATTTGCATCATCTGTCCTTTAAGTCTCTTTAATTTCAAAAGTGCCCTCAGGCAGAGTACAGTTCATTTAGTTTCATTTTGTAATGCATGGACACCCCTACATTTTATGTTAATTTGGACACTATTTTTGCATCATTTTATTTCATCAAAAATAGCATTTTGTAGATTGACTAATTCCTTATCGTTTGGCTATTTATTTATATTTTTGTGAGCATCTGAGTATTTATTAAAATTCAGAGATCCAAAATCAGTCATATTTTATCCATTTAAGCTCTGAAATTCGCATACATATATTTCTTGCTCCAAAAATTGTGAATGATGTCTCTAAGTTTGCTTTAATTACAGTCCAAATTTCGTCCAATTAGGAGTTGTCTAGTGTATAAAATAAATTGTAGAGCGATTCTGTAATTGATTTTTAATTAATTCCACGAATCATATTTTTGAGAAATTTCAACTCTCCTGGATTATTTATTGAAATATCTATTTGAGATAAATCAATCTCTGGATAATTTGACTTCGTGGATTAATTAGGAATTAAATACCCGCAATCGCTCTATTTTCAGTAAAATATTCATAAAAAAATCATAGTGTCAGAAAATTCCAAAAATATTAGTGTAGCTTCATTTCATCATGTTTAACTTTCAGTAAATTTTTCATAATTTTTACATATCATTTGTACGAAAAATTGCATAAAAACCCTAAAAAAGTCTGCATTTTTCATTTGTGCATTTTAAATCCAAAAATTCCAAAAAAAATCTATTTTGCATAAATCATTGAATTAAGTTTATAGAAAAATATAATTTGGCTAATTTGGACTAATTTCTTATTAAAATTAAATTTGGCTAAGTTGTTGATTTTCTTAATAACCTAATTCATTCATACATTGCATTTAGCATTTTTATTGCATAAAAAATATCCAAAAAAATCCCACTTGGAGAACCGTAATCTAATCCATCTATCTTGATCCCGAGTTGTTCCTTTGCCTCCTTGAGTCGACCCTGGGGCTTGCCCAAGCTAAATAAACATACAACCGCATACTAATTTAATTCGACGATTCATCGAGTTGTGCGGTTATTTTTGATCGACGTGGATCTATCCGACTGCAACGAAATAGTCTATCAGACAACATTAAAAGGGTAGGTCATCAGCGGCCATCAGCGGGTTGAGTCAGACTCAAGGTTAAGGGCTGCCAGAAAGACCCTAGTCATAACATAATCACGATATGCCTTCTACTATTCTGGTGAGTCCGTTATGGAGTCTCTCAAACATACCCCTAAGAGACGTGTACAAGGCATGAAGAGGACGATCACCATGTTTGGTCATAAAAATATCATGTTGGAGTTGCAATATCCTCGACCATGGCCTCAAATTTCAGCGAAATTCGATCGAATTTCTGTCGAATATCGATATCCAGTCGAAATCGAAATTCGACCGAAATGACCGAAATATGGGGGTCCTAGTATAAAAAATGACCGAAATTTCGGTCGAAATTCCACCGAAATTCCATCGAAATTCTGTTTTGGTCGACACCGAAATGGCGACCGAAACCGACATTTAGGGCCTTGTCCTCGACTCATTCCTCGCTTGAGAGTACACTATTGCGAGGACGTCCCATATTGCTTTTGTCGTGGGATGACTAAAGATATCATTGGCTATTTCCAAATAAACAGGTATCAGATAGCTAAACTTGTATATAAGCATCATCGGTCTCCCATGAGCCTTTGGTCCCAATCTTGTCGGCTGACTCATCTTGTCATAATATGCTTATTACCATCCATGACACTGCAAGAGATTCATGAACCACATCATCTACAACTCGTAGTGTGTGCCATCCATCTTGACAATAGGTGTCAAACCCTTAAAAGCACATATGGATGGAATATCAACTCTATTTTATGCCATAGTATCGGATTGGTACACAATTGGGACCATAAACAAATGATAGGGTGTCTATACGAACATCATGGGGAGGTTGTGGGTGTATGCTCATACAACAACCAACCCTAAGTAAACTTGTCCGTGGTATGGGTAGCGCTAGGGTAGCACTAGGTAGCTCCTAGACAGTGCTGGGCAGTGTTGGGGAGCACCTGGACGGTGCTAGGGTAGCGCTAGGGTATGCTTGGGGAACCTACTGAAGCCTCGCAAGATCCTTAGACGAGGAAGAAGGGCCCATGCAAGGCTCGAGGAGGACAGAGGCCGGTGGTAGTGGTGGAAAATGCAATAATTTCTATTCATGAGGCCCTAAGGTTCTCTTATATAAATGAGTAACATATTGGGCAAATTATTTAGTGTAGATAGAAGAAAAGAGAACATAAAAATGATAGAAGATAACTAATATCTCAATAACAAAAGACCACATCTAAGGCCTGGGACATTACAATTTGCATCTAAGAGATTGAAGGGCACAATTGTTGACTTGTCCATGTTTATCCTCAAGCTAGAAAGTTCATCAAATATGTCAAGAACAATCGATGGTACTATTTTTATGTGGAGGGTGAGGCTACAATTGGACATGACGGGCATTGTTCTTGAGCTATTTGGATTGATATCTGGCATGAAGATTAATCATGTCAAATCTACTTTTGTCACTATTGGGATGGATAAGGAGGAGGTAGCAATTTGTAAGGCTGCTTTGTGGACAGGGAGGTGGGCTTTACCTATCCAATACCTTGGGATACCACTGGTGGGTAGTACATCATTGAGAGGATGGAGAAGAAGTTGGCGAGCTGGCACATTGCATGTCTCTCGAGAGGTGACCGCTTAGTGTTATTGAGTGTAGTTCTCTCGATTATCCCACTGTTCTTCCTATATCCATGCATGATGCTTACTGAGGTAAAGGTGAAGTTGGAGGTGCTCATAAGACGTTTTTTCCAATCCTCAACCAGGGAATCTCAAGGGGTAACCTTTGGTGAAGTGGAAGACTCCCACGCTTAAGGAGGAGGATGGTGAATTAAGGATTCGGATCCTGGAGGTGATGAATTGTGCCCTTTTCCTGAAATGGGTAATCTGGATCTATGGTGGAGATCTGATTTGCTTTGTAGGGTGTTGCAGTCGATATATGGAGTTTTGCTGGATCCCATCTCACATATTATTATTATCATCCCTGGGCCTTCCAATTTCTGGAAGGGGATCTACCTAGTCATGCCTTATGTGTTTCATTTAATAAGACATGTTCTAGGTGATGGCTATGGATTTTATTTATAGACTAATGATTAGACTGTGCATGTGTCGTTGCATGCTCGATTCTCCCACCTATTCGCGCTAGCAGCTAACGTCAAGTCAGGTGTTCCATGAGGAACTGCAGGGAGGTTGGTTGTTGGCTCCCATTGTTCCGAACTAGGTTACCAGACGCAGTTTTCAGAGTTTTTGCATATATTGAAGGGGATGCCAGTTTGTGAGAATTTTGTTGACACTATGCACGACACTTCATGATGTGGAAGGCATACAGGGCGTTCTACTTGACGATGGTATTTGATCTGACAACCGCCCTCAAATCAATTCTCAGACATTTGGAGGTGGTAGGTTTTTCTGTAGATTTGAATTTCTATTTGATTGCTGAGAAGGGATTGTTTGTTGATCAGTGAGCGCATAGCCACTTTTCCCGAAACTGGAGGCACTTGCCAACGTTGTTCGACAATTGAGGAGGATGTTGAGCACCTTTTTTTTGGTTGCTCAATTATGAGAGGTATGGGCAAGCTTGCCTGTTGAGTTGGCATCTAACTCTGATTGAGTTAGTTTCCAGGGTTTTGTCGACGAGTTGGGATGTGGGAACAGCTCAACCAAGGTTTGGGTGGCAGGTATCCTATGGTCTATGTGGCTTGCAAGGAATGCATCTATTTTCTTGGGGCGAAAGAAGTTTCATGAAGAATGGTATATAGCATGAGAAAAACTGAAGACCTTTTGGTCTTCATAACAATTTTTTCATATTGTGAATATATAGCAGTTTACGGGTGGGCATCTCCTTGACACCTCACCCTCTATTTCCTCAAAAAAATTCTTCTTTAGGTACTAATATTAAGCACTGAAAATTACGATCTGCTCTAGATTATAAGAACATACCTTAAAAATAAATGCTGAAGTGGAAACAGTGATAGGCTTTTTAGACATGCCACCATATGTTACCATAGTTGCTCCATTCCTTAAAAGAAAATAATGCTGGATATCAAAGTACGAAAACACCCTGGTACCAATCAGTAGGTGCAAGATTAATGAGAATCAATTAGATGAGCTAACCTTAAGAACTTGAGAACCAAGCTGGCAGCGTTACCCCCAACACAATTAAAGCCCAAGGCCGGTTCAGGTAATTCCTCCTAAAAATTAATTGAAGAAAACAAAGATAAACCATCAACTGATATTTCAAGGTGGTCAAAATGATGTGTGCATTTGTCTTTGCATGCATATACACATGCACTTGAGGAAGAACTGTGTTAATAATGACTACTTGAATACTTTAGCCGGTTATACCAAAAGAATCTTGACATTCTTCACATCTAATTGGCTTTCAGTAAAAACTTCATCTGCCCCAAGCTTCTTGAGTTTCTCTTTAACCTCTTCGGAACCTGCCCTGGCATTAACAAGAAAAAACTATATGGCTAGCTTTTGTAATGCTAAAAAATACACTGTAAGTTTCACAAAAACTGAATAAAAATATCAAAGCCTTATCCCACTGTAAGTAGCGTCGGCTACATGGATTCTTGCGCAAATCCATGCTGAATGATCCGACTAATTTTAACGTTAGCTGTCAACTTTATAACGCAACCCCCATGAGGGGGGATTTGAACCCTGATCTTTTGGGTGGTAGGTACACTGCACTACCACCAAACCATTTAAGTGGGTACTTCACAAAGCGAGCTGTAATTATAATATGTAGGGGAAATGAATGCATTCAGTAGATTCTAACGCATTCTTTTCTTAAAATATCTCACAGAAATCTTGATTTCTGAAAATGTATAATTCAATTCAAGAATTGTGACTATATTTACAATAAATTGTAGACTTACATTTACATGTGTATTAACTAGCTCGTATTTGCTATCTAGTGCTCTTGCATAAAAACAGCTAAGTACAAATTCCGAAGCTTTTCCCTTGCGTGCAAATATTTGCAGATTATCACAATCCACCTCAGTGAAATAGAAACCTAAGAATTACGTGTGGAGATTAGTGAGGATTTTGCCGGAGGTGTTCTGCATTTGGAGTAGCCTTCCTCGTGATAGGGCTTTGGAACAAAGCCGTTGGAAGACTGCTAAAAGGGGATGATTGGAGGCCTGGCAGTGACGACGTGATAGGACGACAACTATGGTTTCATGACGGTGCTCTGCCAGAGGTTAGGTGCTGCTGAGGGCATGAAATCTTGCATCGCCGGAGAAAGCATTGTGCTCGCTCGGGGGTGCTGAAGAAGGTGATATCACCAGGGCTGATGCATGGTGACAAGCTATCATGATTGTCAAGCTGGGGAGAAGACTGCGCTTTCTCTCCCTGATTGGCAGAGATTTGGGGTTGGGAGGAAGAGATCACACCTTCATAGGGATGTGAAGGTGACGGACATGGACATCGACCACGACAATTCAGAAATCAGGATGCCTAACCTCGCTTGTTCATAGTTCGAGATTGGCCTTTTGTTTCAACTTGATGTTAAGAATGCATTTTTATATGACGATCTTCATGAAGAAGTTTACATGCAGATGCCGTCAGGATTTGCAGCTGAGGGGGAGTGTTCACATGTATGTAGACTTCATAAGACAATCTATGAACTCAAGCAGAGCCCGAGTGCTTGGTTCCAGAAGCTCTTAGACTTGTTTGAAAAAGTAGAGGTTCAAACAGTCAAATGCAGATCATTCTCTTTTTATACAGAGAACCTCCGGAGGTATGATTGCTATTATGGTATATGTTGATGATATACTTATTACAAGAGATGATATATAAGGAATAAAGAGGGTGAAAGAATTTCTGGGTCGTGATTTTGTTACCAAGGATATGGGAGCTCTCAGATATTTTCTGGGACTGGAGTTTGCCAGAAATCAACAAGGGCTTGTGATGACGTAAAGAAAATATGGCACAGATTTGATAAGTGACACAGGTATGCTTGGATGTCAACCTGTTACTACACCCATGGATCCAAGCATGAAGTTATATGATGATGATATTGATGAGGTTGACAGGAGAAGATACATGGAACTAGTAGGAAAGCTTCTTTATGTTACCATTACTAGACTCGACATTTCATTTACGTCAGCCAGGTTAGCCTGCTCATGGAACAACCTCGTCAGGTACATATAGATGTTATACAGATGATACTGAAGCATGAAGTTATATGATGATGATACTGATGAGGTTGACAGGAGAAGATACATGGAACTACTAGGAAAGCTTCTTTATGTTACCATTACTAAACTCGACATTTCATTTACGTCAGCCAGGTTAGCTTGTTCATGGAACAACCTCGTCAGGTACATATAGATGTTATACAAATGATACTGAGGTATCTTAAATCATCTCCAGGTGCGGGGTTGCTCTTTAAAAAGGGTGGCACCTTTACTATCTCAGCATGTGCAGACGCAAATTATGTAAGGTGTCCCAAGGACAGGAAGTCCATGACTGGGTTTGCTATATTTGTTGGAGATTCACTTGTCTTGTGGAAAAGCAAGAAGCAAACTGTTGTTGCTAGATCTAGTGTTGAATATGTGATGCAAAACGGCTTTTGGCGTCGTCGATAAAAATTAAAATATTTGTGAGGTGGAATTTCGGTGGAGAAAGGAGAGGTTGAGAAGAAGAAAAACTCGTCGGTAACGAGGGGTTGAAGAAGAAGAACCGTGAAGACCACGAGGGGAAGGAGAAGGAGAGGAGATAGAGAGGAAGATAAAATCTCAAATTTTCATTAATACTGGACTGAATAAAACACTGGACCATCATCCCTTTATATAAGAGGGATGATTTTAAAAATAGAAACTAAATTCAAATTGGAAACAAACTTATCCTAATTTGACTCTAACTAATTAACCGACCAAATTTAAAACTCAAATCTACGAATAATTGTTGGAGATCACAGGCGATCTCAATTATTTAATTAGAGATACGATAATTTAAATAAACGTAAATAAAATTGACCATTAAAATTAACTAAAAATTCGGCCCTATCTGTTGGGTCCACGCTGCATTAATATGAGTATAGGGCTATGGCACAAGCATGTACGGAAATGATGTGGGTTCGAGCAATCCTTACAGACCTACAAATTGATGTTCCTCTTCCCTTGTCACTGAAATGCGACAAGTAGGTTGCCTCATTCATTGTCAATAATCTTGCATTCCATGAGAGGACAAAGCACATTGAGGTCGATTGCCATTATATACGCGACATGATCCAGAAGGGCTTCATTGCTACATCACATGTCATCTCAGGGGACCAAGCAACAGACATTTTCACCAAGACCTTAGGATCGTTTCAAAAATGTTCATCCAAGCTAAGCATGATAGATATCTATGCTCCATCTTGAGGGGGAGTGTGGATATATATTTTTTTATGTTTATGTACATTTTCATCTCTTTTATTTCCTTTTATCTGTTTTATGTAATTTACCCATAGGTCTCTCTTCCATATAAGAGACCCTAGGGCTCAAGGAATAAACAAGTCTCTCATTTTTCCCAACATCATGTCTTGTTTTATGTATTTTATTTTCTTTTCCATGTTTATTATGTAATTGCCCAACATGGTTTCTCCTCTCTAATAAGAGAACCCTAGGACCAAATGAATAAGAAACTCATTATTTTATTTCAAAATGGTATCGAAGCGATAGTTCTAGATCAGAATTCTTATACCCTCACATCCTAGCCCCACCCGCTACCCACCACACATTGCATACATCGTCGCCACTAACCACGCAACCCCTAGTGTCGCCGCCCCTCACAGCGTGTGCCCTCCCCTCGCGCCCACCCTCTCGTTGTCGTGTCGCCTCTCCCGCACGGCTCATGTGGCCTTCGTGTTGTCGCCAACAACAGCTAGGGCCACTGCAGGCCACCACTACCACCACCACCAGCATCTTGAGTTCTAACGGCCATCCCAATCGCCACCTAGAGTTTCGGTCACTACCTCCTATCGTCCCTCGACAGTTTCTCAGCATCCGAGGACAATTTGTGGTTTGATTTTGGTTGGAAAAAGGTGGTCTCGGACCAATAAATCACCCTCTAGCCCTAGTCTGAACTCAGAATTTATGGGAATGGTTGTGGCATGAGTCTGCATATCCAACCGACTCCTTATATGTTTATATAGATGTGTTTGCTTCTGTCTACAACCCTAATCTTCATCTCTTTCCGGTATCATGTTAGAGAACAAGGTCAACATCTCCTCTTTGGACGCCTTTAAAAATCCAGCATCTATTGTCAAGATGGATGAGACAAATTACGAGTTGTGGGCGATGTAGTTCATGAGCTTTATGCAATGCAACAGGAAGCACATTCTGACACAGGAGGAGCCGACCGACAAGACTCGGGCTAATGCCTCTTGCGAGGCAAATGACACGTATGCACATGTTTGGCTATCGGGCACCCTCGTTGTGGAGATAACAAGTGTTATCCTACATCGTCTCATCAAGGTTCAGGAAAGCGGTATGCGTATGCGTTCGGACTGGTCACCGAATACTGATTAAGCAGTATGCGAGGGCATATGCGGGGTATATGCGGTTCTAAGCGGTTTTTAAATTTTTAATTTTAAAATAAAAAATATCTATGAATAACATTACCACTGAAGTTATGTATCTAAGTGGAGTTAAAGAAGATCTAAGAAAAACGGTTCATGTTAGATGGGTGTGCATATATACTTTTAATTGCCTCATATTTAATCACAAAAAAACATTTACCATAAAAACTTTACATTATATGATTCGTAATAACAAAACTTCAATACACATACATGCACTACATGAGCAAAACCTCAATCGGCATATATAAAAAATATTCGACGATACATTGCATATACTCGTGAAAATAATACATGAGAAAAACATAAAACATTGCATATACATAATGGTATAATGCATTGCAATTGTATAGAAATGCATGTCATATTCTAACAGTTGAATGAAGAGACAGAGTTACAGAATTAAGGACCCGAATGAGAAGGTTGAAAAGTTGGACCTGCTGGAGCAGTATGCGGGGCATATGCGGTATATGCGGGGCATATGCGGGCCGCATATGCAGGGAGGGCGCATAATGCACTGATTCAAGTAATCGGTGCGGTCTGCACGCCGCACGAGCATATGCGGCCGCATATGCGGCCCGTGCGGCCGATTTAGTGAACACTGCGTCTCATAGCTAAGGTGATGTGGGACATCCAAGCTGCCACATATTCTTAGGAGAGGAATGAGATGAAGATACTATGACTTCAGCATAACATCTTCATGGTCAAGCAGAATGGCTACCCTTTTCACACCTTATACACTTCTCTTAGGGGCATGTATTCGAAGATCCACAACTTCATGCCTCTTGCGATGACATCGGAGTTGCATAAGGCGTACAGGAATATCACCATGGTTGGTGTCTTTCTGGCAGTTCTTGATCCTGAGTATGATGCCACATGGTCCTAATTACTTGCGGATGCTACCATACCTGCCATGGAGAAAGCACACCACAGACTCAACAGGATCAAAGTCCCTTCATCAACATCCTCTCAGACCTCCTCGACGATGGCCACATCTCACGGGAGGATCTTTACCATTCAGAGGAGCGATTCGTCACTCCGAGGACACATGCTATTCTAAGCATGAATTTCCAAAATTTGCCCATGTTGTTGAGTAGGTTGAGACTTTTTTGTCCTTTTTGCTCTTTCTTCGTCTAGTAATCCTGTTAAGGACTTTATTGTATTTTTCTTATTTTCTATAATTAGGGTTTTAGAGTTTCACTATATATATGTGAGAAACCTTACCTCTATGAATACATTTATCTCATTCCATCTTAAAATTTCTCTCATACACAAAGAATGTTAACCCTTCGTGCGAAGTCTTGAGGTCCACAAGTGAGAAAATCTTCATTGTTTCTCCGGATGTATCCCACATTTCATCTGAAATGCCTTATTTATCTCCCATAGCCTGATCACCCCAAGATCATTTTTCGTCGATTCAGTAAATGTGTCTTAGTTCACCGGAGTCATGCTAATGCCCCAAACGAGGACTAGAAGAATCTCCATATGATACCTTTCATCCGTTGCTAGACCCCATACATCGATTTGTATAAAGAGAGGGAAATTTTGGCCGATGTAAAACCTTAAACAAACCTTTCGAAGCTTCAGCAGGAGTATACTGCGGGAAACCCTCATTGAAGGGCCATAGACAGTGGAAATCGTCATCAGCCATCTAAACATGATGAAAGATTACAGAGAACACCCTTGTTCCTTTTAAATCTATCTTCTTCTCCACGGAGTTTCAAGAAATTAAAAAGTAATAGTTTTGGTTATACCCAATAATATACATGCATGTTCGTCTAATAACATCTATGGGCTCGAAAGAAAACATCAATTGCCCTGACTTTTGTAAGTTTGGAACTTTCAATATACTCTAGGTTTCCATGTTGTAGTTCTCAACTAGTTTCTTGTAATAGTCCCACATCCACCTCCCATTTGGTTAAACGACTTGCTACCACACTTCTCATTGTTCCATCTTGAAGGCCGCTGATGTTTGAAGTTAGATAATTCATCTACATACCTATATCCTCTCTTTTGTAAAGTGATCTAGAATAAATTTTGCCACCTTCTTTCTCGTCTTTGTTTCCTCCTCTGATTCGTCAAACTTGGTCACATTTATATAGTCCTCCTACGCAACAATATCTTAAATTGTCTTTTCACTTCTTCCTAGTTATTCCTAATTATCCTGTCGTACTTATGTTAGAGAATATTCTGTGTGGCTATTTTTTAAGGAAATATTCTACAGAGAATATCCTATAGAATATTCTCCCTTGGGCACCTATATAAGGAGTCCCACACCCCCTGTACTCATTGAGAAATTCCAATTGAATATCCGCCCCTTTAAGGGCTTCTCCCGTGATTTCATCCCACTCCTTAGGGAGTAGGGTTCCACGTTAAATCTTTGGTGTTCATGTTTACTATTTTGTTTGTCGATTCCGCTTCCGCTTCCGCTTCTCATATTTCAACATGGTATCAGAGCAGGTTCGATTCTCAAGGAATTAATTTTTTTTATTTGTTGGAGAATTCGAGTTTGATGTTATTTTCTCAAGATCATTTTTTATTTGTTCGAGAATGCTCTTCCAAGATTCTTGGTGCCCTGTTTTGGAGCCCTAGCCACACATCTCCTCTCAGGCCTTTGAGTCCTCACATGGCTCTCCAGGCGGCAATCCATGCTCAGGGGTCCTTTCTTCTGATGCAAGATACGTGTGAATCCATACGTAACTCCAGCACCTTGCGGCTTGCATCTAGCAGCGCTGGCGATACCCTTGCCGATCGCCAGCTCCATGCTATGCTTCAGTGCTCCCTACTGGCAACCTTATCGACGGCGATGCCGACTCCAGCGACACTCGATCCAGCAGCAGCAGGCAACCATCGCAACTCCTGCCGATCTCCAAGCGCTTATGGCGCCCCTCCTCCATCACTTGTTGCTCCACGCACAAAGGGAAACCCTCCCGAACCTGCGGTACTCTCTCTGACATCTCCAAGGCCCTTCCTCCCCCCACGCACAAAGGTGCGACGGAAGCGCAGGCAGCGCTTCCTCCCTGTACGGGGACTTCTCTCTATCGGGGCGAAGGGGGAGATCGTGTACGAGACCTCCACGGCGCATCCTCCTCCTCCAGCGAAATACATGCACCCGATTGATGCTCCTCCCGATCAAGGCGACGCACCCGATCGAGCAAAGGCATCCGCCCAAATCTCGTGCCGCCAAGCACAAGCGGTGGATTACGTCACCAGTAAGACTCCATGCGGTTGCAGCGCCCACACACCCTCACACAATGTCGCCCATGCGTAGTCCTCATCATCTCTCAGGCGATGCTGGCAGAGCCGCACTTCCCTCGTGCGCGTTGGAGCCCCGGCGCGAAGAAGCTCCACCAGTTGGGGGCCTCGACATCCTCTGCAGGAGAATCCCGTATTGGGGCGGCGGTAGAAAGGAGTTCTCAAGTGGGAACCCTAATACCCCCCCCCCTTCCGTGAAATTTATGTAAAAACCCAAGTGATCGAAAGTTAAAAAAAGGGGGGGAAAAGGGTCCAAAGGGGGGCTCTGGTGAAGTCGATCCAAGAAAAAAAGAGAGACATCAGTTTAAAAAAATGGATTGAGGCCTGGTTTATTAAAAAAAAGGACCTGAATTTTAAAAAAGAAGAAGAAGAAGAAAGGAGAGCAGTTTAAAAAAATGCAAAAGAACAGGAAATCGTAAAAAAAGGTTGAACGGCTTAAAAAATTGAAGAAATTTTGCAAAAAAAAATGAAATGATGCAAAAAAAATGCATGTTTTAGTTTCTCCCAACTTGATAAATGCTCCTATTCTATCAAGTATGGGAGAAAGGGGAAGTCAGAGCTAAATTCTTCAGGACATCTGTACGTCCACGACTGACAGACCGACACTCTCGATTTCTACAAGATCATCTATCTTCACCGAGCATCATCTTCTTCGTCGAGGCGTATACTTCTTCTTTTACGACCCGATTAGTTTACCGCGCTGGACTTCTTCTGCAATGATTCTTCTTCAGGCACGACAGAGATATGTTTCGGTGACCTGATATCGCAGCGGTTCTACAGGCATGACAGAGATATGTTCCGATGACCTGAAAGCCGCAGACCCGTCCTCGTGCGAGGTCTTCTACCAGCAGCGGACTTGTATTCTTCTTGTGATGTATCATGTGAAGATGTGTTCTATACTTTCTTTTTGTTGCAAGCTGCAGCTTTCTCAGCTCCAGCTTGAGGGGGAGTGTTAGAGAATATTCTGTGTGGCTTTTTGTTAAGAGAATATTCTATAGAGAATATCCTATAAAATATTCTCCCTTGAGCACCTATATAAGGAGTCCCACACCCCCTGTACTCATTGAGAAATTCCAATAGAATATCCACCCCTTTGAGGGCTTCTCCCGTGGTTTCATCCCGCTCCTCAGGGAGTAGGGTTCCACGTTAAATCTTTGGTGTTCATGTTTACTATTTTGTTTGTCGATTCCGCTTTCGCTTCTCATATTTCAACAACTTACATTTGTCGCCTCCTATACTAAAATCTTTTCAAGGATGGGAATCATTTTAGGGAGGGGCTCTCCATCGCTAGTGCTTCTAGTATATCATTGCTCCCCTCAATGAAGTGATGTTGCCATTCGAGCGACTCCACTTGAGGACCGAAGTCTATGAAGGACCATCCCATCTTTTAGAGCCCACCCATGGTCAAACTCGTCAAAGTTAGCTCAAAAGATAGCTTGATCCTCTCTGGGGGTCAATGTATATGGTGTGAACGGCGTCATTCGGTGATGAGCATCCTTCGCTTTCTTCTCCTCCTCATGAGATGCTGCCCCACTCCATTTTCCAAGAAGCACCAACAATTGCAACCCCCCCCCCAATAGGTCTTGGGCAAGGCATGTCTTTCAAATGAAGCCCTTCGAAGAGAGTGGTATCAGCCATGGGGTCCCAAATGAGAGGGTCAAGAAGGAAAGAATTGGAAGGGTTACACCAAGCCCAAGTGTGTAAGAGTACCCGAATCTGAAAGGGTAAATACCACATGTTTTTGAAAAGGGGAGGTGCTAAATATGTCCCTCATCACTTGTTTGAGAGGGGTCCACGATGTTGACTACGGATATTAAACACAGTCATTGTCTTCCAAAAAAACATTCTTGCTTGAGCCATGGAAGAGACATCTTCAGTCCAGTAGCCTTTGAAAATGATATTTCTCTTACTAAGAATCCTCCTTTTACTAACTTAATATGTTCCATTTATCCCACCGTTAAGTCCACCTCCTTCTGGAAGGCGTTGCACCCATTGCTTGAAGGACTCAATAGAGGAAAATTCGTCCGGGAGGCAAGCCAATATACTCTAGGTTTCCATGTCGTAGTTCTCAACTAGTTTCTTGTAATAGTCCCACATCCACCTCCTATTTGGTTAAACGACTTGCTACCACCCTTCTCATAGTTCCATCTTGAAGGCCGCTGATGTTTGAAGTTAGATAAGTCATCTACATACCTATATCCCCTCTTTTGTAAAGTGATCTAGAATAAATTTTGCCACCTTCTTTCTCGTCTTTGTTTCCTCCTCTGATTCGTCAAACTTGGTCACATTGATATAGTCCTCCTACGCAACAATATCTTAAATTGTCTTTTCACTTGTTCCTAGTTATTCCTAATTATCCTATCGTACTTACATTTGTCGCCTCATATACTAAAATCTTTTCAAGGATGGGAATCATTTTAGGGAGGGGCTCTCCATCGCTAGTGCTTCTAGTATATCATTGCTCCCCTCAATGAAGTGATGTTGCCATTCAAGCGACTCCACTTGAGGACCGAAGTCTATGAAGGACCATCCCATCTTTTAGAGCCCACCCATGGTCAAACCCGTCGAAGTTAGCTCAGACGATAGCTTGATCCTCTCTGGGGGTCAATGTGTATGTTGTGAACGGCGTCATTCGGTGATGAGCATCCTTCGCTTTCTTCTTCTCCTCATGAGATGCTGCCCTACTCCATTTTCCAAGAAGCACCAACAATTGCAACCCCCCCCCAAATAGGTCTTGGGCAAGGCATGTCTCCCAAATGAAGGCCTTCGAAGAGAGTGGTATCAGCCATAGGGTCCCAAATGACAGGGTCAAGAAGGAAAGAATTGGAAGGGTTACACCAAGCCCAAGTGTGTAAGAGTACCCGAATCTGAAAGGGTAAATGCCACATATTTTTATAAAGGGGAGGTGCTAAATATGTCCCTCATCACTTGTTTGAGTTGTCTTCCAAAAAACATTCTTGCTTGAGCCGTGGAAGAGACATCTTCAGTCCAGTAGCCTTTGAAAATGATATTTCTCTTACTGAGAATCCTCCTTTTACTAACTTAATACGTTCCATTTATCCCACCGTTAAGTCCACCTCCTTCTTGAAGGCATTGCACCAATTGCTTGAAGGACCCAATAGAGGGAAGTTCATCCGGGAGGCAAGCCAAAGCTGCCTCTTCAAGAGGCGGCTCTCACTGGTATGTAACACGGAAACTGATAAAAGAATCTGTAGGGTAGAATGACGAGCAATAGGAGAGAATGTGTCAAGATAATCCACCTCGTATGTCTGGGTAAAGCCACGTGCAACTAGATGAGCCTTGTACCAATCAATGCCGCCATCTGCATTTTGCTTCACTGTAAAGATACATTTGCAACTTACTATAGAGGCCCCAGTGGGGAGCCGGGACTAGACTCCAAGTACCTCTCGACTGAAGGGATGCCATCTCTTCCTCCATAGCAAGATGCCACCGGCTATCTGTCAATGCCTCCTGGTAAGTCTGTGGTATGGCCACGGTGGACAAAGCAGCGACAAACCTTCGAAAGTCATCTATTAAATGCTCAAAGTTGACATGAGAAGCAAACGGATAGGAAGTACATGAACGCTTCTGCTTCCTAATAGCAATAGGCAAATCAAGATCATCATCATCCTTGCTACATGTCTGATCACCCCCCTCCTGAAATAACCTCTGTTGAGAAACATCATCAGACCCATCATTAGAATTAATGTTGTCAGAACAAACTTGGGGTGTGATGGATGACGGGTCATGAACATAAGCAGGAGCTACTTGTCTACTGTAGTGATGTAGTAGTGGTAGAACCAAAACAATAGGAGGAGGTGGTGCCGATGGGGGTGATGGAGGATGTGGAGGTGGTGATGAAGGTGGCGGCTGCATGGGTGGAGGAGGAATATAGACCTCATCATCTGAATCTGAAGGTGTCAACTTGTCACATGTAGAAAAAATACACAACAGACTCAAAAAAATGCGTCATTTGCACTAATATAATATCTCTTGCACCACGGAACATAACAACGATAATCCTTCTGACTCTTGGAGTACCCGACAAAAATACATTTGACAGCCCTAGAAGAGAGCTTGTCAATCCCTGGAGACAACTGATGGACAAATACAACATATCCAAAAACGCAGGGACTAAAAGAGAACAACTCCTTGTCAGGGAAAACACGGGAGAAATGCATCTTCTCCCCCAACATTAACGAGGGCAAACGGTTAATGAGATAACAAGCTGTGAGAACCGCATCACCCCAGTATGAATGCGATGCACAGCTCTGGACAAGGAGGGTACGAGTAACATCAAGAAGATGACAGTGCTTTCTTTCATCGACACCGCTATACTGAGACGTGTGTATGCAAGATGTTTGATGAAGAATACCATGAGATGAGAAGAAATGAGAGAGCACAAGAGTACATGATTCAATAGCATTATCTCTTCTTACAATTTAGATAAAGGTTGAAAAAAAACATTCTGCACTTCTTTAATGAAATTCATAATAGCACTGCCCGCTACCGATTTATTCTACAACAAGAAAACCCAAGACGAACGATTAAAATCATCCACAACAGCTAAATAAAATGTGTCCCTAATTTTTGAGAACGTGACTTGGACCCCAAATGTCTACATGGAAAAACTCGAAAGGAGAGCTACTGCTCGGACTCTAACGACTAGGGAAGGCAGACCGATGGTGCTTCCCTAACTAACATGCTTCACAATTGAATTACGAGAAGGGTGGAATCTAGGGAAGGACTTGATGTAGTTGCTGAAGTGTAAGATTATCGAAGTGCAGATGCCATAGGAAGGGAGAGACATGTCCAGGGGAATGGGAGGATATTCCAGCATAAGGTGTTTGGACCAGTCGATAGAGTGATTGGCCGACCAGCCAATCACTCTGCCCATAAGAATGTCTTAAAACACAAGTGGTGATTGGTCGAATATTGCTCGACAATGTAATTCCTTAAAAATCAGACTAATAGATAGTAAATTCATGGAGAAATTGGGAGCATGCAACACACTCTGTAAACACATAGATGGAGTCAAGGTGATCTCCCATTATCCTATGATAAAGGAATGAGTCCCATCTGCTGTGACCATTGTCTTTCCTGGAGAAACCTGTTTGTAGGCTCTGAGCTGATTTCTATCTCCACACAAATTATGTGTTGCACTGGAAATATAATCTACTATGAGATATTTGAACCATGATGAGAAGTAGAAATATGAGTACTACCTGAGGTACTAGCTCCTATAGTGGCAGCAATGTCCAAGTTGTTCTCTGAAGTAGATGGAGTACTAACTGGAGGCATGATATCTCTCAGTCGAGACACAAGCTCATCATATTGTTTATCCGATGTGGATAAAGCACCAAAGTGTTGAATCTGCTCTGCTACACGAGCAGATGCTGGATATCCATGCTTGGAGTAGCATGTATCTTCTGTATGACCAAATCGATGACAATAGGTACAAGGTGGTCAACGATCACGTCCACTTCTACCATGTGATCCTCGTCCACGAAACTGACATGGACCACCACTTCCATGAGAGACCACCACGGTGGAAGAATTTAGCACTAGATTGATCCAGCCCAATCTACAAAGGCCTCCTCCATAGGAAGAATGGTAGCAATTGCCATAATCTGAGAGGAAGCAACCTCATATTATGAGTCAAGAGAGGCCAGAAAGAGACCAACCATCATACCATTTCGGTATGACTTCAGTTGTTTTAGACTAGCTGTGAGAGGCATGAAGCTGTGAAGCCTCACATGGCTTTGGCAGTAGGTTGGTGTAAGACATCGTTTGCAATCTCTGGTATCAAGGTACTAGACAACAAGACCTGAGCATATGCGGCATCAGCCTCCCATGAGGCATACAACCATGTCTTCTCCGTCGGCTCTTCCCCGATAAGAATGTGCTTCTCACCGTCGACTTCATTAGACTTATGAACTGCATGGCACATAATTCGTAGTTTGACCCATCCATATTTACTATAGGTGCAAGACCTCTGAAGGCACCTGTAGTGGGGATATCTACCTTGCTTTCTGACATGTCGGCTAGAGAAGACTAGGGTGTAGACTAGACAAGCTTTTATCTATAATGACATAAAGGGATTTGGTTGCATGTGTAGACTCAAGCAACCAATTCCATTAACCAAGAATCGAAGACTGCGTCCTAAATGCAAAGGTGCAACGACAACCCCTAGAGAAAGGAGGGGCGGCGGCGCCCCCTTAGAGAACGAAGGGGCGACGACGGCAAACCGAGAGCCCTAGAGAGGTGGCGACAACAAGCTACTGGAAGGAGGGGCGACGGTGGCAAGCCGCTAGGAGGAGGGGTGGTGGCGTCCCCTCGAGAAATGGAGTTGCGTGGTGGCGGCAGGCCGAGAGTGAGAGAGGGTGGTACGGTGGGGTTAGGGTTAGGGTTTGAGGATATGAGAGCTCCGGTCTAGGACCAATACTGTTATAAAATATGAAGAATGCGGAAGCGATTGATAAACAGAGCATAAACAAGAAAGATCAAACATGGGAACACCATGATTTTACGTGGAACCCTACTCCGTGAGGAGCGGGATGAAACCACGGGAGAAGCCCTCAACGGGGCCTATTTTGCTATTGCTTTTCTCAATGAGTACAGGAGGTCTGAAGCTCCTTATATAGCCTCTCCAGAGCCTCCAAGTCCCACCACTGGACGATGTGGGACTAAACACAGGATGGGGTAAATGGATCTTCTCCAGGATCCATTTACCCTGCTACAACTCAATATGACGCATAAACGAATACTCCAACACTCTCCCTCAAGCTGGAGCATGCAATGCTCAGCTTGGGCAAACATAAAATAAACTCAACTCAACGCTACAGGACACTACGGACAATATCAACCCAACCCGCACATTGCTGCAGTCGAGGACGTTGCTTCTCATGTCGTGCAGGTGAGGAGGACGAACGGGCTGGAGTGTGAGACAACTGAAGACTCGGAATCTGATCATCGAGTCTGAAACTGCGCCTGAAGTCTCCTTGTCGGAGAGCTGGGTCTCTCCCATCTGGCTCAGAAAATGGTGCACTGCTCTGGTGTACCTATGATACCACACGAAAACCCTTGCCCTCAATGGCATAGGGAATGGTCCTCTGCTCTGGAGTGCCTATGGCTCACATGAAAACTCTGGCCGACAAAAACAAGAATACTAATGGGGACCACGAACAAATGATGGCAACAAATGCTCATCTGAAAATGACCGCACATTCGTACGTGTCTGAAACTGGACTCGGAATCATGATCGTCGAGTCTGAAACCGAACTGTAGAGTCTGGAATATGAATGGTCTCTGCACGTGAATCTGGAACATATGAATATGACTGGAAGAAGACCTGTGACTTTACATATATACTCCCCCTTTCTCCCATACTTGTCGGAAAACATGGACGTCGACCAAGTTGGGAGAAGACAACAATAATGGGGAAGACAACATGAAAATTCTAAGCCGATAATGATTTTTTTCGGCTTTTGCTTCGCAATTTTTTTTTGAAAATTGCATACGGCTTTTCTTTGTATGCGACTCTTTCAAGGAAATTTTTCTTTTTTTTTACTATGCGTATGCCTTTTTTTATTGTACGCGCATCTTTTCCTCAAAATATATTTTTTTTTATTTTTTTTTGAAAATATTGCCGGCTCAATCTTCTCACTTTTCTTTTTTTTAACAAAACACGGCAACCCCCTTTCTGCATTTAGGTCTTCGATCGAAGCTCTCGAATGACGTGAATAGACTCATGGTTCAGGGAACAAAAAGAAAAAACTCATAAACAACTTCTCTCGATTTTGCAGGATGACAATCAAACGAGTCTTGATCTTTGCAAACTCGGGTTACAAGAAAACCCTAATAACATAAACTCGAACCGATGAAGAACATGAAACCCTTGAGAAACGAACCCGCTCTGATACCATGTTATAAAATATGAAGAATGCGGAAGCAATTGATAAACAGAGCATAAACAAGAAAGATCAAACATGGGAACACCATGATTTTACGTGGAACCCTACTCCGTGAGGAGCGGGATGAAACCACGGGAGAAGCCCTCAACGGGGCATATTTTACTATTGCTTTTCTCAATGAGTACAGGAGGTCTGGGGCTCCTTATATAGCCTCTCCAGAGCCTCCAAGTCCCACCACTGGACGATGTGGGACTAAACACAGGATGGGGTAAATGGATCTTCTCCATGATCCATTTACCCTGCTACAACTCAATATGACGCATACAAGAATACTCCAACAAATACCATGTTGGGAAAAATGAGAGACCTGTTTATTGCTAGAGCCCTACGGTCTCTTATATAGAAGAGAGACCTATGGGCAAATTACATAAAACAGATAAAAGGAAGTGAAAGAGATACAAAAGTACATAAACATATAAATATATATATATATATATCTACACAGGAAAAAATAGCCCTTAATAAATATCAGGCCTAATCAGATCAAAGCAATCCTAATCAAGTCAAATCAAACCTATCAAGCCTAAAAGATTAAAGTTTCAGGCCTATTAGGTCCAAAGACTAGGAATACAAACATATTGGTCCAAAAACTCGAACCCTTTAGTGGTGCAGAAAAGAGTTGACTTCTAGGCGATGGCAGAAAACACGTTCTCTGTATATATTAGAACGTATGGAGAAGACGGTTGATAAATCTCTGATTTATGATCTTAAATTCCATTAATTTACCCCTTTTGCTTAAACAAAAGTAATTAATTATCTATTACTGATAATTAATAGAGAGATGGCGGACCATTTCAAAAGCTTCACTGCGAGGCGCTCCCCGAGGAGATGGCGGTGGCTGCGGCATGGGGCGCCATCCATTTCTGATGCGGATTGCGAGATGTTGACTCGGGCGATCTCCTTGGAGGAAACTAAAGCAGCCGTGTGGGAATTGAACGAGGATGGGTCCCCGGGCCCCGATGGTTTTTCGGTGGCGTTCTATCGAGATTTTTGGGAGGTGGTGGGCGAAGATGTATTCGAGGTTGTTACAGAGTTTTGCAGTGGGAATGCGGGGTTTGATCGGATTAATAGGACCATCATTGTGCTAATTCCTAAGTCCTCTGCGGCGGAGCGTATTGAGGATTTCCGTCCCATCTCGATATCCAACGTCATCTATCTTATTGTCGCTAAGGTGTTGGCTCGTCGGCTTGCTCAGGTCCTGGATTCGATTGTTTCTCCGGTCCAGGCCGCCTTTATTAGGGGAAGACAGATATCTGATTGCATTGCGGTGGCATCGAAATTGGTCGCCGATTGGAAGAACACCGGAAAACAGGGGATGTTGTGGAAGGTCGATTTCGCCAAAGCGTACGACAGCCTCGAATGGAGTTTCTTGTGGTCGGTTCTGAGAAGACGTGGTTTCCCTAAGCAGTGGATATCGTGGATGCGGCGGTGCGTGACCACCGTGTCCTTCTCTGTCTTGGTGAATGGTCGATTGGATGGGGACTACTACCAGCCTAGAAGGGGGTGCGCCGGGGGTGCCCCCTCGCCCCTCTTCTGTTTGTCGTGGCCGCTGATGTCTTGGCTCGTATGGCGGACCGTGTGATTGATGCCAGGCTCTCGAAAGGATTCACTAAGGGCGACCTGACCATGCCCTTGCTTCAATTCGCAGATGACACCATTTGCTTCATTGAGGGAGACTTATCCGAGGTCTCCGGAATGGCGGTGACACTTGAACTCTTTAGTGAGTTATCGGGTCTGTATATGAATGGGAGCAAATCCAAAGTGATTCCTTTTGGGATGTCGAAGGCGCAGGCGATTGAGTGCGGCCGGATTTTGAGGTCTCCTCCGGGTGAGTTACCTATTGGGTACCTAGGTTTGCCGTTGGTGGTAGGAAGGGCCAGGATTAGGGATTGGCTTTCGGTCGTCGAGAGAGTGGAGGCGTGCCTTGCTGGTTGGCGTGCGGCCTTGCTTTCGAGAGGGGGTCGGCTTGTTCTTCTCAAAGCGGTGCTCTCCTCTATTCCGGTGTTCTTCTTATCAAATCGTCGTATGCCGGTGGGGATCCGCACGCGTCTTGAAAGGTGTATGCGTAGGTTTCTGTGGGGAAGGAATGGTGAGGCGGGGGGTGGGGTTCATCTTGTGGCGTGGGATGAGGTCTCTAGGGGTAAGCAGGAGGGTGGTTTGGGCATGAGGAGATTGGAGCATGTTAATGATGCTTTCTTTCTCAAATAGGCGAGCAAGGTCTGGGGCCAGGGTGGTAATTTCTTTACCGACATTTTGCGGGAGATCCATGGGGAAGGAAGGGCGGGGGAGGAGTGGGTTGGTGTGGTCGGTGCTCAAACCCCGTTTTGGCGTGGTGTACAGGGGGTCTTCGAAAGGAATCGGTCGTTGTTTATGCCTGTATTGGGGAATGGTGAATCTTTTAAAATCTGGAAAGACGATTGGATGGGAAGGGGTTCCTTGACTGTGTGTTTCCCACGTTTGTTTGCGCTGGCGGCTGACAAAGATGCCTCTGTCACCTCTTGCTGGGCGGATGGGTGTTGGTGTCCGCACTTCATGGCAAACTTCTCGGATTAAAGGCTTGATGATTTTATCTCCCTTTTGGACACCATCGATGTCGCTGGTAGGCCAACCGATGGCCGGGACCACTGTGCCTGGAGGGACGGTCCCTTTTCGACGCGGAAAGCTTATAGGGCGTTGGCTCGGCCCCCGCCGGAGTGGTATGACTTTTTGGTGCGCGATTGTTGTTTTTTTTTTGGGGGGGGGGGGCTAAGGCTCCCCGAGCGCCTTGGCTTCTTCTTATGGCTTTTTCGCAGAAGGAGGTTGTTGACAAGGGATCGTTGCGCAAGGTTCATGGCCAATATCTCCAACTTTTGTGTTATGCGATTCGGCGGTGGAAACCATAGAACATTTATTTTTCGATTGCCCCACGGTCAGAGGGGTTTGGGAGGAACCGGATGTGGATTGGGTGAGAACGGATGACTTGATGGCATTCTGCGGGTCATTGGTGCTTAACAAAAACAGGGAAAGAAGGGAAATCTTGCTTCCTGTTGCGAGGCTATGGTCGATTTGGCTTGGGAGAAATGAGGCCCTCTTCTCGGGCCAACGCTTTTACAAGGACAGTGTGCTCATTCACTGTGCGAGATTGGTGGAGGATTGGGTTGCGGTTTAGGCCTCAGCTCGTTTTTGGTTTGAAGGGGGCTTTGATACTTCTTTGTACAGTTTTTACATGTTTTTTGTACTCCCCTTTTCCTTTTTTATTTTTCTAATATATTGGGGTGAACACCGCTGAGTGTCTCCCCCTCTTTTTGGACTTAAAAAAATTATCTATTAATTAATTTTAATCAAGAATTCATGTAAATAATTAACTTTAATTATTGACTATTAATAATTGGTCGTTGTTTTGTAAATCGTGTAATTATTTTATATATTTTCTAATTATTAAAAATTCCATAAAAATGACCTAATGTTTTAAATAATAATCTGTACATTATTTATATTCAAAAATAACAAAAGAATTAGAATAAGTGTTTCTAATACTTTAAAAATGCTTACAAAAATATTACTATATATATGATGTATTTAGATCTTCAATTCTACATAACGGTTGTAGATCTCATCGACATCTACAACTTTTATGTTGAACATTTTTTCTAATTCTACTCATAACTATTTTATTTGTATTTATGTATGATTTATTCATTTCTCTATTTTCTGATTAGGCCATATGACCCAATCAGAGAATTCCCCTAGCCGCCCCTTTAATAGCTTCTGCCCTTTATTCTGATCGGTTGATCTTCTTGACCAGACGGTTGCTTTTTCATTAGAGTCGAGGCTATCCTAAGTCGCTTGATCGCTTGATCAAGAGATCTCAACCCTTCTCCTGTGTGCTCAAAGCAGGATCGTCTGATCTTCATCAGATGGTACATGCATCTCCTTTAACTTCTAACCTCGTCCCCCAAACGACATGTCAGTTCGTGACTCCCCTTCTTCTTCCATTTCTGTCAGTTGCCTCAAAGGAGACAACCACCTCCTTCCAACGTTAACATATTCCCCGTTCATCACTCACCTTCGCCCAACCTCCAGTTACCCTCGTCAACCTCACGTGCGCTCTAGAGCAGTGGTTAAAACCACTGCCTGGGAGCACAATTTCTGTCGACCCCTTCTTTAAATACCCAACCACCAGCCATTTCTCCCATCCACCGCTTGCGCATGTCGACAAGATCGTCCACCTCTAAGTGACAGTTAGGATTGTTATTTGAGTGCGATGACGTAGGTTGATGTCGGTAAGATCCACGACCTTCTTCCTCGTGTTGCAGCCATAGCCAAAGCTGCTTGAGCTTTATTATCTAGCCCGAGACATGAAGTGATGGCCTTTGGAGCCTAGAAGCTTCGATTCGGCACAGATTCAAGCATTAGTTTCTTCCTCTCTATCTTCCTTCAGATTCTAAGTAATCCATGCATCTTTTCTCCATTTTATCCTTACGCATGCATTTTTTCACCCTTCTGAACTCGTGTACACCATTGCAGTGGTTCATTGATCTTCGTCGAACCACTCTGTCAATCAATCCATCTTCCATCCAGCACCTCCATCTCTATTTATCTCCTTCCTTCGCTTGAGGGAGAACCCATCAACATCGATTTTATCTCCATCAACAAAGGGACTAAATACTTCCAGGATTTGAATTTCGCTTTGGGTTTGTACTAGCACTTGCAGGGACACCTTATTCCTTCAGTGATTGGAGAACTTGACACTGCTCTGATCTCGACATTCTCTACTGGAAAAATTTCATCGACAGAGCTTCTCGGGCAGCCTTCCTTCTTTCTTGATTCAGAGTTGATCGTGTCACATTCGTAGGAAGGTCTTCTGATCTTCAATCACGGCAGAGGAGCGCGACTGAGAGAAAGTATCTTCGTCGGAATTCCGCTTTGTCACCTCCATGCGTGGAGAAGATCTATTCAAGACGATATACATGTGATGTCAGATCAGGAAGAATTGGGCATAATCCAATGATTATGTTCAAAATTGATCCTTTGTAGAGTGTATTGATTTATTAAAAACCTTGATTCATATGTTATAAAATATGAAGAATGCGGAAGCGAACATGGAAAAGATAAAGAACAAAATAAGAACGCGGGATTTTAACGTGGAAACCCTACTCCGTGAGGAGCGGGATGAAACCACGGGAGAAGCCCTCAAAGGGGCATATACTTCATTGCTTTTTCTCAATGAGTACAGGAGGTCTGGGGCTCCTTATATAGCCTTCCCAGAGCCTCCAAGTCCCACCATTGGGCGGTATGGGACTAAACACAGGATGGGGTAAATGGATCTTCTCCAGGATCCATTTACCCTGCTACAACTCAATAGGTGCACTACCAAATACTCCAACACTCCCCCTCAAGCTGGAGCATGCAATGCTCAGCTTGGACAAACAAACAGAAAGAAACTCAACTCATGCTACAAGACACTACGGACAATATCAACCCAACGCGCACATGATGCAGTCGAGGACGTTGCTTCTCATGCCGTGCAGGTGAGGAGGACGAACAGGCTGGAGTGTGAGTCAACTGAAGACTCGGAATCTGACCATCGAGTCTGAAACTGCACCTGAAGTCTCCTCGTTGGAGAACTGGGTCTCTCCCATCTGGCTCAGAGAATGGTGCACTGCTCTGGTGTACCTATTATACCACATGAAAACCCTTGCCCTCAAGGGAATGGTCCTCTGCTCTGGAGTCCCTATGGCTCACATGAAAACTCTGGCCAACAAACCAAGAATAATGATGGGGACCTCTGACAATGATGGCAACATATGCTCATCTGAAAATGACCGCACACTCGTGCGTGTCTGAGACTGGAGACTCGGAAACAATGATCGTCGAGTCTGAAACCGTACTGTAGAGTCTGATCATCTGGCTGCTCTGGAAATCTATATCTGGATCTAAAGAATATGAATAGACATGTGACTCTACACAATACTCCCCCTTTCTCCCATACTTGTCGGAAAACATGGACGTCGACCAAGTTGGGAGAAGACAATATAAATGGGGAGAAAACAACATAAAACTTGCGGCTTTTTCATTTTTTTTAAGTCGTCATCATTTTTTTGAATTTTTTTTTAACATATGCGTACGGCTTTTGTATTGTGTACGCGCCTCTTTTCCCTTTTTTATTTTTTTTAAAGTCGTTCAAACCTTTTTTTTCGGCTTTTCATTCTTTTTTTTTGAAATTGCGTACGACTTTTTTTCTTTGTACGCGGCTTTTTTTTTCTCCCTCCTTTTTTTACAAATAAGAAGGTGGTCCAATTAGACCCAATCATACATTAGCCCAATTGGGCTTTACAAAACACATCTTCTTTTCCTCTCTCTCTACTTCTCTTCTCTCTCTCTTTTTAAAACTCGCCTCTCTCTCTTTTCCTTAAAATATATCCCCCTTCTCCTCTTTTTTTTTAAACGTACAGGTCAAGGCCCTTTGGGTTACCACTCAAATAACCAGAATGTTTTTTTTATAAAACGTCGGGGTCCACTTAGCTTTGAGGAAAGGCTGCCACCCCCGCCTTTAGGGTTCCCAACCCTCGATAACAGAAGCGCCACCCGCAGCCTGGGATAGGGGTGCGCACGTTGGGGAGTCTGTGCCGCCGCCGTAAGATCGCGGAAGCGTCGCCTCCTGGATGGTTGAGAGCCTCGCCTGAGTGCCTCGGCTGGATCTAGTGCCTCCGCCTGAGGCTGGTGTCGTGGGGATCGCATGAGTGCCTCGGACTTGGAGGCTGCCATCGTGCGAGTTGGAGAAGATACCGGTCACGCGCGAGTTGGAGAAGATATCGCGCCTGTTACTTCGCACGCACGGTGCTTGCAGTGCGCTGCAGATCGCAGTCTCTTTTCTGGGGTGCCGCACCTGCTGCGACAGAAATTAGGGCTCCGCCTTGAGCCTAGCGGAACTGTGCGTCTCTTGGGAGGGCCTTAGAGCGGCTCAAGGAGGAGATGGAGGGTGCGTGCCTGAGGGTGGAGGTGCACGGTCGAGCGGTGCCGTTTGCTAGAGGTTGGCGGCAAGGGTAGCGACATCGGGAGAGGAAAGCGCCGCTTGGAGCTCGAGCACCGCAAACCGCGAGCTCGGTCTGGAAATCTGTGCCTCTGGGCTTGGAGGAGATGCGTGCCTGGCGATTCTTGCGCGGCCTGGAGTCTTTTGCGGGCTGAAGTCGAGGGAGAAAAATAAACATGCGCCATCGCGCCGTGGGGCTGGAGGAGGGTGGCGCGTTGGAGAGAGGCGCCGCCTGAGGGATTTGCCGCCGCCAGAAGGTTTCACCCCCGACTGGGAGACTCCGCTAGGAGGAAAGACCGTGTGCACGAGTCTTGCGGCCTGGATCTTGCGGCTTGGATCTGTGTCTGTGCTGCCTGGACTGCATGAGCCCGCGCGATGGAGGATGCATGCACCGCCGTTTTGGAGCTTCTTCATCTCGCCTGCTTGTGCGACCTGGGGTTTGCGAGACCGTATGGGCGGCTTGAATGTGCGGCCATGCCGCCACGCTCGTGGAGAAATGCAGCAGGAAGATCTTCACGACCATCGGATCTAGGGTTCTAGAAAACCCAAAAAAAACAAAAACTCTGGAACAGAATATGAACTTGAACAGGACAATAGTCTTCACGAAATCTTTAAGAACATGAACTCCAAAAAATGAATCTCGAATAAAAATACAGAACCAAAACTCCTCGAGAATCGACCGGCTCTAATACCATGTTATAAAATATGAAGAATGCGGAAGCGAACATGGAAAAGATAAAGAACAAAATAAGAACGCGGGATTTTAACGTGGAAACCCTACTCCGTGAGGAGCGGGATGAAACCACGGGAGAAGCCCTCAAAGGGGCATATACTTCATTGCTTTTTCTCAATGAGTACAAGAGGTCTGGGACTCCTTATATAGCCTTCCCAGAGCCTCCAAGTCCCACCATTGGGCGGTATGGGACTAAACACAGGATGGGGTAAATGGATCTTCTCCAGGATCCATTTACCCTGCTACAACTCAATAGGTGCACTACCAAATACTCCAACATCATACTTGTTGGAAAATAGAATTGCATATCAGTATTGAGACCCTAGGGTTCTCTTATTTGGACAAAAACCCTGGGTAATTTACAAGAGAGGTACATGAGAAAGAGAAATGAGAAATAAATACAGAGAGATATAAATATCTCAACACTCTCCCTCAAATCAAAACATATGTCTATTAAGGTAGATTAGAACATCTCTGAAAAGGACCTCTAGCAAAGACCTTGGTGAAAATATCAGTTGTCTGATCTCCAGTAGAAATATGGGATTTGTATAAGAGACCCTTTTGGATCATGTCTCTGGTAAAGTGGCAATCCACCTCTATATGCTTGGTCCGTTCATGAAAAGCAGGGATTATTGACAATAAATAGAGCTGCTTGATTGTCAAATAAAAGTTGCATGGGAAAAGGAACCTCAACAACAAGATCAGTCTAGACCGATCTAACCCACATTATCTTTGTGCTCCCCCGTGCCATGGCCCTGTACTCAGATTTTGCACTGGATCTAGCAACCATTGTTTGTTTCTTACTTTTCCATGACATGAGAGAGCTCCCAACAAAAATAGCAAAGCCAGAAGTAGACTTCTTGTCTCTAGGGCGTCTTGCATAATCTGTATCTGCACAAGTTGTCACCTCAAGAGACGTACCACTATTGAATATAAGACCAGTACCAGGTGAAGTCTTCAAATATCTCAAAATCATATAGATTGCATCCATATGAACCTTCCTGGGTCGTTTTATGAACTAGTTCACATTGCTCACAGCAAATGATATGTTTGGCCTGGTGATGTGGCATATAGGAACTTCCTAATAAGCTCATTGTATCTCCTCTTATCTACCTCCTCAGTGTCATAATCATATAATCTCATACTAGGATCCATAGGGGTAGTAGTAGGCTTACACCCTGTCATACATGTCTCTAGTAGAAGATCCGTCATAAACTTCCTCTGGGTCATCACAAGACCACGCTGGTTCACGGCGAACTCTAATCCAAGGAAGTATCGAAGATTGCCAAGGTCCTTAGTCACAAATTGCTAACTTAGGAACTCCTTGGCAGCCTTATGCCCTGCTCATCATCACACGTGACAATAATATCATCAACATAGACTAGAATAGCAACAGTACCTCTCTGTGTCCTCTGAACAAAAAAAGAGTGATCCACAATGGACCGTGCAAACCCCTGATGCTCTATCAACTCTGAAAGCTTATGATACCAAGCTCTTGGACTCTGCTTCAAGCCGAGAATCTCCTTGTGGAGCCTACACATCTTCTGAGACTCCCCCTCAACAGCAAACCCCGGTGGTTGTTGTATATGTACCTCCTCTTGTAGATCTCCATATAGAAACGCATTCTTTACATCAAGTTGGTAAAGAGGTCAGTCCCGTGAAATAACAACTGATAGAAGAATGCGTAATGTCGAATGTCTAGCAACTAGAGAAGGTATCCTGATAGTCCACCCTATAAGCTTGGATGAACCCACATGCTACAAGCCTTGCCTTGTAGCGATCCATACTGCCATCTGCTCGTTGCTTCACTATAAAGATCCATTTGCACCCCACAACAGAGGCACTTGGAGCAGCAGAAACAACACTCCATGTACCACGAGAATGCAAAGCGGTCACCTCCTCCTCTAAGGCAAGTCGCCAACTGCTATCATGTACGACATCCTGATATGTTCGCGGGATAATAGTAATAGAGAAGACCACAACAAACCTCACGCACTCCTCTGAAAGATGGTCTAAGGAAACATACACAGCTATAAGTGGCACAGTTACGACACAGCTTCTTCAAGGCAATAGGTACATCCAGTTCATCAACCTCTCTATTCTCTGGTATCATCTCATGTACAATATCCTGTGGAACAAGCATATCACCATGCCATCAATAGAAACAATGTGTTTATTACATACTTGAGGCGTGTTGGATGACAGTGAAGGCACACGAGTAGAGGGGTTGTAGAGATATATTTCATATATGTGTATTGTTTATATATTTTCATGTTCTTCTGTCCACTTTATGTAATTCGCCCATAGGCTTCTCCCTATATAAGAGAGCTTAGGGCCCAAGGTATAAACAACCCGTTCTATTTTCCCAACATGTTATCAGAGCGGTAGTCCTAAACTGGAGCTCATGTACCGAAACCCTAACCCTAAACCCCACCTCAAGCCTCTCCCTCACGCGTGTCGCCTAAGGCTTCCGCCACTCAGCCCCCGTGGACCTCCACACCCCTGCCACCCATCGCCAAGCCCTGCCAGGCCCCCACGAGCTCCCCACCGCCATCACTAGGCCCCTGCCAGGCCCCCGCGGGCTCTCCATCGTCGTCGCCAGACCCTGCTAGGCTCCTGCGGCCTCCGCAAGCCAACCTCCTTCCGTCGCGTGGCCCTGCAGCGCGGCCTTTGCGAACCACTGCTCGCCTAGGGCCTCGCAAACCCTCTCTCTTTGATCAGCTGCACCTACTCGCTCCAAGGGGGGTTGCCGCTCTTCCCTATGAAGAGGGGGAGATCTCTCTTCCCTTTCTCCCTTGATGAGATTGGTTGCATAAGTCTACATATGCAACCAAATTTTCCTATGTCAGTATAGACAAACACTTGTCTAGTCTTCAATCATATTCTTCTTCAGTCATCATGTCAGAAAGCAAGGTAGATATCTCCTTCACATGCGCCTTCAGAGGTCCTGCACCTATAGTAAAGATGGACATGTCAAACTATGAACTGTGGGCTATGCAGTTCATGAGCATGATGAAGTCTACATGTAAGAAACATATTCTTATCGAGGAAGAACCGACTGAGAAGACTGGGATTTATGCCTCATGTGAGGCGGATGATGTATATGTCAAGGTTTGACCTTCAGGCATATTGGCAATAGAGATCGCCAATGATATACTCCACCAGCCCACAACCAAGGTGATGTGGGATATTCTCACTACTACTTATTCACAGGTAAAGAATGAGACAAAGATTCTGCAACTCCAGCATGATATCTTTACTATCAAGCATAATGGACGCCATCTTCACTCGTTATATACATCCTTGCTTGGGATATTCGAGAAGCTTTATAGCTTCGTGCCTCTCACATCTACTCCTGAGCAGTAGAAGACTTATAGGAATGCCACCATGGTTGGTATATTCCTGGCAGCCCTTGATCCTGAGTATGAGGCGGCCCGTTCCCAGATTTTAGCAGACTCTACTATTCTTCCAATGGAGGAAACCTTCCGTAGGCTCAATCGGATCACTATTCCATCTTCTACTGCTAGTTAGACTTCTTCAGCGATGGCGGTCTCCCGAGGTCGAGGAGGCTCCTCTCAGTTTCGTGGACGAGAACTTCGTAGCGAGGAGGTAGTGTTCGTCAACCCTGCACATTTTGCCATCATTCTGGACATACCGAAGATACATGCTACTCTAAGCATGGATTTCCTGCCTCTGCTCGGCTAGCGGAGCATATTGAACCCTTGGTTGCCTCCTCTCTAGATCAACAATTTGATGACCATGTAGCTCGATTGAGGGGCATTATACCTCTAGCCAATCCCGTTATGTTTTCCTCGGCCTCTAGGAGTCACTCTGATTTAGTTACTTCAGCCTCCTCCAGTACCTCATGTAGTACCTATGCACCCACTAGCAGTAGTGGATCTGATGTTATAGAATGGTTTACGGACTCCGGTGCCACACATCACTTGTGTGGAGACAGGGATCAACTTACAGCATACAGACAGGTTCCTCCAGGAACAACTGTGGTTATTGCAGATGGGACGCACTCCCCAATCACTGGACACGGGGAGATTAGTTTGATGCCCTCCATGCATTTACAGAATGTGTTGCATGTACCTGACTTCTCTATGAACTTGTTATCTATTAGTCAGATTATAAAGGATTTACATCGTCGAGTTATATTTGACCCATCTTCTCTTGTATTCCAAGACATCCTTACGGGCAAGGTGATTGAGTGTGGCCGTGAGCAAGGTGATCTCTATCTCTTAGTTCAAACTCCGTATACTGGCATTTCCTCTCTTTCTGTTGGATCTGTCTCACCCTTTGCGTGGCACCTGCGCTTTGGTCATCTCCCGCTCCAGAAAATGTGTCGTGTTCTGCCTCAGATCTCTCCTCACTCATCCTTTCAATGTGAGGCATGTCAGTTGGGAAAACATCATCGGTCTGCATTTACCAGTCGTCAGAGTCGGAGCAGTAGCTCCATTTTTGAGTTGTTTCATATAGATATTTGGGGTCCGAATCATGTTCCTGATCAATAGGAGCACAGGTTTTATCTTATTGCAGTAGATGATTCTCGTGTTTGTCCTGGGTCTTTTTATTAAAGAATAAGTCTGAATCCGAAGACGTTATCAAAAATTTACTAACTGAAGTAACAAATGTGTTTTCGACCTCAGTGAAAATTGTAAGAACTTATAATGCCTTGGAATTTTGTACTGATACTCTTTCCAAATATTTTTTATCCCAAGGTATTATTAATTAAACTTCATGTGCTTATACTTCCCAACAAAATGGTGTTGCAGTCTTACAGAGACGAAGCATCATCATTTGTTTGATATTATGAGGACCCTTCTCATTCAGAGTCGTGCTCCGCATTCTTTTTAGGATGATGTTATCCTTTCGGCATGCTATCTTGTTAATCGCATGCCCTCATCGGTCTTAGGTGAGAAAATTCTCTTTTTCTTGCCTTTCCCAAAAAAGGAATTATTCTCACTTACACCTCATGTGTTTGGCTCGATTGTGTTTGTCCATCAGTTGTCAATAGGGATTGACAAACTCTCTCCTAGAGCTATCAAGTGTATCTTTGTCGGGTACTCCATGACATAAAAAGGATACATATGTTATGATCCATTGCATAGGAAGTACTAGGTTAGTGCCGATATCACCCTTTTCGAGTATGTAATGTACTTTTCTCCTACATGTGATCGGTTAGCTTCTTCAACATCTGACGATAAAATATACAAGCCAACACCATCATCACCACATTCCTCACCAACTCCATCACCACCGTCACTACCGCCGTCGCCGCCACCTCCACCACCTACTACGGTTCCAGTTCCTCCTTTGTCGCATCACCATACCCGCCGACCTACTTCTGCTCATGGTCACTGCTCATCATCTAGCACACGTGAGGTATGATCTGAATACACAATTTCTAACGATGGGTCTGGTGATCTACTTGAGCAGGACTCTTTATAGGGGACAGATGTGGAGGTTGCTGATTTGGACTTAACTATTGCACTTCGGAAGCAGAAGCGCAGCTGTGAATCATATCCCATAGCATCCATGGTATTCTTTGGTCGCTTGACTGGCGATTTCAAGAAATTTACAGCTGCATTGTCAGTCGTGGCAATTCCACGGAATTATCAGGAGGCTTTGCACGACAGTCGGTGGCAGTTAGTTATGAAAGAGATGGCTGACTTTCAGTCGAGAGGTACGTGGAGTCTTGGCCCAGCTCCCACTGGAGAATCTATAGTAAGTTGTAAATGGGTTTTTACGGTAAAGTAAAATGCAGATGGTAGCATTGACAGGTACAAGGCTCGATTGGTTGCACAAGGGTTTATTCAGATATATGGGGTTGATTATCTTGACACGTTCTCCCCAGTTGCTCGACATTCCACCTTACGGATCCTTCTATCTGTTGTCGTGATTCGAGATTGGCCCTTATTTCAATTGATGTCAAGAATGCATTTCTGTATGGTGATCTTCAGGAGGAAGTCTACATACAACAACCGTTGGGGTTTGCTATAGAGGGGGAGTGTTCACAGGTATGTAGACTTCATAAGGCAATCCATGACCTTAAGCAGAGCCCTAGAGCTTGGTTCCAGAAGCTCTCTGACTTGTTTGAGAAAGAGGGGTTCAAACGATCGAATACAGATCACTCTCTTTTTATACAGAGAACCTCCAGAGGTGTGGTTGTTATTATAGTGTATGTTGATGATATACTTATTACATGGGATGATATGCAGGAATAAAAAGAGCAAAAGAATTTCTGGGTTGTGAGTTTGTTACCAAGGATCTGGGAGCTCTAAGATACTTTCTAGGATTGGTGTTTGCTAGTAACCAACAGGGGCTTGTGATGACTCAAAGGAAGTATACCACTGATTTGTTGAGTGATACAGGAATGCTTGGATGTCGACCTGCGACTATACCCATGGATCCAAGCATGAAGCTTTATGATGATGATACTGATGAGGTGGACAGAAGAAGATACAAAGAGTTGGTTGGAAAGCTTCTTTATGTTACCATTACCAGACCCGATATTTCATTTCGGGTGAGCCAATTCATGAAACAACCTCATCAAGTTCATATGGATGCTATACAGATGATACTAAGGTATCTCAAATCATCTTCAAGTGCGGGACTGCTATTTAAAAGGGGTGATTCTATGACTATCTCAGCATGTGCAGATGCAGACTATGCATGGTGCCCCAAGGACAGGAAGTCTACATCGGGGTTTGCTATATTTGTTGGAGATTCTCTTCTCTCATGGAAAAGTAAGAAGCAAACTATGGTTGCTAGATCTAGTACTGTAGAGATAGTTCGTAACATTATTACCTCTTTATGTATATGTTTGTTATTTCATTATCTTTAATAGGTCTCTCTGTAATTTACCCTTAAGGTCTCTCCCTATAGAAGAGAGACTAGGGTTTTTCTAAATTATAATCGAAGACTATTTTCCCAACATGGTATCAGAGCCACCCTAGGGCTCTCCACCCGCCGCCCCACCCCTCCCCACCCGCCTCCCTTCCTCCATCGCCTCTCCAGGGCTCTCGCGTGTCAAGGCCGAGCCCTCAGCCAGCATTTCGCCGCCGCCTTCAACCTGCAGCCAGTGCCTCTCGGCGACGCGCTGCTCGCGCGGCTCGCGCTGCTCACGCTGCTCACCGCTGCCTTGATTCCAACCCTCGCCAGCGGGTCCTGCTAGCGACTGCGTGCGGGTTCCTGGAGGTTGCTTGCGGTACTCGTGTGCTGCCGTAGGCCTCAGCCTCTTGCGCGAACATCAAGGCAGCCCTTTCACCAGTTGGTTCAAGGGTTGTAAGCCTCCTCCAAGGCGTGCCCTAGTATTCTACTCATCCGATATATGGGTTTGAGTGCGTAACATCTACATACGCACTCAAATCCAATGTAGTTGGTGTAGACATTCATCATCATTGTGTCTATAGTCCCTTGTTCTTCTCCAAGCGACAGTATGTCAGAATCAAAAGCCGATATGCCCTCCACCGGCGCATTCAAAGGTCCTGCGCCAATAGTGAAGATGGACGGGTCGAACTATGAGCTCTGGACTATGCAGTTCATGAGCCTCATGAAGTCTAATTGTAAGAAACACATTCTTACCGACGATGAGCCTGCAGAGAAGACAATGATCTATGCCTCATGGGAGGCTGACGATGCCTATGCCAAGGTCTGGTTGTCAGGTACATTGACGATGGAGATTGCTAACGATGTCCTCCATCAGCCCACTGCCAAGGCAATGTGGGACATTCTTGCCACCACATATTCGCAGGTGCGAAATGAGACGAAGATGTTGCAACTTCAGCATGACATTTTCACAATGAAGCAGAATGGAAACCTCTCCATTCTCTATACACATCCCTACGAGGGATGTTTGAGAAGTTATACAGTACCATTCCACTCACTACTACTCCAGAACAGCAGAAGACGTTTCGGAACGCCACCATGGTGGGCGTTCTACTTGCGGCTCTCGACCCTGAGTATGATGCCGCCCGGTCCCAGATCTTAGCTGATGCAGTTATTCCTCCAGTGGAGGATGTTTACAGACGGCTCAGTCGCATTCCAGTCCCCTCCAGCTCTTCTACTCCACCCCCATCAGCGATGGCAGTCTCGCGTGGGAGAGGTGGACCGCATTCTGGCCGTGGTCGTGTACGTGGCCGTGGACCCCAGGGACGGGGTGGCTGCTTCAGTCAGACATGCTCTTATTGCCACCGCACAAGACACTCAGAGGAGACATGTTATTCTAAGCATGGATTCCCAGCATCGGCACGTGTTGCAGAGCATTCTCAGTCTCCAGTATCCTCTACTGCTGATAGTCGATTTGATGAACTTGTGGCCCGTCTCCGAGATATTATGCCACAGTCATCTGTTGATTCGTCTGGTGGCTCCTCAGATATTGCCGCCACTGCCTCTGCCAGTTCATCCGCTGCTGCGAACACCTCAGGTAGATCTCTTGCATTCACTACATCTCATGATATATCTGACTGGGTTATAGATTCCGGAGCCACGCATCATCTCTGCCGAGAAAAAGGCAGATTACAGGCCTACAGGGATATTCCTCCCGGCCGTTCAGTGCAGATAGCAAATGGTACATATTCGCCCATGGTTGGACGGGGGAGGTTTTTCTATCCTCCACTACGCAGCTACAGAACGTTCTACATGCTCCTGAGTTCTCAATGAATTTGCTATCTATTAGTCAGATTACGAAGGATCTGAATTGCCGTGCTATATTTGACCCGTCTTCTCTCATTTTTCAAGACATACTCACGGCAAGGTGATTGGTTGTGGCTCTGAGCAGAATGGTTTATATCGACTGGTTCGGGACTCCTATACTGGCGTCTCATCTCTTTCTGCTGGACCAGTCTCTCCGTACATTTGGCATCTCTGGTTTGGTCATCTTCCGCTCCAGAAAATGCGTCATCTTCTGCCCCAGATCCCTCCTAGTTCGTCTTTCCGATGCGAAGCGTGTCAGTTGGGAAAGCATCACAGGTCGAGCTTCCCACGTCGTCCGAGTCGGAGCGGTAGCTCCCCTTTTGAGTTGTTACATGTTGATATATGGGGTCCGAGTCGTGTTCCCGATCATCAGGGGCACAGGTTTTATCTTGTGGTAGTGGATGATTTCTCGTGTGTGTCATGGGTTTTTCTTTTGAAAAATAAATCTGAAGCAGGAGATGTGATCAAGAACTTGCTTAATGAAGTGCACAATGTTTTTTCTACCTCTGTCAAATATGTTCGAACGGATAATGCCTTTGAATTTTGTACACGCTCACTTTCTCTATTCCTTTCATCAAAGGGAATTATTCATCAAACCACCTATGCGTATACCTCACAACAAAATGGTGTGGCGGAAAGAAAGCATCGCCATCTCTTGGATATTACTCGAACACTGTTGATTCAGAGTTGTGCTCCTATTTCATTCTGGGGCGATGTTGTTCTTACTGCATGTTATCTGGTTAACCAAATGCCATCCTCAGTTCTTGGTGATAAGATACCTATCTCTCTTATTTTCCCAGACAAGGAGTTATTCTCACTGACTCCACGTGTTTTTGGTACTGTGGCTTTTGTTCATCGTCTATCGCCCGGACTTGACAAACTCTCTCCTAGAGCAGTCAAGTGCGTCTTTGTTGGTTATTCCATAACTCAGAAGGGTTACCGGTGTTATGATCCTGTGACTAAGCGGTACTTTGTGAGTGTTGATGTCACGTTCTTTGAGTCGGTCATGTATTTTTCTCTTGCAGGTGACAGAATGGTAACATCTACCACTGATGATATCTATGTTCCTCCACCACCTACATTGAGTACTCCTGAGTCGTCTCATGTGCCCGTCTCCACGCCAGTACCACCACCTCCACCCATTCCACGACCTACCATATCACCGTTACCCAAATTCTATACACGCCGTTCAGGTCCTGCTCAGACTACACAGCAGCCAATCATCACGCCTCAGGTATGTTCAGATGGCATTAAGACTGACGGGTCAGGTTTAGTACATGTGCAGGATCCTTCAGTACAGGCAGACACTAGCCCATCCAGTACGATAGATGGTGATCTTGATGTCCCGATTGCCATTCGGAAGCAGAAGAGGCAATGTGCCTCTTATCCATTTGCGTCACAGGTATCTTTTCACCGTCTCACTGGTGATTTTCAGAAGTTTGCCATAGCCTTGTCTTCTGTGGATATACCACGGACATACCAGGATGCTTTGAAGAATGATTGCTGGAGATTAGCAATGGAAGAGAAGATGAGGGCCTTACAGTCTCGCGGTACATGGTCTTTGGTCCCTGCACCTTCTGATGCCTCAGTTGTGAGCTGCAAATGGGTCTTCACAGTCAAATATCATGCAGATGGCACGTTGGATAGGTACAAAGCATGCTTGGTCGCCCGTGGGTTTACACAAACCTACCGTGTGGATTACATGGATACATTCTCTCCAGTAGCGAGACACTCTACTCTTTGTATCCTTTTATCAGTTGTTGTGGTCCGTGATTGGAGTATATCTCAACTGGATGTCAAGAATGCCTTTTTATACGGGGACTTACAGGAGGAAGTCTACATGCAGCAGCCACCTGGGTTCACTGCTGAGGGGGAGAAGCATATGGTCTGTAGACTTCACAAGGTGATATACGGCCTCAAACAGAGTCCGAGAGCATGGTTCCAGAAGTTGTCCAGCCCAATTGAGCAACAAGGGTTCAAGAGGTCAAATGCCGATCACTCATTGTTTGTCCAGAAGTCATCGGCAGGTACGGTTGTTATTATGGTTTATGTGGATGATATTCATGTTACAGGAGATGATGCTCAAGGCATAGAGAGGGCGAAGGCATTCCTTGGCCGTCAGTTTGTTACAAAGGATCTTGGGACCCTGAGATACTTTCTGGGGTTGGAATTTGCAAGGAATGCACAGGGTTTGGTAATGACCCAACGGAAGTACATTACAGACTTCCTGACTGAGACTGCCATGGATGGTTGCAAACCATCAAGTATTCCCATGGATCCCAGCGTGAGGTTGTATGATGGTGATACTGATGAAGTAGATAAGAGGAGATATAGAGAAATGGTGGGAAAACTCCTCTACATTACCATAACTCGCCCAGACATTCAATTTGAAGTTAGCAGGGTGAGTCAATTTATGGAGCAGCCAAGACAGGTTCACATGGATGCTATACACATGATACTGAGGTATCTGAAATCTTCTCCAGGGTCAGGGCTGCTATTCAGAAAGGGCACAGACTTATCCATCTCAGCATGTGCAGATGCAGATTATGCAGGATGTCCTAAGGATCGGAAATCAACCTCAGGGTTTGCAGTCTTTGTTGGAGGTTCTTTGGTTTCTTGGAAAAGCAAGAAACAAACTGTTGTGGCAAGGTCCAGTGTTGAATCCGAATATAGGGCCATGGCTCAAGTCAGCACGGAAATGATGTGGGTTCGTTCAGTACTAGAAGATCTACGTGTAGCGGTGCCCCTACCTATGAAGCTTCAGTGTGACAATCAGGCAGCATTGTTCATTGCCAATAATCCAGCCTTCCATGAAAGGACCAAGCATATTGAAGTTGACTGTCATTATACTAGGGACCTGATCCAGAGAGGATTGATATCTACTACACATGTGAGCTCAGGAGATCAGACTGCAGATGTGTTCACCAAGCCACTGCTCAGAGGACCTTTTCAGAGATGTTCATCCAAGCTGAGCATGATAGACATCTAATAGATCTACATATAGACGTACCTCTTCCCACGTCGATAGAATGTGACAATCAAGCTGCCTAATTCATTTCTAACAACCCTGCTTTTCATGGGAGGACAAAGTACATTGTGGTTGATTGCCATTATATACGTGACATGATCCAGAAGGGATTCATTTCTATATCTCATGTCAACTTAGAGGACTATACGGCATACATTTTCACTAAAGCCCTACTGAGAGGGCCCTTCTAGAAGTGTTCATCCAAGCTAAGCATGATAGATATCTATGCTCCATCTTGAGGGGGAGTATAGAGATATATTTCATATAGGTGTATCATTCATATATTTCCATGTTTTTCTGTCCACTTTATGTAATTTGCACATAGGCTTCTCCTTATATAAGAGAGTCTAGGGCCCAAGGAATAAACAACTCTTTCTATTTTCCCAACAGGGGCGAGTAGAGGACTTGTGAACGTAAAACCATGGTAAGAACTATGTCAGGGTAGA
This sequence comes from Ottelia alismoides, assembly GCA_037367405.1. Lineage (NCBI taxonomy): Eukaryota > Viridiplantae > Streptophyta > Magnoliopsida > Alismatales > Hydrocharitaceae > Ottelia > Ottelia alismoides. Next base: position 85,670 of record JAZKJV010008603.1, read on the forward strand.
CGGAGGTGGAGGTGGTGGAGGAGGTGGAGGTGGAGATGATTGAGACCCAACATGAGGTGTTATTGGTGGAGATAACAGAGGTGGTGGAACAAAGACATCCTTGCCATAGTGAGCATTAGACAACCGGTCACATGTAGGAGAAAAATGCACAATAGACTCAAAAGATGTGACATCAGTACTCACATAATGCTTTCTCGCTACATGATCAAAACATCTATACCCTTTTTGGGTACGAGAATAACAAACTAACACACATTTGACAGCTTCAGGAGAGAGTTTGTCACGACCATTGTGGACAAATGCCACAAACCTAAAGACCCTAGGAGTAAGGGAGAATGGGTACTTCTCGGGAAACACAATCAAGAAAGGAACCTTTTCTCCAAGGATAGTAGAAGGCATGTAGTTCATCAAGTAACATGCAGTGAGGATCGCATTACCCCAGAACAAATGAGGACTCGACTCTAAATCAAATAAGTCATCGTGACATCCAAAAGATGACAGTGTTTGCGTTCGGCAACACCATTCTACTGTGAAGTTTAAGCACAAGAAGTCTGATGAATAATATCAAGGGATCTGAGAAATTCAGACAGTTGTAAAGTAGAAAACTCCAAGGCATTGTCAGTGCGAATAAACTTCACAATAGCATAAAAATGTTCTTAATCTCGATAAGAAATGATTTAATAATAGGACCAGCTTCAGACTTATTCTTTAACAAGAAAATCCAAGATAATCTAGAGAAATCATCCACAACAACGATATAGAATATATGTCCATGATGATCAGGAACACGACTAGTACCCCATATATCAAAATGAAACAAATCAAACAACTGACTATTGTGATGACTGATGACTCGGAAAAGAAGAGCATGGCGCTTCCCAAGCTAACATGCATCACACTCCAAGGTAGTATGAGTAGAGATCTGAGTGTGAACATGACACAACTTCTGCAAGGAAGGTGTCCAAAATATAGATGCCACATGAAAGGAGAAACAGGTCCATAAGAAATAGTAGCAGCACCAGCACACTGAGGTTCAACTAGTTTGTAAAGTCCTCTCTGCTCACAGCCACATCTAATCACCCTGCCCGTGAGTATGTCCGGAAACACAAGGGAAGAAGAATCAAATATGACACGTCAATATAAATCTTTTGCAATCTGACTAATAGACAAAAGATTCATTTGAAATGTTGGAGCATGTAAGACATTCTGCAGGCGCATCTATGGGGCTAGAACAATGTCCCCTTGACCAACAATGGGTAGATGAACCCCATTGGAAATCACCACCGATTTACCATAAGGGATAGATTTGTAAGAAGTAAACTGAGTTCGATCTCCACATATATGATGAGAAGCTATGGAGTCCATGATCCAATCGATCAAATTTGGACTGCTACAACTAATAAATGCATAAGAAATACTGTTAGAAAATAGGAATGCGGAAGCAGAATCAGAGAAAAAGATAAACATGAAAGAACTTGGGATTTAACGCGGAACCCTACTCCCTAAGGAGCGGGATGAAACCATGGGAAAACGCCTCACAGGGTTGATATTTTATTGCTTTTCTCATCTGAATACAATGGATGTGGGGATCTATATATAGCCTCCACTGAGTCTCCACATCCCACAACTGGTAGATGTGAGACTAAACAATTGGATGTTGTAAATGGATACTAGAGAGATCCGCTTACCCATCTCCCATAAGAGTGACGCATAACCAAATACTCCAACACTCCCCCTCAAGCTGGAGCATGCAATGCTCAGCTTGGACAAACAGAAAGAAATCTCAACTCACACTACATGACACTACAGACAATATCAACTCGACATGCACAACTGTCAGTTGATGTCGAGGATGTTGCTTCTCATGCCGTGCAAGTGAGGAGGACGAATGGGTTGGAGTGTGAGTCAATTGAATCTCCTCATCGGAGAGCATGTGCTCTTTACTGCATCTATCAGAGTCACTGCAACTGAAATGAGTCTCCTCGTCAGAGTACTCTGGTCTGCCACAATATGTGGACAACTGCTTCATCTCCGAAAAGGGTCGAAAAGAGCATCGGTAATTATCCATACGTAGATCTCTGAAGATGGGTTTCTCACATAAGGACCTCGAAACAAACTCCCTCTCATAGGAACCTCGAAAAGATCTCGTACTGGAATTCATGATCGCTTGAGAATGGAGTCTGAAGAAGTCTCCTCGTCGGAAAATTGTGTCTCTCCCAGCTGGTACAGAAAATGGTATTCTACTTTGAAGTCCCTATGAAACCGCATGAAAACCCTAGCCAACATGGCACAGGGAGTGGTACTCTATTCTGGAGTCCCTATGGATCACATGAAAATCCTGGCCGAAAACAAGAATGACAGGGACCACAAAAACATGATGGCATACATGTGCATATCTGAAAAGATCGCATACATATGTGTGTATGAAACTGAAGACTCGGAGCCAACATTACGTAGTCTGAATATCTGAATTTTAGAGTCCGAACATATGGCTCGTCTGGAATCTGGAATAGACACGTGGCTTTACACAATAGCCCTCCTTTCTCCCATACTTGTCGAAAAACAATGACATCAACAAAGTTGGGAGGAGACATGATAATGGGGAGAAATAAATAAGCCATCACACTTTTTCCGGCTTTTCTTCATCATTTTTTTATCATTTTCTCGTCTATTCCAATTTTTTAAATACTCGTCCTTTTTTTAAGCCATTCAAATCCTTTTTTAATGGCTTTCCTCCCATTTTTTCGTACGGTTTTTTGCACAATATATCTTTTTTTCTCAAAAACAATCCATCAGCCCACTTGGGCCCAACATGTTTCCCCCTCTCTCTTATTTTTTTAATGTTTGCCTTTTATTGGTCAACAAAAAATATAAGGCTTAATTGGCCCATACTTCAACTCTCCATTTTTTAAATGAACTGGACTGCTCCCTTTTTTAAATGCAACAAGGCCCCCTTTTTTATCTAGGTCGTACCCTTCCTTTTTTCTTTCTTTCGTAGGAGCCGCTCCCACCTTAGGGTTCCCCGAAGGGAACCCTTCATGTCTCATGTGCCGCCAACTTTTACGTGCTGCCCCGGAGAGAAGAAACCAATAAGAGGGAGATGGAGGAGCCCCCCGTCGAGAAGCCTTCATCGCCTCAGCGCCTGCGTGTCGCTGGTGATCTATGGCAAGGGCTTCGCAGGAGGATGGCGCGCCCCCATCGTCACACCTATAGGAAATGTCGTGCCTCCAGGAGATCGCGCGGCCTTGGTTCCTGTAGTCTGGGAGTGACACCGCCTGTGCGGCTTGAAGGAGATGCATCAAGGAGGAAGAGACGGCACCCGTGATAGGGCTACCACGTGTGCAGCTGAAGCTTTCATGGAGATGGCGTTGTGTTCCTGTTCGGAATGGCGTTGCCCTTGTCGATGGAGAGGAGATCTTGAGATGCAAAGGGGCTTCGAGCTCCGCCTAAGAGGGAGCGAACCCAGAAGGGGCCTGGAGAAGATGCAGCGACCTCTACCTGGGGAAGATGCTCGACCTCGAGCATCGGTGTTCCGCCGCCGCTTGTGCCGCCACTGCCGCTGGAAATAGGACTCAGTAGCGATCTGGATGTGCAGAACTAGGATTTTATTGGAAACCCTAGCTTTTTGATGAAGATGCATAGAACCAAAACTCCAAACATTAGGGTTTCAAAGAACCCATGTAAAAAAACTTGTCGAACATGAACTCCAATTATGAATCTCGAATAAAAATAAGAACTTGAAATCCTCGAAAATCGAACTGCTCTGATACCATGTTAGAAAATAGGAATGCGGAAGAGAAATCAGAGAAATAAAGATAAACATAAAAGAAGTCGGGATTGAACGTGGAACCATACTCCCTAAGGAGCGGTGAAACCATGGAAGAATGCCTCACAGGGCTGATAGTCTATTTCTTTTCTCATCTGAATACAATGGGTGCGGGGGTCTATATATAGCCCCTAATGAGTCTCCACATCCCACGACTGGTAGAAGTGGAACTAAACAACTGGATGGGGTAAATGGATACTGGAGAGATCCATTTACCCACCTCCCACAAGAGTGAGGCATAACTAAATACTCCAACAAATACCTAACGAACTCGTAGTAGCTCTGACAACAGCTGCAACATCTGAAGATCATGATGCTGAGGTGAGCGATGTAGTCATCATCTCTCTCAATCTAGAAACAATATCATCAAGCCTCGCATCACGAGATGGAGCTAGAGTAGTCTTTGTCTGCTCAGCTACACGGACAGTGGCAATGTGAGCATGGGTCACGTTGATGTCCTCCTCAACCATGTGATCCTCGTCCGCGAAAATATGAAGTACCCCCTCTGGCACGAGAAGCTGCCAACGTAGAGGGAGATTGGGCCACGGTAGTAGATGAAGTAGTGATCCTTCTTATCCTCTTGTAGACCTCCTCCATCAGAGGTATCATCTCTCTAGTAAGAAGTGAGTATGTGTTGCATCGTACTCTGCATCGAGGGATGACAGAAAGACTCTTGTCATAGTGGCATTCATGTCTTGTTGTTGCTCAGTGATGTAGTAATGGACATAAAGATATGAAGATGCTCAAACATGTCTCGAAGATGTGAGAAGTGGGCATGAAGAGGTCGACCATTCTGGTTGGCCGAGAAAATATCATTTGCTCTCATTCTTCGCTTGCCCACGCATGTCAGCTAAGATATCCCACATAGCCTTGGTTGTGGGTTGATTGATGATGTCATTGGCAATATCCATGGTGAGTGTCCCGAAGAGCCAAATCCGTGCATGGGCATCATCTTTCTTCCATGAAGCATTAGCCCTAGTTTTGTCCTCCGGCTCTGAATCAATCAAAATGTGCTCCTTGTTATGGCACTGCATAAGGGTGTGAAACTGCATGGACCACAACTCATAGTTGGTCCCATCCATCTTCACGATAGGAGTCGGGCCCCTGAAGGCATCGGATGATAAAAATACGCCACCCTTGTTTTCTGACATGATAAACAAATGCCGAAAAATCCGGAACAACTGAGTAGACTTCTGGTTGCACATGTAGACTCATATAACCATCCTCCTCAATCCTTGTAGTCTAGGGCAGAAAAATATGATTTATGTGTTCGAAATCACTGTTTCCGATCGAAATCAGATTGGACCGAAACTATGTCGAACTACGACACGATGGACTTGGGGCAGCCCACGAGAGTCAGGCAGCAAACCGCACAGTTGTGGCCGGTCGGATGGGCCGCAGTGAGGCGGCGACCTGCGGAGAGAAGGCGGTCAAAAATGCAGCGGCCAGAGGAGGGCGGGGTTGAAGCAACACCTGGCGGCTGCTAGCGGGTGGTGGCGGCGGCGTCAGGGGATGATGCAAACCGGTTCCGGCGAATAAAATAATAATATATTTTTTTGGTGGATTTTTGGTAGAAGAAGAGAATGGTTGAGAAGAGAAATTGGAGGGATTGAGAGGAAGAAAACTCGCCGAGAATGCGAGAGGTTGAAGGAGAAGACCGCGGAGATCGCGTGGAGGGAGAAGAGAGATAAGAGGGAGATAATGAGATAAACTCAAATTTCACTTCATAATTGACTGAATAAAACAATGGACTACCCTCTCTTTATATAAAGAGAGGGGTTTTACAAAAATAGTAAATAAATTCAAACTGACAACCGACTTGCCTAATTGGACTCCAATAAATCCTAATTGACCTCTAACTGACTTAATTAGACTCTAATTATTTAATTGACCCACAATTGTAATTAAAATCTACGAAATCAACGTTGAGATCACAGGCGATCTCAATTATTAAATTAGACCACTACGACCGCTAAAAACGTAAATAAAAATGATAATTATTTAATTGAATAAATGTGGCCCCATAATTTGGGGTCACGCTGCATCAACTCTCCACCGCTTTCAAAAATTCGGCTCCTGACGAATTGCGTGAACTGCAGGCTTGGAGGATGGATCGGCGGCTTTAATTATCTTCTGGAAGAACATGTGGGGCGCGAACGGTGGAGTCCATGTGCGGGCGGGAGAGGCGTGGACACCGTGGTTGAAAAACATATGCGGGGCGTACGGTGGCGTCGCCTCGATCGTCGTCTTCTTCCCATGGTGCTCAAAGAATTGATGCGGCATGGAGAATATGGCCCTGGAATAATCCATGATGAAGCAATGGCACAAAGAGAGGAGTAGGGGAGATGTGTCCAAAAAGTAGAGCCATGGGGTCCTTAAATAGGAAAAACCCAAGGTCCTAGTCCTATTTGAATAAGGAAAGTCCCCATAATCCTGGTTTTCAGCCCTTCTCTTTAAAAATTTTCGCCACCAGGGGTAGGGGTGCAATTTTCGTACCCCCTTATTATTCATTTCTTTCCTGTGGCCTTTGAATGCTCTGGAAATATCAGGGGGCTGGGGTCTCTCCTTGCAATTTTCCCCAAATGATTCCCAGCCCCTCAAACTGTGGAGGGTGTCACCCGTGAGTTTCGGCGCTCCTGTTAGGGCTTGCGCGTGATGCGCGGGGGCCTCTCCCGCATAAGGGCGGCGCGATCGAGAGGCTTTGGGGAGGAGGCGGCGGGGGGGTCGCGCTGCAGGTGCGAGAACGCAGGTGCGAGCGGGGGAGGCCTCCTGCTGGTCGGCGCGGTGGCGCGGTTCCGCGCGTGGAGGTCTGCTGATGGAGAGGGTAGGGCGTGGGGACGGAGCAGGGGCCGTGGGGAGGGTCGTAGGCGGTAGTGCGGGGCGGCGCCGAGGTAGGGCTGGCGCTTGCGGGATGGGAAGGGGGGTGGTCGGGAACGGAGGGAGGAGGAGGGGAGGTGCTGGGGGAGGTGGCGTCGAATGGGGGGGAAAGGGGTTGTCAGTGGTGCGGCTGGGGGGTAGCAGGGGAAGAAGGAGGGTTCGGGGAAATGCGGGGTGGCGCGGCTGGGGTTTGGTGGTGTCGCGAGGGGTGTGCGGTTGAGGTCGGGTTGGGGGAGGCGGCGGCTGGAGGCGTCGCAGGGGGACAACCACGCCCTGGGGTGCTGGAGGGATCGGGGGCGAGGTGCGACGGGGTCCCAGGGGTGCAGGCTTGCCGTCGTTGGACCGCGCTTGGCCTGAGGCGGACATCGGGGCCGTTATCGGTGAAGACAACAGATCTGAATCGTTCTGGACAGCCACCGCTTCGGCTTCTTTCCCTTCTAAAAGAGCCTGGACAGCAGCGTTGTTGACGTTTTTTCCATCCACCACGATCTGAATAGCGCACAGATCATCGTCGACGACAAGATCTTGTTCATCGTCAACTTGCACCATAAAAATATCAACGTTGTACCATGAGTCTATCCATTGTTGAACCTTGATGCTTTTCTGGAGGCGCTTCTTGTATTTTTGTTGACGTGAATGCGCATGTGATCCTCGTGATAGGGTGGCTTGATCGAGCTTCATTCTCCAATATGCGACAGGACCGTCGAATCGTGAGAACGATTCGATATCCATGCTCTGATACCAATTGATGCAAACCGGTTCCGGCGAATAAAATAATAATATATTTTTTTGGTGGATTTTTGGTAGAAGAAGAGAATGGTTGAGAAGAGAAATTGGAGGGATTGAGAGGAAGAAAACTCGCCGAGAATGCGAGAGGTTGAAGGAGAAGACCGCGGAGATCGCGTGGAGGGAGAAGAGAGATAAGAGGGAGATAATGAGATAAACTCAAATTTCACTTCATAATTGACTGAATAAAACAATGGACTACCCTCTCTTTATATAAAGAGAGGGGTTTTACAAAAATAGTAAATAAATTCAAACTGACAACCGACTTGCCTAATTGGACTCCAATAAATCCTAATTGACCTCTAACTGACTTAATTAGACTCTAATTATTTAATTGACCCACAATTGTAATTAAAATCTACGAAATCAACGTTGAGATCACAGGCGATCTCAATTATTAAATTAGACCACTACGACCGCTAAAAACGTAAATAAAAATGATAATTATTTAATTGAATAAATGTGGCCCCATAATTTGGGGTCACGCTGCATCAGGGGAGGGGGGGCTGCTAGCGGTGTCGGGTGGGGCGAGTAGGGATAGGGTTGTGGTGAGATATGGGAACACAGATGTAGGACCGTTGCTCTGATACCATGTTGGAAAATAGAATTGTGTATCATTATCGAGACCCTAGAGCTCTCTTATATAGGAGAAAAGCTCAGGGTAAATTATAAGAGAGGTATATGAAAGAAAGAGAAATAAGAAATAAATATAAAGAGATAAATATCTCAACAATACTAAATCATTCTAAGTCTGATTAGGAGCTTAAATAAATCATTACTATGTTAATTTCGTGATTAGATAAATAATTGAGTAATTATTTTGACTTTAAGCATAGTAGGTGTTTAAAAACTCACATATTGATTCAGTTGATCATTTGGAGCTTAATAGCCAGACTATTCATTGAATTGTTTCTTTACTAATTATTCAAGTTAAACATCAATTAATCATGAGTACATTTGTGTGTTTTTGCATTGTACATAATATCATTATGTTTGCATTAATATTATTGTTTTAATGAATATTTTGCGAAGAAAAATCCTTGAAAAATCATGCATTGCATTTTGTATGCATTCTCTTGACCTACATCACCTATTGATCATGTAATTAAATTTGATACCTAGATTGATTCAATTCATTGCTCATGTCCTTGTGTTCGACCGTGGACTTATCCAGCATAAATTTAAGCCGAGTCCTCTTTACGAAGATCTTCTCATTCGGTTCCGATCGATTACTAATTGGTTGTATTACAACAAAGCTTAATTAACATAGCCTTTTAGCGATTATTCAGAACCCTTCTTGGTGCAGAAGGACCTTGGGCGATAATTAGGGTTTTTTAGCCAATGGTGGAAATCTTCTAGAAGAAAATGTTGGCCCATGTGATGGGCCCTTAGAGAGTGGACCACCACGTGGTGATGTCCCAATCTTCGAACAATGGGGTCCTTCGATAGCAGACCTCCATATCATGGGTCCAATCTTCTCGCATTAGGGTTTTCCACTTCACTCGATGGGTAGTAGATCATCACTTGGTATAGGTGATGACATTGTAGATGCTTCTTTATGTATAGAATGTGTAGAACTCAAACTTTCGTGGTGAAGGGGTTAACCGCCGAAGGAGGGCCGATCTAGGAACGTTGCTCTAATATCATGCGAGAGGAACTTTGGGATGGAATGAAATACATGTATTCATGGTGTAGGGCTTTCCTCGCTCAACAATGCAACGCTTCGTCCCCGAACTATATATTCCCCTTCATATTCCTCCAAATATCTAGTTGGGTTATCTATATTGAGAGTAAAACCCCAAACCCTAATCACATAAAACAAGAAAAATACAATAAAGTCCTTAACAAGATTATTAGAGTGAAAAAGGGAGGAAAATTAAAATGCCTAAGTATATAGAATGTACTAAGCCTTCTCCCACTATAAGTAGGGTCGGCTACATGGATTTTTGCTCAAAATCCATGTTGAAAGATTCGATTATTTTTTACGTCGGTCGTCGACTACCTAACGCAACCCTTGCAAGAGAGGGATTTGAACCTACATCTTTTGTGTGGTAGACGCATTGTACTACCACTAGACCATTAAGTGGGTACAAATTAAAATGCCTCGGTATATAGAGAAAATCAATATTGTGCTTCTTTGAATTTTGGGATGAACGCATTTATATCGACAATATTTATGCATGCGTAGTCGCGTAAAAAAGTATGGTTTTCTTGCTTGTAAATATGTTTTATGATGTTTTTTTATTAAAAAACATATGCACTTACTGGGTGCCCACCCTCATATTTTTCAAGAAAAAAACTAAGGATCGCCCTATCATTACCATACTAGTTGATCCAACTCTCTCCACCTCGCTACTCTCACTCTCCTGACTTCGCCCAGAAAAAGAGAATGAACAAGACCCATGTCGCTCATCAAGATAGTAAGAAACCATCTTTCATTCGATCTTTAAGATTACTAAATATGAGAGAGAGGGAGGAGGACGTGCGTGCGTGCAGAAGGGAACGTCTTCGATAGGCGGCGAAAGGAGGGGAACAGGAATGGAGGGCTTCCAAGAGAGCGCAACCGAGGGCCACCTTATTGAAGGAAGAAAGGGTCGAAACGGGTTGGATGTTTGTCTCCCATGGCAAACGGGGTCAACGGTGTTGTTACCGGTGCGGAGTCGTGGGCCATCGCGCGACAACTTGCCTTCTTCCGCCTCGTTGCTTTTCTTGTGGTCGTGAGGGACATCGCTAGGATTCCTACAAACAACGTGTCAAGGAGCGTGATCCGGAGAGGCCATTGGTTCGAGGGAAGGAGGTCTCACCGAAAGTAAGGGGCTCTGCAAGAGATGCGCGCTCTTACGATTCGGCGGTGTCTGGTATTACTGATCTTCTTGATGGTCTCCTAGTTGGCTTTTGGAAGTTGAAGAGGGAACTCGACGTTGATGCAATTCGGGCGTTAGTCTAGAGTCTACTTGGGGTTAGTTTATCGAGGGATGTCATCCTCCTTGACACCCAGGAGTGTTTTGTGAGAGGGCTTTCACGGACGAGATGGCTATGTTGCTTGAAGCAGGTGGTGGCAAACTCGTGGAGTGGAGGCCTCCAAGTTTTTTGGAGGGTGAAGACTCGCGGCATTTTAACAGGGTCGCACACTTGTTGGGCGTCCCTTTTCTCTTGTGATATGTCGAATCCTTGGGGTCCGGCAATGAGGGAGTTTGGTAGTGTCAAGCGCATGCTAACGGATGGAAGATCAACGGGATCGGACCCACTGGCTACTATTGTTGTTGTGGAAAGCTCTCAAAGTGCACCGTCAGAGGCCTCCTGTATGCTCTCTGTCCGGAGGACCTCCTTCAAGATTGCAATCAATTTCTTGCAGCCATCGCCGCCTCCTTGCGTTTCTTCTACTGTTCCAGCAGGATCCTCGTCAGCAAGGCAGCCTTCGCAACGGGAGAAGGGATTTCTGTGTTTTTCGAAAGCAGTTGGGAAGGTGTGGGTTTGAAGGAACCAGTTCGGGAACGAGTGTTGTTGTCGATCGAGCTCTTCAAAAAGTTTCCTTACCCAACAAAGGCAAAGATCTGTACTCCCCAGATTGACGTGACCTTTTCGTCTTTGGAGGCAACGCTTTTGTATCAGACACCAGGCTTTTTCTTTTAGGGCTAGCGACGGTTTTCATAGTGGGGCTTTTAGTGTTGCCTAAGCTCTATCTGTTAGGTGGATTTGAAGAACCTGATAATGAAAGCGGGTTAGCTATACCTGTTGGGCCAACGTTTCATTTAAATGTGAGCGGGTCTGTTTTAATCGATTCCCAGGCCGTTCAAAGGGTCCTTTCGAGCGCATCCAAACATGATTGGGTAGGCTCATTTGCTGCAGCGTTGGATCTCCCTCTCTCCCGTCAGGACGACTCGGATTTCATTTTGGTCTTGTGAAGGTGTGACATTTGGGGTGTTGCTTATCTCGGTCTAGGAGGAGGGCAATCTTTCTCTTGGAGTTGGTCAGTCTTTGAAAAACCCGTCCACCAGTGGGGTGATACTTTTCGTCTCTTGACCACTTTATTGGAGACAGTGAGGAACCAGCAATATGTAGAGTCTAGGGAGATTATATGCATTACTTTCCCTATGGCTAGGGATCCTATGTCACGTGAAGAGTCTAGAGCCTCCTCTGATGGGTCCTCCGCAAGTAGGAGTGTTGGGAAGATAACCAAGAGATATAGAAGAAGGAAGCGCTCCAAGACTTGTGGCAGGGAGAGCTTTGAGATATCTGAGCGCAAAGCACATGTGACAGTGATGGTGGGTGCTATTCGCACCTCGGGATTGTCGGTGGTTCATCAATGAAGGTTCTAACTTGGAGCGTTCAGGGTCTGCGTGACCCAGAGAAGAGGAGAGCTCTGGGCTTCAGATTTCCGGATTGGAAATGTTATGTGATTCTTATCCAGGAGATGAAACTCAGTTTGTGCTCCAATCTGGTTTGGAAAAGTTTTGGTGCAGGGTCTCTCTCTGATTTCAAGACCATAGACGCCATGGGATCAACAGGGGTTCGATGATTGCATGGAATGGGTCATTGTACTCTTGTCAGTCTGAGCTGAGGGGTACATATGTACTCTCGGTACTCTTGGAAAATGTTTCGACGGGATCTCTGAATGCGTTCTCATGTGTGTATGGCCCCTGTTTTCACAATCTCGGGCATGATTGGTGGTTGGATCTCAGAAATGCTAGAGTTGCTTTCACGAGGGTTGCATGGCTTGTGGGGGGAGACTTCAATATCTCTTTACTCTCCTTAGACAGACCCAGATCTAGAGGTGGGTTGGAGCCTGGTGCGACAGAGCTTGCATATTTAATTAACGAGTTGGAGTTGGAGGTGATTGATGCCTTGGATACAAAATACACTTGGAGGAGCACTGGTTCCCACTCCAGGATTGATCGCTTTATGGCTTCTTTTGAGCTCATGGATGTTTTTTCGTTGTCTTCAGCTATTGTTAGACCCCGTACGAGGTCAGATCACACGTCGTTGGGTTGGAACTCTGGGATTCATTCACCTAACAAGGATTTCCTCCATTTTGAGCGGGCTTGGCTGCAGGAGGATTCTTTCAGGGAGCTGGTTTTGGGCCATTTGACTTGTATTGTGGTGTCAGATTCTGTGGCATCGCTATTCGCACAAAAGCTCATTTCGTTGCGTAAGCGGCTTTGTACTTTCAAGAAGGAGAATTGGGAGATCAGATTGGCTCATCATGCGACAGAGGCTGAGATTGGCAGAATTGATGTGCTCGAGGATGAAGGGCAACTGGGAATAGGGGATTTAGAGCAGAGAACGAAGGTGGAGTTAACCATTATGGTGGAGGATAAGAAGCGGATCACTGAGTGGAAGCAAAGATACAGGCATGCATGGCTTAAAGAAGGGGATGCTAATACTACCTACTTCCATCGAATAGCAAGCGGTAGACGACGTCATAACTATATTCACTCAGTCATTGTCACTGGTGTTAGGGTGGAGAGAAATGTTGAGATGGGAAATGCATTTACGGATCACTTTACGGATTTCTCTAGGAGAACGATCAACAGACCTTGGAGGTGGACTGGTCTGGGGAGTTTTCGAATTTCTGAGGTGCATGCAGACCATCTTGTTCAAAGATTTACACTGGAGGAGATTAAGGCCGTGGTGTGGAGCTTAAATGCAGAGGGAGCCTCGGGCCCAGGTACCCTGTATTTTTCTATAAGGAATTTTGGGAGTTGGTGAGATAAGAGGTGATGGAGGTTGCTATGGAGTTTTGCTATTGTAATTCTGGCTTTGATAGGTTGAATAAAGTGTTGATTTTTCTGCTACCTAAGCGAGATCTTTCGAAGAGAGTGGAGGACTTTAGGCCAATTGCTCTATCGAATGTTATCTATCTAATTATAGCAAAGGCCTTATCTATTAGGCTCAACAGGGTGTTGCAGCACATCATCTCACCACTGTAATCGCCTTTTATTACTGGAAGGTAGATTACAGATAATCTGGCAATGGCAACAGAGATTATCTCAGATTGGAGGAGAAGAAAGATGAGAGGTCCTCTTTGGAAGGTCGATTTTTCCAAGCTTACAACACAGTTGATTGGCATTTTCTGTGGGTAGCTCTGCATAGAAGGGGATTTCCGGGCACCTAGATTTCTTGGATAAAACGTTGTGTTACCACCGCCTCGTTCATGGTCCTCATCGACGGCCGTCTGGAAGGGGGTTTTTCAGCCTCAATGAGGCGTCAGACAGGGGTGCCCCTTGGCTTGTTTACGATTCGCTATTACGACTAATGTTTTGGCATGTATGGCTTATCAGGTCTTGCTCAATGGTATCACTAAGGGTTATTCTGTTAACAACATCTCCATTCCTCTTCTACAATATATAGACGACTCTATCTTCTTTATAAAAGGGTGCAAGGATGAGGCTGGCAGGATGGCAACTACATTGGAAATCTTTGGCTAGATGTCAGGACTTATCGTCAACCATAACAAGTCTATCGTTATCGCATTTGGGCTCTCCTTAGAGGAGGGTTGTATAAGTAGTGAGAGCCTTTAAACGGAGTGTGGCTCCCTCCCTATCCGCTACTTGGGTATGCTGCTAACATTGGTAGATTGAAGTTATCCAACTGGTTGTCACTATCGGAAAATTTTGAAAGGAATCTTTCAAGGTGGAAGGCGGCTATTCTCTCTCGCGGAGCGCGACTCATACTAGTTAAGGCGGTACTTACTGATATTCTTGTATTCTTCATGTCTACATAGATATTCCGATGGGTAATAGGAAGCGCATAAAGAGGTTGATGTGTCGTTTTCTCTGGAGCAAGTCTGGTCAGGAGGGGGATGGTATGTATTTGGTGGACTGGGAGACAACTACATTGGCTAAGCAAGACAGTAGGCTCAACATTAACCGCCTAGATTCTATGAATGAGGTTGTTGATTAAATGGGTTGGTAGGATTTGGGGAAGTAATGAAGATTTATATTGCAGACTCATCCGTAATATATATGGTATCGATCAGCTGGAGTGAATGGAGCATTATTCCAACCAACCTTCTACTTTGGAAGGGAATTTTATAGGTGCTTCCTCATTTCCATGCTCTTTTCCGTCCAGTGTTGGGGAATGGTGCCTCTTTTGCTTTTTGGTCCGACAACTAGACCGGGGATGGTGCTTTGTCTGACAGATTCCCTTGGTTGTTTTCCGTATCGGCAAATCGTGGTTCATGTTTTGCTGAGTGTTGGATTGATGTTAATTGGATGTCATCCTTTTTGACAAATTGTTCTGACCAGCGTTTAGAGGAGTCCTTGCAGCTTCTGGATGTTCTGAGACAACATGGTAGGCCTTCTGATGGTCATGATCACTGGGTTTGGAAGGGAAACTCTTTTTCGGTCAAGAAAGCTTATGGGGCAATCTATCATCCTCTGTTGCAAAGAACTGACGACCTGGTGAGAGATTGCAAGTTTATTTGGGGTCTGAAGTTACCAGAGAGTTGACTTCTTTTTTTGGCTCTTAAGAAGAAACAGAATCATGACAAGGGATCATTGTGCGAGACTTTTTCAAAATGTATCGGACACCTGCTCGTTATGTGGGGTGCATATTGAGATTATCGATCATCTATTCTTTCATTGCGTAAGGACTGATCCAACTTGGGGTGAGGCGAACTTGAGTTGGGTAAATACGCAAGGACTGGATCTTCTTTGGAGCTCTTTGGTGAGGGCCAAGCATCGTCCTAGGGAGGTCCTTTTGAAGCCCCTGGCTCGAATATGGGTGATTTTGTTAGCTAAAAATGGTGTCCTATTCTCATCCCAACGATTCTACTGTGAAAATATTGTAACTCACTCCCAAACTCTTCTCAAGTCTTGGTTTTTGTAAGTATTGCTTTTTCCTCTTTTATAAATTTATTGGGGCCGACACCATTATGTGTTTCCCCCTCTTTTGTACTCAAAAAAGATTACTAAATATGTTAATGGTAACGATTCAAATTATTATATGAAAGTCTTATGGTGGGGGCGATAGTCTTCATCTAGCTGCACTGCATTAATCTGGATCAAATAATCCATTGGGTGTACATTCAGAAATGGATAAAATCATTTTTTACCCTTATTTTTATGTAAAGGATCTAGTAGGTCGAGTAGCCTAAACTATCTTTTTTCCCATTCTTCCTTCTATACTCCTAATGTTTTGGGGCATCCCAATAATTAGATACCGGCTAATTCGATGTCTATCCCACCTCATATTGGCTCGGAATGGTATTTCCTACCAATCTATGTCATTCTTCGAAGTATACCTAACAAATCGGAGGTGTAGCCGCAATAGCAGTAATTTTTATATGTCCGTTGGTTTTACCTATTTGAAAAATGCGGAGATTGCACGTATCTATGAGCATCCTATTTTGCAAGGTAAAAAGAGTGCAAGCTAAAAGCACGGTGAAAAGACTTCAAAGTTTCACTACGCCACGCAAAACTCTTAAAGAAACATTTAACAATTTAAAATTATTTCTCCATAAAATTGAACTAGATGCAAATCATTACCAAACAGTTAACCTTCGGTTCTTAAAATAACTAAAAATGGCAAAGCCTTCTCCCACTTTAAGTAGAGTTGGTTATGTGGATTCTTACTCAAATCCATGTTGAGAGATCCTATGTTGGTTGTCAGCTACCTAACACAAACCCCACAAGGGGGGATTTGAACCCTGCTCTTTTGGGTGGTAGGCACAATGCACTACCACTAGACAATTGAAGTGGGTTTAAAGTAAGCTTAACAATTACCTAAGGAATTTGGGATCAGTGCCGCAGTATCTGATTTCAACGGAATCCATTTTTTTAAAGAAACAATTTTTACTACCTGTCTCTGATGATATTTATAGAGCTGACCCCTCTTGCCCGTGCAAGCTGAACAATACATTGACCTACGATACTGGTAGCTCCATTTTGCACAATGGCATCACCTACAATCCATATGTAAAATGAATAAGCAGTACTGTTTACAAACATTAACATGCATACTTCCGAAAATAATTAATGTTTATCTCAAAAAAAACTTAGTGAAATTACCGGGAGCCAACTTAACAAAATCCTCCAACATTCTCATTGCCGTCAAAGGATTTACAGTGACAGTAGCAGCATACTCCATTGGAATGCGCTTATCAACCTTATGCCAAACTCCCTCATTTTTGACAATGAAAGTCTGCCACGTCCCTATCCACACAGATCATTATCTTTTAAAATATCAACAACAATATACCCTATAGTCCAAGAAAGAACAGCAGATAAACCCAAGTTACCAAAAGATGGTGGTGATGGTATGACCCAATCACCCACAGAGAAATCCTTCACTGAGGTTCCCACAGATGTAATCTCGCCAACACCCTCGTATCCAGCAACCGCAGGAAGAGTAGGCCTTACAGGGTAGACGCCTAAGATAATATGGCAAATGGCGTCGCCAAACTTAGGATTGTTACAACATGAGATCGGAAAATGAATTGCAAGAATAGTACATTGTTTCAAGATGTTGAATATCATATCTTCATAACAAAAATCACTTCGTGAACTACTTGTGGTTTCTAAGTTTTAGTTTTGCAATTTTGAGCAAAATTCGTCTGGAAGGTATATTTCCAAATATATTGGCCATATACGGTCGCCAATATTTTTTTTGTTATGTACCGTAGGTAAGCCGCCTCTTCAAGAGGCGGCTTTGTCCTTAAAGTTTTCATGTGTTACATACAAGTGAAAGCCGCCTCTTGAAGATGCGGCTTTGGCTAAAACTAAAGCCGCAAGAGGCGGCTTTCCCCTTGGAGTTTTTGTGGCACATACCAGTGAGAGCTGCTTCTTGAAGAGACGGCTTTGGCTTACATATGGTACATAACAAAAAAAAATTGCCAGCCATATAGAGCCAATATGTTTTTAAACATACCTCCCGGAGGAATTTTCCTCTTGCAATTTTACTATATTTCAATTATAATCTTGGAGGAAAATGATTTTAGATGTTAGCTTTTTTTGCGAAGAGCCAAAGAATACTGCATCGCATGTAAGGGTGCAGGACAAATTCTTCACCTATAGGCATACGTTTTCCCAAAGATGAGATTTTTCCACTTTTTAAAATCGGATAATATCAAAATGCTGCGTTCCAAGATAAAATTTTGAAGTATACTACGATGACTGCAAGTGAGATTAAGAAAGGGGAGATCTACCAACCTTCTATTCTATTTATGTCAGAAGGATTAATTGGGGAAGCGAGCATCTTGACACACAGGTCGCGTTCTTTGATCTCCACGGGCGGTAGGTCGACCACTCTGCAGAGAACCCGACTCCTTGTGGTTGAATCTTCGGTGTGTTTAGTGCAAAAGAATCCAGAACCAATATACGGGAAAAGAGAAAACGATCCAAGGAGGAGGCAACTGAGGAAGGCACCTGGAGACCTGGCCGGGAGGACCCTGCTGCTCATAGACAATGGCTTTGGAAGGAGGCGAGAAGATAGCAGAGAAGGCACGAACGGCAGATTGTGGCCTCGATAGGAGACGGCGATGACCGGAGAGCGCCGGAGCGCGGAGGGCCCTCAGTGTCGAGCTCCGCGAACCCATTTTGTTGTAGAGTAGCTGGTGTAATTACATGATCATCCATCATCCTTGTATACCTCTTTATAATAATTATTCATTTTTTGGTTGCAATGTAATTACATCTTTTATTCTATCTATATTATTTGTTCTATCTTTATTTACACATATATGTATATGTATAGGTATATGTATATGTATATATATATGTCAGATATTTATTCAATGGGTCATGTGTCCATTACAATTGTGATGAACATCGATTATGGACCATCTTATCGTCATCATGCAGTTAAAAAGGTTTCATTATTTAAGGGCGTTGGTTTTGATAAGAAAAAAATGTGGTTGGAGGATTTTATTATTGTTATATTCCAAATGTAGTGTATCCTAAAAAGATAAGAATGATTTTGAATGGAGAATGTATTTAAATCAATACCTTTCGTGCGTAAGAATAAACGAGGAAAAATGATTCAAAAGCAAGAAAGGTAAGATATCGATGAACTTACAAGTATTCATATTTTTCTTTGTTCTTTTTGTATCTTATTTATTTTTTCGCACATTTGAAGAACATTAAGTTGGTTATCTGTGGTAGATGATGTGATGTAAGTTCAATATTTACAAATAATTGATCTATAATGTAAGTTCAGTCTTTTGTGATTTTCATTACCATTCATTGATCTGGAGTTAATATGTGCTCTATTTGTTTCTAAAAAAATATATATGTTCTCTCTTTGTAGAAAAAATTTGAATCTCTAATTTTTAAAGATTTGGTAATTTCCGCAGTCATCTAAGTAACAATCCTCAAATATTTAGTAACTTGCATTGTCAGATTAGTATGATTATTTTCTTTACTACTAATGTTTAACTCAATATTACTTCTTTAAGTTTACTAATTACTTACATCAATTGTGTGTGTTACTAACGCTCTAATTACTAACGTAATTCACTAACTTACGCGTGCCTTTTTGTATAATTTTAGTTACTAATGTTATACATTAATTGTTGAACAGATGATTGATCTGTCAACATAACAAGCTAGGTCGGCAATCGCTGCTTCGACCAATCTCTTATTCAAATAACAAATAACCCACATTAAGATAAATCAATCAAATGTGTGTAGGTTAAATTTTATTAAAGCTCTACATAAATATGTGTATAGGTTTAGGTAGAGTATCGAACCACAGAGAGCAAACATGTAGGGTAGTAATTACTAATAATTACTGCTAATTAATAATAACTTTTTTATATCTTTGTCTTGTTTTTCCTTATTTTTATGTGAGTTTTTAATTATATTTATTTTTATGGATTTTAATTATTTTATATTTTTATGTCTTTAATTTTTATATTTATAATTTGTTCCTCATTTTGCAATTTTTTTATTTCTTTTTTATGTTAAAATTAAGATATATATTAATATATAATAGTACACGTATTATATCGCATATATAAGTAATACAAAGTATATATAGGTAATATAACTTTTATATTTTTCAAATAATTCAAAATAAAATCAAATTATATAAAATGGACTATTTTTGTATTTTTATATTTTTCTCTATTTTTGTAATTTTATGTAATTTTTCTAATATTTTTTATTTTTAAAGTTTATAATATATCAAAATAGTGAATATATAAAATCCGTGAGATAGTTTAGGGTTTAAAAAGTATTTATATGTTTAAAATTAATCCAAGACTATTTTTAATATAATATATAATAAAGAAAATTCACAAAAAAATATATTTTGATTTTTATAGAAGTTTTGCTAATTTTTATAAGGATTTTAGGGTTTCATGATTTTTTAGGTTTTATATTTTGTATTTTTTAGTGATTTTTTGTTATGATATACAATATATGCTAATATAGATGATATGATTTTTTTCGAAAATGTTTTATAATTTTTTATCGATTTTTATGTCTAAGTAGAGGATAAATGTGTGCTTTTATATTTTTATAAGATAGGAAAAATGGTTAAATGCCTAATAAAAAATTATGCATGATGTGTCATGGTTTCAGGCATCTATCCTTATTTTCCTAAGAATGTTAGCACAATAAAAAAATCAATCTAAGCAATATTCATAGAATAAAACACACTGCAAAAGGACCTATTGCAATTAAAATAAAGTAAACATGCAATTCATAATAGGTCCAAATAGATTAGGGAATAAAATACAATTTTTACAACACATCACGTAGTGATACACGTGAGCCGAACATACCTAAATGCAATTATACAAGAGTTCAGGGGTCCATTTATAGTTTTACATAAAAATATTACACATAACATAATATTTATAGTACTAAATACAAATACAAAATGGCAGGAGGGTCTCTATGCAATTACCCCGTTAGTGGTGCATGCAGGGCGCTTGGGGTCTTATCGTGTGGTCCTTGTGCTGCCACATGGTATTCAATTAGATCATGCGGATGATGGCGTACACCAGCTCGCCTCAAACCAATGCTCCAAATTAGATCTGGAACACCTTCTCCATCCAACTATGATGGAGTCCTTTAGAAGAACATGGAAAAACTCTTCCTTAACTTCTCTTCGATCCGGGATTGCTATAGCCTCCAACGGTCTCTGATGCTTCTAAATAGCCTGATATCTTCCTGGGAGATTCTTGTATCTGCAAGGGGACTTCAAATGGTTCACGCCTCATCAGAGGAGGCCTGGAATTGTCTTCTTGCTCTAGCGATCTGGGAGACAAAGAGGGCTTCGATTCATTCTCCAAGTGGCTCGGATGAGACCTCTCACCTACATAAATGAGATAAGAAGCTCGAGAGCTATGCTCTCGACCCAATATTGAAGCTCAAAGCATAAGGAGGGACGTGATGATCTCCGACGATGCGTGATTGATGGAGATCTAATACCTCGATTCTTGCATAATCGAGAGGGCTTGGGTGATCCAGTAGATGTAGAATGTGAGGGGGGATGAGATGGAGTTGTTTGCAGGTCGAAAATGTGGTCGGAGCACGATGAACAGATGGTTGAAGCATATTGCTCATGTGAAGTACGATTTGAAGATTAACACTAAATTAAACGAACTAGAATAAAACTATGGATTAGTCTATTCCAAGGAATTAAAATGCAAGCTGAATTAAATAAATCTATGCATCAAATAGGGGTGTATCTAGAGGTGAAGAACCTTCACATGAGATACTCCATCGAGGTGGATTACTACTCCTCTACCTCCTTATCCTCACCGTTGAACTTGGGGGTACCTTCCTGTCTCCAAGGGCTCGTACCTGGAGTGGTTCGTGGGGTTACAATGGCCAAAGAGAGGATCAAAAAGGTGAAGGAAGGTCTGGAGCTTTATTTGTAAACATGATGGAAGTGTATCTCGTGACTAAGATTATGTGAAGGTGGAAGAAGGTTAGTGGGAGATAGAAATATGGAAAGGTAGAGGGATGTGTGGTGATCAGAATTGGTGAAGAAATCGAGAGGAATGGTGGTGAGGAGAAGGTGTTAGAAAATTGGGAAGATGAGGGTTTGCATGCTCTGATAGGGTTAGACTAGGGGGCAGTATAGTTGACCCTAGGTTAACAAATGGGAGCACTTGATCGGTCCACGTATGAACAATAAAGACAAAATGGAAATAAAAAGAAAGGGAAGTTAGAAATAAAAAATAGCTGATTTTATTAAATAAAACTTGAAACATAAATTTATTTATTATTTTCTAATCTATTTTATCACAATTTTTATTTATTTTTACAATATTATTTATTAGGATTTAATATTTTACAAGTACATATATAGGTATATATACCTATATTTTATTAGGGATGAGCATGGGCCGGGCTCTACAGGGCCCAGGTCCAGGTCCTTTTATGTTTATGGGCTTTGGGCCGGGCCTAGGACCACTAATTTTTTTGAAGGCCCAGGACCAAGCCCAACCCAATTATAATGGGTCGAGCATGGGCTGGGTCGGCCTATAATGTCTCAAAAATCAATTGGGCTTGGATCGGCCCAAAACTTATGAGTCTAGACTTGGTGGGCCCATAAACTTGGCGTACCCTCATTTGGTTATTTTGATTGTAACATTAGTTATGAAGTATTTATTAGTTATTTAGGTCTTTATTATTTAGTTATCCTACTGTTTTGCACGGATTTGGTCATATCTATAATTCTACAGTATCTAATGGAAAGAGTTTCATAGAGATATTATAGAAACATGTGCAAATAATAGTAAACAAACAGATTGAAAATGTACCTCAAGTGGATTAATCTGTTGACGTCGTAAATCCCTCAGTAAATCTAGATGAATATACCAAAGTGAGAGATCAAAGTATAGACACATGTGGGCACTATATGGGTCAGGCTATCGAGCCTAACGGGCCTAATTTGGGCTTCTATGCGGGTCGGGCTATCGGGCCTAATGGGTTGGGCCGGGATAAGCCCGAGACCGACCCAATTATTAAATGGGCCTACATCTTTGGCCCAAGCCCTTCTCATAAATGATTCGGGTTTGGGCCGGGCCAGGCTATGCGGGTCGGGCTGGGCCGGCCCAGCCTAATGTCCATCCCTATATTTTATGTATTATATTTTTATTTCGTATTTTATATACATAATTTTGTATTTACATATTTTATATGTTTATATAATTATTAAATACATATTTACATATTTTTATATAACTTTTATGATCTTATTTATATTTGTAAATAAATACATATATATATGCATAATATGTATAGTATCCTATGTATTTAAGTGTATTATTTATTTTAAGTGTGTTTTAAATGTGTTTATTTGTGTTTATATTTTAAATATATTTTATATAATATAAACATTTATTTAAAAGCATAAAGAGATTAAAAATGTAAAGAATAAAATAATAGGTTATATATGCAAATACCTACAGTACAATAGTACCCCAAAAAGTCAGCTTTGTTTCAATGTTTTTTTTACTATTCCATGTTTATTTCTTACAACTCACAACTATGATATAATGGTTTATTTTTTAGGTATGTTAGATGTTTGGATATGTCTTTTATAGTTCATGGATGAAGATTTAAAAAAGGAGATGTTGAATATGTCAAACACGAGAAGATTATCTTATAAAACAATGCGTCTAATAACAAATCATATATGAAAATCAATGATATGTTGGACATGTGAGCCCAGAGCGAACCATTCCTACAATAAATGTTATTGTAATGTTTGAAATATCAATAAAACTTATTGGTTTATTTCACCCCCTGATTGAAATTAAGTGAATGAATGCATTATAAGGTCCCTCTAAACAAATAGGGTTATGTACCATGACTGTCTTGACATCATAAAGCTGTTGATTCAATTGTTGAATCATAGAGGCTGGTGCTTGGATGAATATCTAAAGAGTTAGATTGAGGACTCATCAATCACCATCAAATGATTGCCAAGATGTGATCTCCAGCCTGAGTGGGAGATGACAATCCTAGCTCTAAAGGCTGATATCTGACCGACCTCTTGATGCAGGTCCTCTGCATGGGAATAGAGATTCGGAGGTGTCAGATAAGTTATGTCAAAGAGCTGACTTAACGAGATCGAGATAACTAAAGACCTATGTCGTATGTTGTCACGATGTAGGTATGCATCCTCTGACCTGATACAAATGTGTTTCTATATGTCCGAGTATGTACATTTGGTAGACCAATAGGTTGATGGCCTAATCAAGGTTCATATACTGGCGAGCTGGTGTGCGTGCAAGGGTATATGAGTAAATACGATCTCTCAAAGGGATCATACAAGTTCACTATCGAACCGGAAGACATGAGCTCACTCATGAGGTATTGGGATATATATTAAATTCCATGCATGGTCGTCTTGCTTTGGAAGCTTGACAGAATTTATAGGTATGATATATGCTTTTGGAAAGCATATGATCGATACGAAGTCTCAATGACTAAATGAGAATCTTAATGATAAAACCCCGAAGAAGACAGTCTAAAGTGATCTTAGACTTCGGGTTTATTCTAGGTCTTCCAGTATGCAGGATGTACATGTATTGGGAATGTCTGAGGGTGATGTGATCATAAACGATTGTATAACCATGATGCTTCCATTCCGAGGGAGTGATAAAACATGTCTGGATTTTAGTTACTCCTCTCAGTATAGTAATCTAATCTTGGTCCAAGGTTTGGACATTGGTCTGAATGAGATTCAGATGCAATGAGAAGATTAGATCTACGGGCTTGATTTAATCAATCATCTATGAAAGGTCCCTGAGATCTGGATTTGAGATATTATCTCAATATCCAAGTCATTATACATGGCGTACAATCACTTTGTCCTTATCTCCAAGTATCTACAGAGAAAGCGTGCTCTTCTTGAAGGAGTTCAAGAAAAAATTCCTTTGATGAATTATGTATCCAAGAAATAGGATATTGATAATTAAATTAGATTTAATTATCAAGAATAATATGAATGAGAAAGATTCGAAGGCTAGTGAATAATGTTCTTCTTCCCAATTGAGATTTCACTGATCTCCGAATCTGCATGGACTGCATAAAGGGAAAATTGACCAAGACCTTCGAGAAAAGTGCATATTATGAGAATGATTATCCAAGATAATTAAATGAGATTTAGTTATCAAGGACATACAGAATGTGGATAGTACTATCCATGCTATCCATAATATCAATGTATATTATAAATATGATATATAATATATTGGAGAGAGCTCATTTGTAAATAATATTTACTAATTATTGATGTGAATTGGATTCACATTGGGCAATTCACATTTTTTTTCAATGGCATGATTGAAATATTCACTAATTAATTTGGAATTAATTGAGTGAATATATTTTTAATAAATGTTGTTGCAAATAATTAAAACATAATGAGATTTTATCTCATAAAATAAAGAAGATAAAACTCGCCTAATAAAGAAGTGGCGTTACCCTTGAATTGTTCAAAGGTGACGCCCCATCTTTTTAGGAGGAGGTTATTATCCTCTTTATTATCTTGTGTTGATTAATTTTATTAAGTTAAAATATGTTGATGATAATGCAACATATATTTAATTTAATATAAATTAATAGTTGCTTTATTAAACAACAATGATCATGGCCATTGATTAAAAACACAAATCAATCTAACCGTTGATTTTGTGTATCCCATGGATTGTGATCCACGGACTCCCAAACTACTATATAAGAAGGGGGAACTCTAGCCCTTCAAAAATACACATCTAATCTCTCTCTATCCTCATTCTCACATCCCATCTCTCTCTCTAAGTATGTCCGTCCACCTTGAGTCTTGAGAGAATTGCAGTCGTCGCTACGCTGTCTTGTTGTCGCCTCGATTGCTCGTGGATCTTTGTCTTTCTTGGTGCTTCTAGAACAAGTGGAAGACATCGGATTTTGTTGGACTAAATCAAGGGATTCATCACTTGGATCTTCTTCTTGGATTGCGGGAAGTACACGTCTCATCATCGCGCCCGTAAGTGCCTTCTTCGTGGATCGGACTTGAGTCAGGAGGATCTCTTACTTTAGAGATCAAGTGATCGCAACCATGCTTCAAGAGATATTTCTGATACTCTGTGGTTAAATGAAATGATACAAGAAATGTTCTTGGATCATATGGTTTCATCTATGATTTAAATATTTTATATTCCGCTGCACCGAGCAACTAATGCGACTAGTCCCTCCGATCGCATTGGATGCGATCATCACGCTTTCATGACGCGCTCACTGATTTCCCGTATCCTTCAAGTGGTATCTGAGCCTAAGGTCGGAGGTTTTGGATATGATCCATAAACATAAGAAGATTTGGGCTCGTTAGGGTTCGCGAATTTTGTTGTCGCATTTCAATTTTCGCAGGCCTATTTTATGATATTTTTTCGGCCCTGTTTATTATGTTTAAACGTGAATTTATTACATGTATAATATTTACCATTAAATAAGGAAAATGTGGAATTTGAGTTTGTGTAATTTGGATTCTGTTTGCTCAAGATATGATCGTTTTAATGACCATATGTCCACTGTTTCGAGGATGGCGGTTAGAGTCGTAATTAAGATATTAATTACTTCTTTAAAATGCATGGAAATGCGTGTTAATCATATAAGTTCTGTTTTAAATCAATTTATCAATATCTGGGAATTAATTTTGCTTAATTTGTATTTAAAATGAAAGAGATATGCTAATTTTAATTGGTGATGGTCACTGCTGAAAATTACATACTCAACCATGAACCGTGTGATTGTCATTTAAGAATATTGTGAAATTAATGGTTAATTTCTTGGAATAATTATGGATAATATTTGGGAAATATTATAACAATAATTTTTCTCTTAAATGGCATTACCTCAACCAATTAATGATTAGATTAAATCTAGATCAGTGATTGGTTACTTGATACACTTTCATCAAACTTGTTACTTGAATAGGTTTTGGGAATTTGTCTAGCAAATTTCCTTGTAATCAAAATGGTTTTTATTATTAGTATATGGTATAATTTCGGTTGAAAAAATGATGATCATCTCAAGTACAAAGTGATTGGCTCGTCATTATTTTTTCTCGAGGCGGATATGGTGCCTAGTCAGGGAGCGTTGGGGTAGCAGGTTGCACCGTGTGTGGTCTGTCCCACTCCCGTCGGTACTGTCCATGACAATGGGTAGGGAATGAATGATTCTTGAGAGATCATGATGTATTTTCTAATTATTAAAATTCAAATAATACGTACTTTGAGATAATACCACTATTTCAAGTAACAATCAAGTTTGATGATTGAATTGGATTGGTAATTGATTTAATGAGATTAAATGAATTATATCCAATTGAAACACTCTATTATGAATAGATGTGTATTTCCCTTGGAAGAATTAATTACATGAATGTGATTCATGATAATTAATTATTGAATTTGAGTAAGAGGTGGAGGATCACATAAGTGACATCCACGGTCTCCCGTCAAGGCGAAGGGTTCCGTCACCATGGATTGTATGTAGGAGACGCCTGTCCGTAGTGACTGCTCCTGCATACAAGCGCATCTGGATCGGGCTCTTTGCTTTCGAAAGAGTAAGGACGTATGCGTAGTGACCCTAGTATCAGTTCCTCATATTATTGGGGCGATATTGGATTGCGTATAGCGAGTACTGTTCCTGTTGACGGTTGGTTCAATTAGCAATGAGTCAACATCATCTTAGGGGTGGTAGGCTCGGGTGTTAAAGACCGAATTGGAAAATGCAAGTTGGACTTACAAGGTGGAATGAGTTCTCGCTTCTTTTTATGTAAGTTACAGTTTCTCATATTATTGGGATGTAACAGGGATAAGAAAGGAGATCCCAGATCTTACTAGAGATATAGCGGTAAGTATATCTCTTACTTTGAAAGTGTTCCTTAATCAAAGAATTTAATTCGTGTGTATATAATTCTTTATATGTTCTAATATAGTGCATTCTTAATTTCGGACAATGAAGTCCATGAACCCTCTCAGCAGGCTTCTGGAGGTCAACCAGTTGAGCGGACCAAATTATTCGGATTGGATGCATAATTTAGAACTTGTTATCTCGGCTGAGCGCATAAGTTATGTACTCACAGAGGTCAAACATGAAAGGCCTAAGATGAAGAAAGAAAAGCAATAAAGTGACAAGTATGATGAAGATCATGTCTTGCCTAGATGCTACATCCTGGATTCACTCTCCAATGTTCTTCAGAAGCAACATGTGGGGAGATGAGCACATGCCAGGAGATAATGCAGAATCTGAAAGATATGTTTGGTGACATAAACCGCACCCGGCATTATAACATTATGAAATAACTCGTTTGCTGCAGGATGCTGGAAGGTACTTCAGTCCGAGAATATGTACTCAGAATGTTTGGGTACTTGTCTGAGCTGGAGACCCTTGGGGCAAATATGGATGCAGACATGCAAGCTGACTTCATTTTGTTGTCTTTGCCCAAGTCTTTCAATAATTTTGTGGTTTCATTCTACATGAACAAGTTGGATTTGACTAACGCTGGACTTCTTGCAATATTAAAGTCTGCGGAAGACGTAGTGAAGAAAGATGGTCTTTCTGGTAGTGCAATGGTTGCACAGGTCAAAGGAAAACGCAGTTGGAAGCATGGTTCGCGGAAGGGCCCAACACAGAAGAGAAAGAAGAAGAATCAAGGAGTTGGCTCATCTTCTAGTGCTTCCACACTGATAACATTGAAAAAAACGATGTCTGTCACCGATGCGAGAAGACAAGGGGACTGGAAGCGTAACTGTCCAAACTACCTGAAGTCAATCGACAAAGGTAAAGCCCTAGCTGGTATGAAATCTATTTTCATTATTGAAACTAGTTTTCTCGTTGGACGAGAAGGTAATTGGATAATAGATTCTGATGATTCTGTTCATGTATGCAATTTGTTGCATCTGTTTCAGGAAACTAGGAATACTAATGAAGGGGAGATAGTCATCCAGATGGGATCTGATGCAACTGTTGCATCGGTTTCCGTCAAGACCTCCAGACTATCATTATCTAGTGGGAGAGCCCTCGTACTTAAAGAGTGTCTTTAAATTCTAGATGTTAGAAGGAACCTTATATCTAAATCTAAGCTTGTTAAAAATTGACATTTGTTCCTATTCTGTAATAAACTTGTCATAGGTCGTTATAATAAATATATTGCGGATGGTGTTCTGACTTCTGGTAGACTCTATGAATTATGCATTGATAAATCTGTCATGAATGTTACTACCACTAATAAAAACCCTAAAAGAACCAGGGAGGATGATTCTACTGTGATTTGGCATCAAAGACTTGATCATTTATTTGTTGATAGGATCAATAGATTGATAAAGGATGGGCCCTTATATTTTCTACCGGTCCAATCTTTACCTACCTGCGAACATTGTATTCGAGGTAAAATGATCAGGATGCCTTTCCGTAACAAGGTTACAAGATGCAAGGGTGTTCTTGACCTAATACATATGGATGTATGTGGCCCCTTCAGTACCGTGATACGAAATGGATTTCAATATTATTTTACGTTTATTGATGACCATTCGCAATTTGGGGTTATCTTCCTGTTGCATCATAAATCTGAAACCTTTGAAAAGTTCAAAGAATTCAAGGCTTTGGTTGAGAACCAAACAGATAGGAAGATTAAACGGATTCGATCTGACCAAGGTGGTAAGTACCTCTCAGATGAATTCAAGGAATACCTCAAAGAGTTTGGAATTGTCTCCAATCTCACTCCTCCTGGATATCGCACTAGAGAGTGCTACTTCATTGGGTATGTTAGAGATGGTATTGGGTACCAGCTTTATGACCTTGAGACTCGAAAGGTATTTGTCTCCAGAGATGTAAAATTTCTGGAAGATCACTTCCTTAAAAGTCAAGATAAAAATGAAGTAAAGGAACTCATTGAATCCCTTGAGGATACTGAGCTTCCTGAACCAGAAATTGAAGAAGTAAATGAAGATGAAACACCCGTACCTCTTCGAAGGAGTTCGAGGGTGGTTGCACCACCTGAAAGGTACAGATTCCATGTGTCAGCTGAAACTGACAATGATCCAGCTTCATTTGATGAAGCACGTGCAGATAAAGACATGGATAGATGTATGCTAGCAATGAAGTCAGAGATTGACTCCATGCATAAGAATGGTTTAAGGATCCTAAAGGATCCACCTAAAGGAGTAAAACCCACTAGGTGTAAATGGATCTTCAAGAGAAAAAAGGGACCTGATGGGAAGGTAGAGACCTTAAAAGCACAACTCGTAGCGAAGGGTTACACATAGAGAGAAGGCATCGATTACGATGAGACGTTCTCTCCTGTGGCTATGCTTAAGTCCATCAGAGCACTGCTAGCTATAGCTGCATATCTTGACTACGACATCTGGCAGATGGACGTCAAGACGACTTTCCTCAATGGATACCTCGAGGAGGATATCTATATGAAGCATCCCCGGGGCTTCATAACAAAGGAAGGAAAAGTATGAAAGCTAATGAAATTCATCTATGGGATCAAAGTAGATTCTCGTAGCTAGAACATCAGATTTGACAAAATCATAAAGAGTTATGATTTTGTTCAGAATCCTGATAAGCCTTGTGTGTACAAGAAGCTTAGTAGGAGCGCCATTGTGTTCATCGTACTTTATGTAGATGATATCCTTATCATTGGGAATGATACAGAAATAATGACCAGTGTTAAGATTTGGCTATTGATTATCGCACTTTATCGAGGGTCTAAATATGTCGCTGTGCGACCCACAATAAAACGTGATTAATCAACAATTAACCCACACTAAGATCAATAAATTAGAAAACAATGTGGAGTTAAAATTTATTTTTAACTCTGCACAAATGATGTATATGGGCAAGTATGCAGAGAGTTCGAACACAGGGAGCACACAGTGTAATTCAAGCAAGTGAATGCACAAGTGTGTGAGTGTCTACACTAAGCAAGCAGAGGAAGAAATGTTTTTGTGGGTTTTTAATTAATAATTTTTTTTATTTAATTTTTAATTTTGTATTTTGATTTTTGATTTTTTGATTTTTATATTTTATAATTTTATAATTTTTGTTTTCTTTTTCAATATTGGGAAGTAAAGGCAATATAAAACAAGGCAAAGTAAAAGATTTATAAAAATGCACAAAAATGCTCAAAAATTCAGGAATAAAATGTTTTTAGTCTTTTTAGGGTTTTTTACTGTTTTTGTGATTTTTGGGGATTTTTCTAGGTGTTTTTGGTATTTTTAAGGGCTGAAATAAAGGAAAACAGTGAGAATAGGGCTGGCTGTGAGTAAAATGTACTTTAAAAATATCAACCAGTAGTCAAAATATTTCACACTATTTTTCTAATAAAGAGAACAAAATTAGGAATAAACAGAAGCTGAGTTTGCTATTTTTGGGTTTTTCTATTATTTTATATATTTTTTTTGAAGTTTTTAAGAGTTTTTAAATTTTTAGTGTTTTTCTTTTGATATTTTTAGTGGTTTTTGGACTGACACTAAAATAGGATAAAATAGACACTAGGTGATTTTTTTGGAATTTTTAGAGGTGTTTTGATATTTTTTTGGTATTTTCTAAGGTAGACAGTACACAAAAAGGATGTTTTTGATTTTTAATAAATATAAAACTAAAATAAAATCAAAAACTAATTATGTGGCGTGAAAGTACAACTATCCAGAAACTTAAGTCTATTTTTGTGGAATTTTTGGGTTTTTAGAAATGCCTTAAATAAATAGATCACGCAAGCACAGTTTCAAGGCCTGGCAGGGGCATATACGCAAATAGATAAAACAATAAGGGCCCGCTTGCAAAATTTCCACGAAGTTTGAACTTAAACAAGAAGTTCCTGGACTAACAACCAATCCCCAAAGTTGCAAGGGTAGACCTGCAAAATTGCCAAGGTCACGCGCGCTGTGCACGTGGCCTGGCAAGGACCTTGTTGCAATATGGCAAAGTTCTGGGGGCTAAGTGTAATTTTTCCAACAAAATTTGTACTGCGAATAAACTTAAAAGGGCTAAAGAGCAATCATAAAACCCGCAGGGGTATGGTCACAAAATTGCCAAGGCTCACGTGGTGTACACGCGCCCTGGCAGGGGCACAAGCGCAATATCCAAAAAGTATGCGGGTCAGAATGCAAAAGTCCCAATAAAATTACATGGCCGACAAATGTTTAGGCATTATTAAATAAATAGCAAAATGGCTGGGGTTAAATGGCAAAATACCCAAGCCCAGGCGCTGGCGGACGGTCAGATCGGCTTCACTTGTCCACGTGTCAAGCCCGCGTGGCCCGATACCCCTTCGCAACGTGCGGCCCAGATTAGATGGCCATGCCCGATCGAACGGCTGGCTCAGATGTTGATCCAAGGGCTGCTGCACCTCAGGAAGAACGGGGAGGATCCAACGGCGCTGGATAGATCAGCAAGAACGCACGAAGAACAGGAGCCTGGCGAGGTTGGATCGGCCACGGCTCGAGCCTCCGAGCACCCGGATCTCCTCCGATGGTCTCAATAAGCTCCTGCAGCGACGTTGAAGCTCCAGGCACCTCCAAACAGCTCCTACGGCCCTTGGAGGGTCCCAGGATAAGTCGTGAACTCCGGCGGTGGCTGGAAGCTATCCTTGATGATCAGCGAGGCTCAGATGCCTCCTTCAAGTCCTGCAACGAAGGATGAAGAACAACAGCACAAATGGCAGAATACTTGGCTTTTATTGGCGAGTAAACGGAGTGGGAAATGGTGGAGGTGGTCGCCGGAGCTCAAGAGCTCCGGCGAGGTGTTCGACGATGGGATCTGTGCTAATGAGTGGATTTAATGCGACGATAATTACGTGGAAATAAAGCTAAGAGCTACAGCTACGCATTAAGCGAAGAAAAACAGGAAAAAACGAGAAGAAAACTTCCCTCAAATGGTGTGGACCACGAGGAATAGGACCTCACGGCGGTGGCCGGAGATGGAGTTGGAATCGCACTTCAAGCCCTTGCCGTACCTCAACGGAGGTGTGGAATGGTTCCCCTGTCACTGGAGCACACTCCTACCCGCACCCGGAAGTCTAAGCTCGGCCCAAAGTGGTTCAAAGAGGAATGGGAAGGAAGGGGGTTGTTTTTGAAAAGTTGGCGACGGACGAGTTTCGAGGAGGAATCACGGGTGGATGGAGAAGATCTAAGAGGATCTAAGAGGTCGGCGCGGATCTCGGATGTTCAGGGTACAAATCTTGTGAAGGGTCCATCTTCCCTCGAGCAACGCCCTGATGGCGAAAAAATCGAGAAGAGAGAGGGGTCACGGGCGTATGGCAAGGGCCACAGGGCTAGGGCCAGGGGAGTTGACCCGCAGGTCAACGTTTCCAGCCACCTGGTTGGTCCACGTGGACCAACCAGGAAAAAGCCCCTGAAAATGCTTTATTAAATCATTTAAAAATAGAAATAGGTTGAATTAAATTTTGGTCAAAAAATAAAAAATGTTTATTTTTTAATGTAGTATTTTATTCCGATTTTTATTTATTTTTATGAATTAAATTTTTACAAGTTTACATTTATACCCTTATAGGTATCTATGTCTATGTATTTGAGTATTTTATTTTTATTTGTATATTTTTATTTTTATTATTTTTATTTAGTATTTTATAAAATTGTAGAATACTTTTATATACATAAATATATTTTTATTTTATTTTTTTGATTTATTTTGTATATTTAATAAAATATAAAAGTGTTTTATACAGGTATAAGTATATGTAATGTATCTATGTACTCTATTATACCAGTATTTTTATTTTGTATTTTATTTAGGCTTTTATTCTAATTTTAATGTACATAATTATTATAAGTATTATTTACAACAATATAAAATTATAAAAATGAATAAATAATGAATAAATAATAAATTGAATATTTTAATCTGTACAAGGTACGATGTGGGTCCAAAACTCAACTTTCAGACCGTAGCTCCGCCAAATACGAAACCACCACCATTGGGTAGATTATTTTATTCTATATACAATTAAAGGTGAGTACACTGCATTTGGATTTGTCGTTTGTGAGATACGGGTCTGGGAAGTTGGGATTTTGGATTCTTATTCAGACCATATCTTTTTATCTGTACATTATTTTTCTGTGAAATCAATTTTGTATTTTTCTTTATGAAATTATCTACAACTTTCATGTACAAGGTTTCTTTATTTGATGTACAAAAAGTGGAGCCAAAAATAGGTCCCAAAATGAATAAAGAATGAATATAATGTATGGGTGTTTTATCTGTGCTTCTGACCTTATCTCCCCCTACTTTATTCCTTGTCGACCTATTCATCAAGATGCCTAGGTCTCGGGGGTTTTGGGTCATAAAATATCTACAATATTTTATTCTTTTTCTTTTCTTTATTTATTCTATAATTTTGGCCTTAATTACAGTGATTTATACACAATCTGAATGCACATGCATGGATGCTAAGATGATGGTTTTAATGCTATTTACAAGCATTTGCTAGGGTTTTAGGTGCCAAAATGATAGAATAAAGATGATGAAATGTGGCTTCATCATCCCCCTATACTTTACCTTTGCTAGTCCCTAGCAAACACATATGCAATAAGTGCAAAAAGAAAGAAAAGAAAAAGAAGAACTTGGATATTACTTGATTATCAAACTTGTCTTTGCAAAATCAAAGTTTGGAGCTTAAGTCGGACCCTTGGGAATTTTAGTGCGGTCGGAACCTTAATGAGAACTAAATTTGAAATCCAACAGTCCTTGAGTATCCCAAAACTCTGTCCAAGTCTCCTCAATAGCCAGGTCAGAAATACTTCAATTCATACGCAAACTCTTACGACTTATGAGTCTGACTTGTACAGTGTAAGTGATATGTAGCTCCTCACCTCAGAAGTGACAAAGAAACAACCTCCCCCAACCTGGTAACTCTAATCCCTCGGTCTAGCAACTCTTTCCTCGAGAAGCGGGGTATTCCCTTCTAAGTTCAAGTGCAACCGGCTCAAGAAGAGGGGAAGAAGTATAGACTTTTGGAAGCTCAGCCAGTGTAGCTGAGTCTCCCGCTGCAAGCTTCATGAGATGTTACGTGGATACCATAAGCTTTTGCTTTATTTGACTATATACATACTCCGGTGGGATTATTAAATTTTCAATCCGACCCACCACTTTTTTTGGAGTTCTTTTTGCATTTTTTTTTTCAATTGCATTTGTACAACATATCTACATGAGCAGCATATACAAGAAATTTTCCTCTTGAGCCAGTAGACTATCCCTCTTTTGAAGCTTTATTGCAACCCACGGCTTCTGTCTTTAGACTTCATCACCACTAGACCAAGTTGAGGTGCACTTCCTTCACTATAAGAAGAAGAGAGGTTCCGCCCAGAAGTACTACCCTCATATGCTACCCCAAGCTAAAGGAAGCTGCCTCCTCACCACCTCATCCATGGAGAGCTATGTGAAAGGTGCAGGTGTCCAAGTTAGGTCATTATCAACAAGAGTCGTGCGTGTGCTCCGAAATACTCTACTTAGGCAGTCTAGAATCCATTGAACCAAGTCTCGTGATCCTCAAAGAATTAAGTCAACTAGACCTGAAGTACCTCAAACCCAGTTCCTATAAGGTTCCTGTTATTAAGTAGATTTTAAGGTCCAATCAAGCTCCAATCTCCGGATTTTCCTTAGACTTGTTCAACTATCAAACTCAATCCGAAAAATGCTCATGCTATGC
Source organism: Ottelia alismoides (assembly GCA_037367405.1). NCBI lineage: Eukaryota > Viridiplantae > Streptophyta > Magnoliopsida > Alismatales > Hydrocharitaceae > Ottelia > Ottelia alismoides. The sequence continues at coordinate 120,783 of JAZKJV010008603.1, forward strand.
AATGCAATGCAGAAAATATTTTTGTGATGCAATTTTCAGAGATTTTGAACTTTTTATGGATTTTTGAAAAGATGATGATGATGCACATGCAGATGCATTTTTTTTTGTATTTTTCAAAAAGATTTTTCAAATGTTTTTGGATTTTAATTTTGCAAATGTTTTTGGGAATTTTTGAAACAAAAAGATTTTGGTTAAAAACTAGGTGAAAATATGTACACGGGAGTGCTTCTTATATATACAAGAAGTGGATTTTAAGAATTTACAAGGTTAGTGATCAATTTTATACATCTATATATAGTTAGTGGATTTTGGTGTGATGTGAATATTCCTCAAACTTATTTGACACAAGGTTTTTCAAACAATTTTTGAAGACTATAGTCCAAAATATTTTTACAAACATTTTTACAAACATGTACACTCATTTGAAAATAATTTTGCAATCGGTTTTCAAAACAGTATATATAGGTTTTTCAAATATTTTTGCAACCATTTTTCAAACCATTTGCAAATCATTTTTCAAACATTTTATTTCACACAAAGAAAAGAAAGTTTTACAAAACACACAGGTTGAAAACACGAAACAAAATATTTTCAAAATAGTTTTCAATAGATATTCACAAAGATTTTCAAACTATTTTTCAAACATTTTGCAAAAAACATTTTCACCTGATCTATTAATAAGTAAATAGAAAAGGAAAGTGAGGAATAACCACATCTTTTTATTAAGGATTTTTAATGAATTTTAAAGAATTATTAGCCATATTATTAAGGAATATACGAAAGTACGAGTTATGGCTAAAGTATATACGTAGTATATACGACCCCCCTATACTTAGCTTGAGCTATGTCCTCATATAGATCGGAGAGAAAAGAGAAGACATAACTCGTACTAAGTATAGACAAGTCCAAAGAATAGAGAATAAATGAATGAATCAATTAATGAGAAGTTGACCGTCCCCCCTATACTTAGGGTCAATAATCCTAAGTATAGCAGACTGTACACAACGCAGGGAGGGTCAAGGGCGGGAATGCACAGATCGTACTCAGATTGTCTCCCCCTATACTTAGGGTAAGATATCCCTAAGTATAGACAAAAAGAGGAGACAATGGAGAGGATCGAAAAGAATAGAAAAACTCGGGGTGCACACCCCCCTATACTTAGGACAAAGTACGTCCTAAGTATGGAAAACTGTCTACAAGAGCGGCACCTTTTTGATAGATAAAGAAGATAGAAAAGGAAAAGAAGAAAAGAAGAAAAGAAGAAAAGAGATGAAGATGGAAGAAGAGATCATGAGGATGTACACATCACCCCCCTATACTTAGGGTAAAAGAAGCCCGAAGTATAGGCAACAACAGGAGTGATGACACTGACAAAGAAAGAACACTCAACTCATCTACCCCTCCTATACGTAGGACGAAGTATGTCCTAAGCAAGGCAAACACGAGAAATGGGTAGACGAGCAAAAACGGGAGATGGAAAGATGAACAAAGGAGAATGTACAATAGAGGTGGATGTACATATGATCAAGAAGGTGGAAAGCAGACCTTCTTGCGAGACCGCTGAGGGATAGATCGGATATGGTGTATGTCGACATCGGGGTCCACAGTGGACGGAAGCCGATCAGGGTCGACACGGTGAAGGCCCTCAGTGGGATCAAAACGGAAAGGGACGAACTGATCAATGGAAGCGGTATGGCTGGGTTCTCCCTTGGTGGTCCTATGATGTGAAGGCGCAGACGGGCGAGTGGAAGAAGTACGACTAAGTCTGGCCTTGGAAGTCTCGCCGATATCAAAGTGAAATGGGACAAACTCATCATCCTCGGAAGAAGTGTAATCGGAGTTGTCCTGCGAGTCCTCGTCCAGGTCAAAATCAAAAGGAACGAAATCATCAGTGGAAGTATACAAACTCAGATCGTCCTCAAGAGTCTCACCTGAATCCTTGTCTTCATCAAGAGGTCTGAATTTATCAAAATAAACAGCAGCATCATAACCGACCTCAATCATCTTGACCTGTGAAGGGCCAGGAACGGATTTATCAATGGAAGTAGTCAAAACGGGTCCGTCCTGTCTAGTCTTACTCAAGTCATTTGTTGCCTTATCAGGTCTCTCAAAGTAATGGGCAACATCATAAACATCCTCAATTATCTTGGTATCTGCCCCCCGCTTAAATGGTTCAATCACATAAATACTCTCGATCTCATCAACACATCGCCACACACCAGGAGGAGGAACTGTGAGGTCTATGCTTTCCGACTTCCTCCCCTTTCGGGGGATCCGTCGGGTCTCATCAGGGATCGCTAAGGAAGTGTCTCTAGTATCATTAGATCTGTCATGGGCCTCAGAGTCAGCTATGATCGGTGAAGGTGCATCAGGTGCAGGTCTCTGGTCAACTGTGGGTGCGGTGATCGACACTTCGTTCCCGTCAACAGGACGGAAGCGAACCTCTCCCGATCCATAGTCAATAACGACCCTCGCAGAGGCGAGGAATGGTCGTCCCAGGATGATTGGAGATGGCTCCCATGTGGAGTTCTCCATGGGCAACACGACAAAATCAACATGGTGGCTCGTGCCCTGAATAGAAATGACGGCGTTTTCAAGGATACCCTTCGGCCTCTTGATAGATCCATCAGCAAACTGAACGATCATCCTGGTCTTCTTGAGAGGCCCTAAGTGAAGAGACTGTACCAGCGAGAAGGGTAGTATGCTAATAGAAGCACCGCCGTCTAGGAGAGTGCGATCACAAGTATGGTCAGAGATGGTGCAAGTGATGAAAGGTGTAGCTGTGTTCTTCCTCTTGGGAATGGGACGGTGTGTGATGGCGAGGGCAGTGGCCATGGTCAGAATGTGACGCTCAGATCTGCTCCTCCGCTTTCTCTTCTTGGGAAGAGGAGCTGATAATTGGGTCATGGCCTGCTGAAGTGGGGCACGGATAATCTCATGAATAGTAGCCACCACTTCGGGTTCAGATAACATTTTTTTGAATTTTTGGACTTCCTCCATACAAGGGAGGGAGTCGGAATCAGCATATACACGGGGCATGCCAAGAGCAGTCTGTACAGCGGCATCCTCGGGGTCAAAGGTGGGACTGGATGTGAATGGGTGTGTGGTCCAAGGTTCTGGCAAGTGGACTCTCTCCTCAAAATCGTGATTAACCAAGTGTCTCCCGAAATCTTTTTGGATTTTTAAATTTTTCTCATTTTTTTGTGTTTTGGGCGATTGCAAGCTCCCATGATTCTTCACAAGTAAAGTTGTATCCTCGATGAAAAGAGCACTAGTCCGATATTCTCTCAAAGTGTCAAGATTTTCCTTCATCAAATTGATGTGCTCTAGCATTAGGTTCATGACATCACTCATGGAGGTCGTGGGAGGTGACTCCAACAGGTCAGACTCAGGTGGATGTGAACGTGGAGGCGGATAATATACATGTGGAGATGGAGGTGGGTAGAAGTCTGAGGTCTGATACTGTGGCTGAGGCGGATATGTACAAAAATCAGAAAAATTAGGAGGAGGATCCTCCTGATAAAACGGAGGTGGACCGGCCGGAGCGAGTGAGGGGTCCGCAAAGTCCGGATAAAATACACTCCAGGGATCCATCTCGAAAACAAAAGGAAGTGATTCGGGGGAGCACGAAGGTCAAGTCAAAAGAGTGAAGAAAAAGGCGCAAATGCGCAGGTATGATCTAGGACACGCACGAAACAATCACAAACAAAAATGAAACAAATCAAACCCTCAATTCACCTACTCAACTCGGTGGAGACCGCAAAGAGCGGTCTTGTTATCTTGTCTGTTTTAGAGTTAGGTGAGAAGTCAAAGATTGCGCAAACACTTAGGGGGCTGAATATGGGATTTGGGCTCTATCCTTAGTGTGTGCGCGAGCAAGTAAAAGCGAAGACAATGAGGGGATTACTCGCCCCAATACAAGATTTTTCTTTTTGGTGAATTTTAGGGTCAAGTAATGTTAGCAGTCCCAATTTTATTTGGTTATCACTCTTTTTTTTGGATTTTTTTTTTAATAAAAATGCACGATCCTATCGGGGATTCAATTCCTTTGAGATCCTAGGTTGGCAAAATCAGAGGGAGAGTCGGAAAAGCAATGCAAGCGGCAAATAATGATGGATGCTAAAGCGTAAATGCTCACCTTGCCTCCAGCACTCTACATGCAAGGATGCTCAGCAGAATTGAAACCTATCTATATGCAAATGCAAGCCGATGAAATCGCCCTAAGTTTCAGAAATTGCTATTATCGTGAAGAACCACAAGTCGGCCACTTATCTTTAACCTAAGAGTCCGGTCTTGGCGAACCCCTCCTCTTCTCGACACACTCGAGTTCAGGAGTAGCGCTTGATGGGGCTCGCTCACGGCACACGGGTTAAGAGATAAATGAATAGACTGTTTAAAAATTTGACTAAGTCCGAACGCGGCTATAGGCACATGCAAAATATTAAGTGTTTGGCCTTAGTCTATAGCAAGCAACTCCTAAAACTAGGGGCTCAATCACACAAAAGAAATAAAATCGGAAAACAAAACAAAATAAAAAGAATGCGAGAAAAGCCGACAAAAACCGCGAGAGCCCCCAAGTGAACAATCACTTGGAAATTAGGCTCAAGAGTCCAAGTGTACCTGTATTATTACAAATAAATTGAATATCACTCTCTCACAAATAAAATAAAAACTAATCTAAGCCTCTCTCTCACTCTCCTTGCTCTCTCCTGCCGGCTTGGCTTAAGAAAAGCCGGCTCCACGTCCCAAGGTTGCGTCGGGTCGCCTAAGCCACCCGCCTCGCTCCGCGGTCCCTCGCAAGAAGACAAAAGAGATGGTTAGATAGTTCAATCAAGATATATATCAAAATGTAAGAGAAGGATAATGCTATGGTAAACAAACACACAAACGAATAGAAATGAACTACAAGCTGTTGCTCCCCGGCAACGGTGCCATTTGATTATCGCACTTTATCGAGGGTCTAAATATGTCGCTGTGCGACCCACAATAAAACGTGATTAATCAACAATTAACCCACACTAAGATCAATAAATTAGAAAACAATGTGGAGTTAAAATTTATTTTTAACTCTGCACAAATGATGTATATGGGCAAGTATGCAGAGAGTTCGAACACAGGGAGCACACAGTGTAATTCAAGCAAGTGAATGCACAAGTGTGTGAGTGTCTACACTAAGCAAGCAGAGGAAGAAATGTTTTTGTGGGTTTTTAATTAATAATTTTTTTATTTAATTTTTAATTTTGTATTTTGATTTTTGATTTTCTGATTTTTATATTTTATAATTTTATAATTTTTGTTTTCTTTTTCAATATTGGGAAGTAAAGGCAATATAAAACAAGGCAAAGTAAAAGATTTATAAAAATGCACAAAAATGCTCAAAAATTCAGGAATAAAATGTTTTTAGTCTTTTTAGGGTTTTTTACTGTTTTTGTGATTTTTGGGGATTTTTCTAGGTGTTTTTGGTATTTTTAAGGGCTGAAATAAAGGAAAACAGTGAGAATAGGGCTGGCTGTGAGTAAAATGTACTTTAAAAATATCAACCAGTAGTCAAAATATTTCACACTATTTTTCTAATAAAGAGAACAAAATTAGGAATAAACAGAAGCTGAGTTTGCTATTTTTGGGTTTTTCTATTATTTTATATATTTTTTTTGAAGTTTTTAAGAGTTTTTAAATTTTTAGTGTTTTTCTTTTGATATTTTTAGTGGTTTTTGGACTGACACTAAAATAGGATAAAATAGACACTAGGTGATTTTTTTGGAATTTTTAGAGGTGTTTTGATATTTTTTTGGTATTTTCTAAGGTAGACAGTACACAAAAAGGATGTTTTTGATTTTTAATAAATATAAAACTAAAATAAAATCAAAAACTAATTATGTGGCGTGAAAGTACAACTATCCAGAAACTTAAGTCTATTTTTGTGGAATTTTTGGGTTTTTAGAAATGCCTTAAATAAATAGATCACGCAAGCACAGTTTCAAGGCCTGGCAGGGGCATATACGCAAATAGATAAAACAATAAGGGCCCGCTTGCAAAATTTCCACGAAGTTTGAACTTAAACAAGAAGTTCCTGGACTAACAACCAATCCCCAAAGTTGCAAGGGTAGACCTGCAAAATTGCCAAGGTCACGCGCGCTGTGCACGTGGCCTGGCAAGGACCTTGTTGCAATATGGCAAAGTTCTGGGGGCTAAGTGTAATTTTTCCAACAAAATTTGTACTGCGAATAAACTTAAAAGGGCTAAAGAGCAATCATAAAACCCGCAGGGGTATGGTCACAAAATTGCCAAGGCTCACGTGGTGTACACGCGCCCTGGCAGGGGCACAAGCGCAATATCCAAAAAGTATGCGGGTCAGAATGCAAAAGTCCCAATAAAATTACATGGCCGACAAATGTTTAGGCATTATTAAATAAATAGCAAAATGGCTGGGGTTAAATGGCAAAATACCCAAGCCCAGGCGCTGGCGGACGGTCAGATCGGCTTCACTTGTCCACGTGTCAAGCCCGCGTGGCCCGATACCCCTTCGCAACGTGCGGCCCAGATTAGATGGCCATGCCCGATCGAACGGCTGGCTCAGATGTTGATCCAAGGGCTGCTGCACCTCAGGAAGAACGGGGGAGGATCCAACGGCGCTGGATAGATCAGCAAGAACGCACGAAGAACAGGAGCCTGGCGAGGTTGGATCGGCCACGGCTCGAGCCTCCGAGCACCCGGATCTCCTCCGATGGTCTCAATAAGCTCCTGCAGCGACGTTGAAGCTCCAGGCACCTCCAAACAGCTCCTACGGCCCTTGGAGGGTCCCAGGATAAGTCGTGAACTCCGGCGGTGGCTGGAAGCTATCCTTGATGATCAGCGAGGCTCAGATGCCTCCTTCAAGTCCTGCAACGAAGGATGAAGAACAACAGCACAAATGGCAGAATACTTGGCTTTTATTGGCGAGTAAACGGAGTGGGAAATGGTGGAGGTGGTCGCCGGAGCTCAAGAGCTCCGGCGAGGTGTTCGACGATGGGATCTGTGCTAATGAGTGGATTTAATGCGACGATAATTACGTGGAAATAAAGCTAAGAGCTACAGCTACGCATTAAGCGAAGAAAAACAGGAAAAAACGAGAAGAAAACTTCCCTCAAATGGTGTGGACCACGAGGAATAGGACCTCACGGCGGTGGCCGGAGATGGAGTTGGAATCGCACTTCAAGCCCTTGCCGTACCTCAACGGAGGTGTGGAATGGTTCCCCTGTCACTGGAGCACACTCCTACCCGCACCCGGAAGTCTAAGCTCGGCCCAAAGTGGTTCAAAGAGGAATGGGAAGGAAGGGGGTTGTTTTTGAAAAGTTGGCGACGGACGAGTTTCGAGGAGGAATCACGGGTGGATGGAGAAGATCTAAGAGGATCTAAGAGGTCGGCGCGGATCTCGGATGTTCAGGGTACAAATCTTGTGAAGGGTCCATCTTCCCTCGAGCAACGCCCTGATGGCGAAAAAATCGAGAAGAGAGAGGGGTCACGGGCGTATGGCAAGGGCCACAGGGCTAGGGCCAGGGGAGTTGACCCGCAGGTCAACGTTTCCAGCCACCTGGTTGGTCCACGTGGACCAACCAGGAAAAAGCCCCTGAAAATGCTTTATTAAATCATTTAAAAATAGAAATAGGTTGAATTAAATTTTGGTCAAAAAATAAAAAATGTTTATTTTTTAATGTAGTATTTTATTCCGATTTTTATTTATTTTTATGAATTAAATTTTTACAAGTTTACATTTATACCCTTATAGGTATCTATGTCTATGTATTTGAGTATTTTATTTTATTTGTATATTTTTATTTTTATTATTTTTATTTAGTATTTTATAAAATTGTAGAATACTTTTATATACATAAATATATTTTTATTTTATTTTTTTGATTTATTTTGTATATTTAATAAAATATAAAAGTGTTTTATACAGGTATAAGTATATGTAATGTATCTATGTACTCTATTATACCAGTATTTTTATTTTGTATTTTATTTAGGCTTTTATTCTAATTTTAATGTACATAATTATTATAAGTATTATTTACAACAATATAAAATTATAAAAATGAATAAATAATGAATAAATAATAAATTGAATATTTTAATCTGTACAAGGTACGATGTGGGTCCAAAACTCAACTTTCAGACCGTAGCTCCGCCAAATACGAAACCACCACCATTGGGTAGATTATTTTATTCTATATACAATTAAAGGTGAGTACACTGCATTTGGATTTGTCGTTTGTGAGATACGGGTCTGGGAAGTTGGGATTTTGGATTCTTATTCAGACCATATCTTTTTATCTGTACATTATTTTTCTGTGAAATCAATTTTGTATTTTTCTTTATGAAATTATCTACAACTTTCATGTACAAGGTTTCTTTATTTGATGTACAAAAAGTGGAGCCAAAAATAGGTCCCAAAATGAATAAAGAATGAATATAATGTATGGGTGTTTTATCTGTGCTTCTGACCTTATCTCCCCCTACTTTATTCCTTGTCGACCTATTCATCAAGATGCCTAGGTCTCGGGGTTTTGGGTCATAAAATATCTACAATATTTTATTCTTTTTCTTTTCTTTATTTATTCTATAATTTTGGCCTTAATTACAGTGATTTATACACAATCTGAATGCACATGCATGGATGCTAAGATGATGGTTTTAATGCTATTTACAAGCATTTGCTAGGGTTTTAGGTGCCAAAATGATAGAATAAAGATGATGAAATGTGGCTTCATCATCCCCCTATACTTTACCTTTGCTAGTCCCTAGCAAACACATATGCAATAAGTGCAAAAAGAAAGAAAAGAAAAAGAAGAACTTGGATATTACTTGATTATCAAACTTGTCTTTGCAAAATCAAAGTTTGGAGCTTAAGTCGGACCCTTGGGAATTTTAGTGCGGTCGGAACCTTAATGAGAACTAAATTTGAAATCCAACAGTCCTTGAGTATCCCAAAACTCTGTCCAAGTCTCCTCAATAGCCAGGTCAGAAATACTTCAATTCATACGCAAACTCTTACGACTTATGAGTCTGACTTGTACAGTGTAAGTGATATGTAGCTCCTCACCTCAGAAGTGACAAAGAAACAACCTCCCCCAACCTGGTAACTCTAATCCCTCGGTCTAGCAACTCTTTCCTCGAGAAGCGGGGTATTCCCTTCTAAGTTCAAGTGCAACCGGCTCAAGAAGAGGGGGAAGAAGTATAGACTTTTGGAAGCTCAGCCAGTGTAGCTGAGTCTCCCGCTGCAAGCTTCATGAGATGTTACGTGGATACCATAAGCTTTTGCTTTATTTGACTATATACATACTCCGGTGGGATTATTAAATTTTCAATCCGACCCACCACTTTTTTTGGAGTTCTTTTTGCATTTTTTTTTTCAATTGCATTTGTACAACATATCTACATGAGCAGCATATACAAGAAATTTTCCTCTTGAGCCAGTAGACTATCCCTCTTTTGAAGCTTTATTGCAACCCACGGCTTCTGTCTTTAGACTTCATCACCACTAGACCAAGTTGAGGTGCACTTCCTTCACTATAAGAAGAAGAGAGGTTCCGCCCAGAAGTACTACCCTCATATGCTACCCCAAGCTAAAGGAAGCTGCCTCCTCACCACCTCATCCATGGAGAGCTATGTGAAAGGTGCAGGTGTCCAAGTTAGGTCATTATCAACAAGAGTCGTGCGTGTGCTCCGAAATACTCTACTTAGGCAGTCTAGAATCCATTGAACCAAGTCTCGTGATCCTCAAAGAATTAAGTCAACTAGACCTGAAGTACCTCAAACCCAGTTCCTATAAGGTTCCTGTTATTAAGTAGATTTTAAGGTCCAATCAAGCTCCAATCTCCGGATTTTCCTTAGACTTGTTCAACTATCAAACTCAATCCGAAAAATGCTCATGCTATGCAATGCAATGCAGAAAATATTTTTGTGATGCAATTTTCAGAGATTTTGAACTTTTTATGGATTTTTGAAAAGATGATGATGATGCACATGCAGATGCATTTTTTTTTTGTATTTTTCAAAAAGATTTTTCAAATGTTTTTGGATTTTAATTTTGCAAATGTTTTTGGGAATTTTTGAAACAAAAAGATTTTGGTTAAAAACTAGGTGAAAATATGTACACGGGAGTGCTTCTTATATATACAAGAAGTGGATTTTAAGAATTTACAAGGTTAGTGATCAATTTTATACATCTATATATAGTTAGTGGATTTTGGTGTGATGTGAATATTCCTCAAACTTATTTGACACAAGGTTTTTCAAACAATTTTTGAAGACTATAGTCCAAAATAATTTTTACAAACATTTTTACAAACATGTACACTCATTTGAAAATAATTTTGCAATCGGTTTTCAAAACAGTATATATAGGTTTTTCAAATATTTTTGCAACCATTTTTCAAACCATTTGCAAATCATTTTTCAAACATTTTATTTCACACAAAGAAAAGAAAGTTTTACAAAACACACAGGTTGAAAACACGAAACAAAATATTTTCAAAATAGTTTTCAATAGATATTCACAAAGATTTTCAAACTATTTTTCAAACATTTTGCAAAAAACATTTTCACCTGATCTATTAATAAGTAAATAGAAAAGGAAAGTGAGGAATAACCACATCTTTTTATTAAGGATTTTTAATGAATTTTAAAGAATTATTAGCCATATTATTAAGGAATATACGAAAGTACGAGTTATGGCTAAAGTATATACGTAGTATATACGACCCCCCTATACTTAGCTTGAGCTATGTCCTCATAGATCGGAGAGAAAAGAGAAGACATAACTCGTACTAAGTATAGACAAGTCCAAAGAATAGAGAATAAATGAATGAATCAATTAATGAGAAGTTGACCGTCCCCCCTATACTTAGGGTCAAATAATCCTAAGTATAGCAGACTGTACACAACGCAGGGAGGGTCAAGGGCGGGAATGCACAGATCGTACTCAGATTGTCTCCCCCTATACTTAGGGTAAGATATCCCTAAGTATAGACAAAAAGAGGAGACAATGGAGAGGATCGAAAAGAATAGAAAAACTCGGGGTGCACACCCCCCTATACTTAGGACAAAGTACGTCCTAAGTATGGAAAACTGTCTACAAGAGCGGCACCTTTTTGATAGATAAAGAAGATAGAAAAGGAAAAGAAGAAAAGAAGAAAAGAAGAAAAGAGATGAAGATGGAAGAAGAGATCATGAGGATGTACACATCACTCCCCCTATACTTAGGGTAAAAGAAGCCCGAAGTATAGGCAACAACAGGAGTGATGACACTGACAAAGAAAGAACACTCAACTCATCTACCCCTCCTATACGTAGGACGAAGTATGTCCTAAGCAAGGCAAACACGAGAAATGGGTAGACGAGCAAAAACGGGAGATGGAAAGATGAACAAAGGAGAATGTACAATAGAGGTGGATGTACATATGATCAAGAAGGTGGAAAGCAGACCTTCTTGCGAGACCGCTGAGGGATAGATCGGATATGGTGTATGTCGACATCGGGGTCCACAGTGGACGGAAGCCGATCAGGGTCGACACGGTGAAGGCCCTCAGTGGGATCAAAACGGAAAGGGACGAACTGATCAATGGAAGCGGTATGGCTGGGTTCTCCCTTGGTGGTCCTATGATGTGAAGGCGCAGACGGGCGAGTGGAAGAAGTACGACTAAGTCTGGCCTTGGAAGTCTCGCCGATATCAAAGTGAAATGGGACAAACTCATCATCCTCGGAAGAAGTGTAATCGGAGTTGTCCTGCGAGTCCTCGTCCAGGTCAAAATCAAAAGGAACGAAATCATCAGTGGAAGTATACAAACTCAGATCGTCCTCAAGAGTCTCACCTGAATCCTTGTCTTCATCAAGAGGTCTGAATTTATCAAAATAAACAGCAGCATCATAACCGACCTCAATCATCTTGACCTGTGAAGGGCCAGGAACGGATTTATCAATGGAAGTAGTCAAAACGGGTCCGTCCTGTCTAGTCTTACTCAAGTCATTTGTTGCCTTATCAGGTCTCTCAAAGTAATGGGCAACATCATAAACATCCTCAATTATCTTGGTATCTGCCCCCCGCTTAAATGGTTCAATCACATAAATACTCTCGATCTCATCAACACATCGCCACACACCAGGAGGAGGAACTGTGAGGTCTATGCTTTCCGACTTCCTCCCCTTTCGGGGGATCCGTCGGGTCTCATCAGGGATCGCTAAGGAAGTGTCTCTAGTATCATTAGATCTGTCATGGGCCTCAGAGTCAGCTATGATCGGTGAAGGTGCATCAGGTGCAGGTCTCTGGTCAACTGTGGGTGCGGTGATCGACACTTCGTTCCCGTCAACAGGACGGAAGCGAACCTCTCCCGATCCATAGTCAATAACGACCCTCGCAGAGGCGAGGAATGGTCGTCCCAGGATGATTGGAGATGGCTCCCATGTGGAGTTCTCCATGGGCAACACGACAAAATCAACATGGTGGCTCGTGCCCTGAATAGAAATGACGGCGTTTTCAAGGATACCCTTCGGCCTCTTGATAGATCCATCAGCAAACTGAACGATCATCCTGGTCTTCTTGAGAGGCCCTAAGTGAAGAGACTGTACCAGCGAGAAGGGTAGTATGCTAATAGAAGCACCGCCGTCTAGGAGAGTGCGATCACAAGTATGGTCAGAGATGGTGCAAGTGATGAAAGGTGTAGCTGTGTTCTTCCTCTTGGGAATGGGACGGTGTGTGATGGCGAGGGCAGTGGCCATGGTCAGAATGTGACGCTCAGATCTGCTCCTCCGCTTTCTCTTCTTGGGAAGAGGAGCTGATAATTGGGTCATGGCCTGCTGAAGTGGGGCACGGATAATCTCATGAATAGTAGCCACCACTTCGGGTTCAGATAACATTTTTTTGAATTTTTGGACTTCCTCCATACAAGGGAGGGAGTCGGAATCAGCATATACACGGGGCATGCCAAGAGCAGTCTGTACAGCGGCATCCTCGGGGTCAAAGGTGGGACTGGATGTGAATGGGTGTGTGGTCCAAGGTTCTGGCAAGTGGACTCTCTCCTCAAAATCGTGATTAACCAAGTGTCTCCCGAAATCTTTTTGGATTTTTAAATTTTTCTCATTTTTTTGTGTTTTGGGCGATTGCAAGCTCCCATGATTCTTCACAAGTAAAGTTGTATCCTCGATGAAAAGAGCACTAGTCCGATATTCTCTCAAAGTGTCAAGATTTTCCTTCATCAAATTGATGTGCTCTAGCATTAGGTTCATGACATCACTCATGGAGGTCGTGGGAGGTGACTCCAACAGGTCAGACTCAGGTGGATGTGAACGTGGAGGCGGATAATATACATGTGGAGATGGAGGTGGGTAGAAGTCTGAGGTCTGATACTGTGGCTGAGGCGGATATGTACAAAAATCAGAAAAATTAGGAGGAGGATCCTCCTGATAAAACGGAGGTGGACCGGCCGGAGCGAGTGAGGGGTCCGCAAAGTCCGGATAAAATACACTCCAGGGATCCATCTCGAAAACAAAAGGAAGTGATTCGGGGGAGCACGAAGGTCAAGTCAAAAGAGTGAAGAAAAAGGCGCAAATGCGCAGGTATGATCTAGGACACGCACGAAACAATCACAAACAAAAATGAAACAAATCAAACCCTCAATTCACCTACTCAACTCGGTGGAGACCGCAAAGAGCGGTCTTGTTATCTTGTCTGTTTTAGAGTTAGGTGAGAAGTCAAAGATTGCGCAAACACTTAGGGGGCTGAATATGGGATTTGGGCTCTATCCTTAGTGTGTGCGCGAGCAAGTAAAAGCGAAGACAATGAGGGGATTACTCGCCCCAATACAAGATTTTTCTTTTTGGTGAATTTTAGGGTCAAGTAATGTTAGCAGTCCCAATTTTATTTGGTTATCACTCTTTTTTTTGGATTTTTTTTTTAATAAAAATGCACGATCCTATCGGGGATTCAATTCCTTTGAGATCCTAGGTTGGCAAAATCAGAGGGAGAGTCGGAAAAGCAATGCAAGCGGCAAATAATGATGGATGCTAAAGCGTAAATGCTCACCTTGCCTCCAGCACTCTACATGCAAGGATGCTCAGCAGAATTGAAACCTATCTATATGCAAATGCAAGCCGATGAAATCGCCCTAAGTTTCAGAAATTGCTATTATCGTGAAGAACCACAAGTCGGCCACTTATCTTTAACCTAAGAGTCCGGTCTTGGCGAACCCCTCCTCTTCTCGACACACTCGAGTTCAGGAGTAGCGCTTGATGGGGCTCGCTCACGGCACACGGGTTAAGAGATAAATGAATAGACTGTTTAAAAATTTGACTAAGTCCGAACGCGGCTATAGGCACATGCAAAATATTAAGTGTTTGGCCTTAGTCTATAGCAAGCAACTCCTAAAACTAGGGGCTCAATCACACAAAAGAAATAAAATCGGAAAACAAAACAAAATAAAAAGAATGCGAGAAAAGCCGACAAAAACCGCGAGAGCCCCCAAGTGAACAATCACTTGGAAATTAGGCTCAAGAGTCCAAGTGTACCTGTATTATTACAAATAAATTGAATATCACTCTCTCACAAATAAAATAAAAACTAATCTAAGCCTCTCTCTCACTCTCCTTGCTCTCTCCTGCCGGCTTGGCTTAAGAAAAGCCGGCTCCACGTCCCAAGGTTGCGTCGGGTCGCCTAAGCCACCCGCCTCGCTCCGCGGTCCCTCGCAAGAAGACAAAAGAGATGGTTAGATAGTTCAATCAAGATATATATCAAAATGTAAGAGAAGGATAATGCTATGGTAAACAAACACACAAACGAATAGAAATGAACTACAAGCTGTTGCTCCCCGGCAACGGTGCCATTTGATTATCGCACTTTATCGAGGGTCTAAATATGTCGCTGTGCGACCCACAATAAAACGTGATTAATCAACAATTAACCCACACTAAGATCAATAAATTAGAAAACAATGTGGAGTTAAAATTTATTTTTAACTCTGCACAAATGATGTATATGGGCAAGTATGCAGAGAGTTCGAACACAGGGAGCACACAGTGTAATTCAAGCAAGTGAATGCACAAGTGTGTGAGTGTCTACACTAAGCAAGCAGAGGAAGAAATGTTTTTGTGGGTTTTTAATTAATAATTTTTTTATTTAATTTTTAATTTTGTATTTTGATTTTTGATTTTCTGATTTTTATATTTTATAATTTTATAATTTTTGTTTTCTTTTTCAATATTGGGAAGTAAAGGCAATATAAAACAAGGCAAAGTAAAAGATTTATAAAAATGCACAAAAATGCTCAAAAATTCAGGAATAAAATGTTTTTAGTCTTTTTAGGGTTTTTTACTGTTTTTGTGATTTTTGGGGATTTTTCTAGGTGTTTTTGGTATTTTTAAGGGCTGAAATAAAGGAAAACAGTGAGAATAGGGCTGGCTGTGAGTAAAATGTACTTTAAAAATATCAACCAGTAGTCAAAATATTTCACACTATTTTTCTAATAAAGAGAACAAAATTAGGAATAAACAGAAGCTGAGTTTGCTATTTTTGGGTTTTTCTATTATTTTATATATTTTTTTTGAAGTTTTTAAGAGTTTTTAAATTTTTAGTGTTTTTCTTTTGATATTTTTAGTGGTTTTTGGACTAACACTAAAATAGGATAAAATAGACACTAGGTGATTTTTTTGGAATTTTTAGAGGTGTTTTGATATTTTTTTGGTATTTTCTAAGGTAGACAGTACACAAAAAGGATGTTTTTGATTTTTAATAAATATAAAACTAAAATAAAATCAAAAACTAATTATGTGGCGTAAAAGTACAACTATCCAGAAACTTAAGTCTATTTTTGTGGAATTTTTGGGTTTTTAGAAATGCCTTAAATAAATAGATCACGCAAGCACAGTTTCAAGGCCTGGCAGGGGCATATACGCAAATAGATAAAACAATAAGGGCCCGCTTGCAAAATTTCCACGAAGTTTGAACTTAAACAAGAAGTTCCTGGACTAACAACCAATCCCCAAAGTTGCAAGGGTAGACCTGCAAAATTGCCAAGGTCACGCGCGCTGTGCACGTGGCCTGGCAAGGACCTTGTTGCAATATGGCAAAGTTCTGGGGGCTAAGTGTAATTTTTCCAACAAAATTTGTACTGCGAATAAACTTAAAAGGGCTAAAGAGCAATCATAAAACCCGCAGGGGTATGGTCACAAAATTGCCAAGGCTCACGTGGTGTACACGCGCCCTGGCAGGGGCACAAGCGCAATATCCAAAAAGTATGCGGGTCAGAATGCAAAAGTCCCAATAAAATTACATGGCCGACAAATGTTTAGGCATTATTAAATAAATAGCAAAATGGCTGGGGTTAAATGGCAAAATACCCAAGCCCAGGCGCTGGCGGACGGTCAGATCGGCTTCACTTGTCCACGTGTCAAGCCCGCGTGGCCCGATACCCCTTCGCAACGTGCGGCCCAGATTAGATGGCCATGCCCGATCGAACGGCTGGCTCAGATGTTGATCCAAGGGCTGCTGCACCTCAGGAAGAACGGGGGAGGATCCAACGGCGCTGGATAGATCAGCAAGAACGCACGAAGAACAGGAGCCTGGCGAGGTTGGATCGGCCACGGCTCGAGCCTCCGAGCACCCGGATCTCCTCCGATGGTCTCAATAAGCTCCTGCAGCGACGTTGAAGCTCCAGGCACCTCCAAACAGCTCCTACGGCCCTTGGAGGGTCCCAGGATAAGTCGTGAACTCCGGCGGTGGCTGGAAGCTATCCTTGATGATCAGCGAGGCTCAGATGCCTCCTTCAAGTCCTGCAACGAAGGATGAAGAACAACAGCACAAATGGCAGAATACTTGGCTTTTATTGGCGAGTAAACGGAGTGGGAAATGGTGGAGGTGGTCGCCGGAGCTCAAGAGCTCCGGCGAGGTGTTCGACGATGGGATCTGTGCTAATGAGTGGATTTAATGCGACGATAATTACGTGGAAATAAAGCTAAGAGCTACAGCTACGCATTAAGCGAAGAAAAACAGGAAAAAACGAGAAGAAAACTTCCCTCAAATGGTGTGGACCACGAGGAATAGGACCTCACGGCGGTGGCCGGAGATGGAGTTGGAATCGCACTTCAAGCCCTTGCCGTACCTCAACGGAGGTGTGGAATGGTTCCCCTGTCACTGGAGCACACTCCTACCCGCACCCGGAAGTCTAAGCTCGGCCCAAAGTGGTTCAAAGAGGAATG
The DNA here is from genome assembly GCA_037367405.1 of Ottelia alismoides. NCBI lineage: Eukaryota > Viridiplantae > Streptophyta > Magnoliopsida > Alismatales > Hydrocharitaceae > Ottelia > Ottelia alismoides. The sequence goes on from JAZKJV010008603.1 coordinate 138,009, forward strand.
GGAAGGAAGGGGGTTGTTTTTGAAAAGTTGGCGACGGACGAGTTTCGAGGAGGAATCACGGGTGGATGGAGAAGATCTAAGAGGATCTAAGAGGTCGGCGCGGATCTCGGATGTTCAGGGTACAAATCTTGTGAAGGGTCCATCTTCCCTCGAGCAACGCCCTGATGGCGAAAAAATCGAGAAGAGAGAGGGGTCACGGGCGTATGGCAAGGGCCACAGGGCTAGGGCCAGGGGAGTTGACCCGCAGGTCAACGTTTCCAGCCACCTGGTTGGTCCACGTGGACCAACCAGGAAAAAGCCCCTGAAAATGCTTTATTAAATCATTTAAAAATAGAAATAGGTTGAATTAAATTTTGGTCAAAAAATAAAAAATGTTTATTTTTTAATGTAGTATTTTATTCCGATTTTTATTTATTTTTATGAATTAAATTTTTACAAGTTTACATTTATACCCTTATAGGTATCTATGTCTATGTATTTGAGTATTTTATTTTTATTTGTATATTTTTATTTTTATTATTTTTATTTAGTATTTTATAAAATTGTAGAATACTTTTATATACATAAATATATTTTTATTTTATTTTTTTGATTTATTTTGTATATTTAATAAAATATAAAAGTGTTTTATACAGGTATAAGTATATGTAATGTATCTATGTACTCTATTATACCAGTATTTTTATTTTGTATTTTATTTAGGCTTTTATTCTAATTTTAATGTACATAATTATTATAAGTATTATTTACAACAATATAAAATTATAAAAATGAATAAATAATGAATAAATAATAAATTGAATATTTTAATCTGTACAAGGTACGATGTGGGTCCAAAACTCAACTTTCAGACCGTAGCTCCGCCAAATACGAAACCACCACCATTGGGTAGATTATTTTATTCTATATACAATTAAAGGTGAGTACACTGCATTTGGATTTGTCGTTTGTGAGATACGGGTCTGGGAAGTTGGGATTTTGGATTCTTATTCAGACCATATCTTTTTATCTGTACATTATTTTTCTGTGAAATCAATTTTGTATTTTTCTTTATGAAATTATCTACAACTTTCATGTACAAGGTTTCTTTATTTGATGTACAAAAAGTGGAGCCAAAAATAGGTCCCAAAATGAATAAAGAATGAATATAATGTATGGGTGTTTTATCTGTGCTTCTGACCTTATCTCCCCCTACTTTATTCCTTGTCGACCTATTCATCAAGATGCCTAGGTCTCGGGGGTTTTGGGTCATAAAATATCTACAATATTTTATTCTTTTTCTTTTCTTTATTTATTCTATAATTTTGGCCTTAATTACAGTGATTTATACACAATCTGAATGCACATGCATGGATGCTAAGATGATGGTTTTAATGCTATTTACAAGCATTTGCTAGGGTTTTAGGTGCCAAAATGATAGAATAAAGATGATGAAATGTGGCTTCATCAGCTATCCCATATCTTCGAGATGAAAGATCTTGGAGAAGCCTCTTATGTCTTGGGTCTGAAGCTATTCAGAAACAGAGAAAAGAGGATTTTGGGACTGTCACAACATGGGTACATTAATAAGATCTTGGAACGTTTCCATATGGAGAATTCCAAGAAAGGCTTCCTTCATTTGAGACACGGTATCCATCTGTCTAAAAGAATGTCTCCTCAAACGGTTGAGGATAAGAAAGCCATGACTGGATGCCCTTACACATCAGCTGTAGGAAGTCTAATATACGCCATGATGTGCATAAGGCCAGATATCTGCCATGCAATGGGAGTGGCAAGTCGTTACCAATCTTGATATGGAGAACAACAGTGGAATGCAGTAAAGAACATATTTAAATATCTAAGACGGATGCAAGATTATATCTTGGTTTATGGAGATGGTGATCTCCAAGTCTTGGGATATACAGATTCTGACTTCCAATCTGATATTGATGATCGAAAGTCGACATCAGGGTTTGTGTTCTTGTTGAACGGTAGTGTTGTGAGCTGGAGAAGCAAGAAGCAGGACACTATGATAGCTTCAACAACAGAAGCCAAATACATAGCCACATTAGATGCTGCGAAGGAGGCGGTGTGGTTGTGCAAGTTCATATTGGAACTTGGCGTAGTTTCCTATGATACTCCCATCCTGTTGCTCTGTGATAATATGGGAGCCATTGCTCAGGTGAAGGAACCCAGGCGACATCAAAAGAGCAAGCACGTGGAAAGGAAATACTACATCATCCGGGAGATTCAAAAGCGTGGTGACATCGTCATCACCAAGGTGGCCTCTGCCGACAATGTTGCTGATTCTCATACCAAACCTCTGACATAGAAGGTTCTCGACCATCATGAAATGAGTATGGGTTTAAGGATTTTACCTGAATGTTTCTAAGGGCTAGTGGGAGATTGTTGTTCATATGAACCCAGTGCGAACCATTCCTACAATAAATGTTATTATAATATTTGATATATCAATAAAAGTTATTGGTTTATTTCACTCCCTGTCTGAAATTAAGTGAACGAATGCACTATAAGGCCCCTCTGTATAAATAGGGTTATGTACCATGGCTGTCTTGACATCATAAAGCTATTGATTCAATTATTGAATCATAGAGGCTGGTACTTGGATGAATATCTAAAGAATTAGACTGATGACTCATCAAGCACCGTCAAATGATTGTCAAGATGTGATCTCCAACCTGAGTTGGAGATGGCAATCCTATCTCTAAAGGTTGATATCTGACCGACCTCTTGATGCAGGTCCTCTGCATGAGAATAGAGATGAAGATGTCAGATAAATTAGGTCAAAGAGTTGACTTAACGAGATCGAGATAACTAAAGAATTATATCGTATGCTGTCACGATGTAGGCATGCATCCTCTAACCTGAGACAGATGTGTTGTTATATGTCTAAGTATGTACATTTGGCAGACCAATAGGTTGATGGCCTAATCAAGGTCTATACTGGCAAGCTGGTGTGCATGCAAGGGCATATGAGTGATACGATCTCTCAAAGGGATCATACAGGTTCACTATCGAACTGGAAGACATGAGCTCACTCATGAGGTATTGGGATATATATTAAATCCCATGCATGGTCATCTTGCTTTGGAATCTTGACATAATTTATAGGTATGATATATTGTGACGCCCCTCCCCGCAGGGAGAAGCGTCGGATCTAATTCCCTCGGATCCAGATACTCAGAAATAGCCACATTCGTACATCATGATTAACATTCGGAATGTAAAGCAGGAAAAATGAAAAATAAAATGTTCCATTGACATTTATCTATTCATGGTTCCCAAAACATTACAAGTTTACAGTAGAGTCACAATATATGTTACATGGCTAACAACTTAAACAACATAAACTACAAAAGTAAAATGTCAACTAGTACAACGCTATGAGTGAAAACTATACCTTGAGTCTGGTATAAACTGTGGAAGCTCAAGTCACTACTGCTGCTCAACAACCTGTAAACCTGGATGAGTTTCCAAAAAAGCATGTATGAACAAAAATGCTCAGTACAACTAAAACAGGCTAACACTACACTAAGTAGAAAGTGCAAAAAAGTAAAGAGAGAGATGTTCATGTTCCATTATTAATCATGTAATTATTGCTTATTATTCCAAACCATCAATAAAATTATTCTTATAAGTTGCATGCAATTTGCTACTCATACTTTGCAAGTGCCGGTACTTTATTCATATCTTGAGCTAACTAATTATACATTTGTCTACATGCATTTTTGGGATAATCATATACGTATATGCACACGGGTATACTATTCAAGATATCTTGCCATCATTTTAGTTTTTGAGTTTAGATATTAATATTCAAACTCAACAGTCATAACATATGCACTGGAGCAACTAACTCAAGCCAACAAACCCCAACTCCAACTTCAACCCATTTCCCCAGCTTACCCGCCACGAGGGGAATACCTGGGAATAAGTACACCGCGACCAAACGGGATCGCACCGGATACACCCTTGTGACGAAGTGCAAGTCTTCGACGAGTGTCGCACTAGGGACGCGGACACACCGATTGTACCCGTAGCACTACGCTCAACTGAAAGAGTCACGGAACACACCTCCAGACTCGCGGAACCAGAACTAACACTCCATCTAGGACTCACCGGGACCACGAGAGCTGCGCCCCACTCTCGGGTATGCTAACTTCTCAAAGTATAACACGTACTAACAAACATTGACAAAGAGGTTTCATATTAAATTCATTTAGCCATATCTTGATAATTTATGTTTTGAGCCTCACTGCAATTCACTATAAGATTTCACTCATGGGCATCACAAACAAATATTGATAAAGTGGTTTTCAGAATACTTCATATATCTATTCAATATTCATATGAGAATGCCAGGACACTGATCTTAGTATTTCCACCCATATGTTAGATTTCACCAAAATATAACATTTTAAATATTGATACTCGATCATGTAATTATTCCTCAAAACAAGTACACATCAATGAGAACTCATGGGCCTCCGCTATGTAGGAACTTGATTAGTCATAATGGTAAACTCCCAAAGGCTGCTTTCCAACTATAACATGATGCATCATAATTAGCATCTCTAGCTTCAAACCACATCCCAAACATCTCTCATGATGCTAACACTCGAAGCAAAAACTATATTCGACCACACCTAAATCTATTACAAGTCCAAACTTCACATATACGTGTGAAATCACGGATGTCAACCTAGTCAATTGTCAATTATGTTAAGTGATTCCAGATGCAAGCGAGCAATTAGGTGTAATGTGTAATCCAACTCCTATATTGGGATCGCGACCTTCATGTTACCTACTTGAGACCGAAGGGTGCATACCCAATCATTCCGGTACCTAACTCCATCTACCCCTATCAATGTAAAAATTTGACCCGCCGCAGTGATAATGCTATAACCAAATGCGAGTTACGAACTCGTTGGGTATTTGAATTATTGAGCTAGTACTTATGGTATATGGACGTGACTCGGATGTAACTTTATTGCATTAGTACTCATACAAATGTTATTAGTTGGGTCATTTTATTTACTCTACACTCAGTTCACGAGGCATCAACTCCATAAGAGGAACTTAAGTATTTCTAACCCACATGGAAATATATGTAAATGAACGTAGTATTGTGGTACGAAGAGGATACTTGCAAATCTCATATTAAGTTGTGGTTTTATATATCAATTCACAAAAAAGAAATAAAAAAAATAAAATAATCATAACTGGATAACCCAAGATATTGCGATGAGAATAAGGCAACCACATGTGGTTTTCCTTGCATTTCTACCATTTAATAAGAGAATCGGCTTAAATGCAAAATATACCATTAGGAAGTTGTAGAAAAAGAAATAGATTAGATATTCCTTGGGTTCGTTCTGTTAGAATGGCAATATAATAGACGTGACATATGTCCTTCTTTCCCATTGATAGTTAACGAATGTTATACGCAGGCTATCTTTATATTGACCATTGGAGTGCATGCTCCCCTTACAGTACTTATGCCAATACAATAATAATTTCCTACATTAAAAATATCAAATAACATTAATCAGTGAAAGTAATTAACCTTATCATTTATTTAGAGATAAAAAAATTAGATTGAGGACATGGTATTTGTGAAGGCACGAAGAAGACTCGGCCATATATAAAGATTTTATACCATGCAATATGGGAAACACCTATCACATAAATGGGTTCTCGTATAGGTGGTCTCTGATATCGACATTAATCTAACAATTTCCATATATGAATTCTTTCGTAAAGACATATAGTCTGTTATATCTCGAATCCAGCACAATGCACAAGAAAGTTAACTTTTCAAATTCTGTTTACACATAATGCATGCATCTCAATTCCAATGTAATTACTCCCAATTCAATTCCATACCAAAATTTTATCATTTTAATTTAATTCAAAATCTCCCATACTATATGTTGTTGTGCTATCGTGGTATATGTTTAGATTTTTGATGATAGTATATCAGTACGATAAAGTTTGATGTAGACACATGAGGACCGTATTGTATATTTTTGATTGATCTATGATTTAACGACTTCTCTTTTATTTCTTGGAAACATGAACAAGCACAACGATCACCCAAGAAGGAAAATCCAACCAGCAAGAGGGACACGAAGGTCCATGGGATATAAGCACAACGAAAAAAATCACAAAAACGGAAGGGGACCGTACCTATATGGGTGTTTTCAAGTGCAATACAATATCTTCATTCTAATTGTCTCCCACATATTTTCCCAACAATGGATACCTCTAAATCACAAAAAATATTTTGTTAGATATAATCCATAACTAAAATCACAAAATACATGGATAGGGAGATGTGATCTTACGTTTCTAATGGTAGATCTGTGTAGAGGATGATGAGGGAAAGCTCCACTCCAAAAATGGTGGTGATTCGCCACCTCCACGATGCTTTGATGGAGCTACAACAAGCTTGGGAGGTGGGAGATGATGTGTGGTGACTAGGGTTTGCAAATGAGAGGAGAGAGCAACCTAGTGGGCCTTTTATATCCCTAAAATCGGAGTTGGGCGGATCTGTTAAATGGATCTCGCTGAAATCCCGTATGACCATTTCAGACTTGACCCATCCTCACTAAAATGATCATATCTCACTCATCCTATATCCGATTTGAAAAATTTCAGATGCGTTGGAATCATGACGACGATACGCATCCAACAGGTCATAATATGCTACAATCAGATCGAAATTGGATTTTTCATAAATTTTTTATTGGACCACAACTATTTGATTATCATCAGCTTGACAAATTTGCAGGACTAAAACCAGTGGTTTCACATATATGCTTTTGAAAAGCATATGATCGATACCAAGTCCCAATGAATAAATGAGAATCTTAATGATAAAACCCTGAAGATAGTCTAAAGTGATCTTAGACTCCAGGTTTATTCTAGGTCTTCCAGTATGCATGATATACAGGTATTGGGAATGCCTGAGGATGATGTGATCATAAACGATTGTATAACCATGAAGCTTCCATTCAGAGGGAGTGATGAAACATGTCCGGATTTTAGTGACTCCTCTCAGTAGACAGAAGTAATCTAATCTTGGTCCAAGGGTTGGACATTGGTCTGAATGAGATTCAGATGCAATGAGAAGATTAGATCTACGGACTTCATTTAATCAAGCATTTAGGAGAGGTTCCCGAGATCTGGATTTGAGATATGATCTCAATATCCAAGTCACTATGCATGGGACGTACAATCACCTTGTCCTTATCTCCAAGTATCTACGGAGAAAGCACACTATTCTTGAAGGAGTTCAAGAATAATTCCTTTGATGAATTATGTATCCAAGCAACAGGATATTGATAATTAAATGATATCTAATTATCAAGTATCAGTACATATTATAAATATGATTTATAATATATTGGAGAGAGCTCATTTGTAATTAATATTTACTAATTGTTGATGTGAATTGGATTTGTAAATTTGTAAATTTTTATATTACATCTGTAAGTTCGTGGAATTCCATTTGTAAAGCAAATCACATTAGGTTCTCACACGCATCTTCACAAACTATTATCGGTAACATAAACTCACATTTAGTAGAACACTTCGTTAAATAAGTAAATGGTACAGTCTTTGACGATATATTCGATAATATGATTTGTAATTAATAGGTGCCTAATAACTCAATGTTAATAAGTTATACAATGGTATAATTGCTTCGCTGAAATACATCAACGATGAACTTTACCAATACATTAAAATTAGTAACATAAACTACCAAATACAGTAATTCAATCATACTTATTGGTAATAAACAAAGAGCCATCAATAAGAATATATCTTAGTAACCTTATCATTTGGTTTCTCAACTATGTTGACTTTTTTTGGATTATAATCTCTCTCTTACTGAGATCAAATCTATCAAAAATATAAATAGGAATTTTATTATTTTGCAATGTTTCATCTAAATAAATAATGTTATATATTTCCATAACTGTCATCCTATGATTTAGGGATTTTAAATCATGTTTGAATATAATTTTAAATCACATTTGAATGCATTATTGATCTCACAACAATAATTTATTTCAAAATTGCGTGTATATATATATTACTTGAGTATTCTCCATGAAATTCTGAATTCTATACAAGATAATATTATAGATGTAAATTGCTAACCATTATTTTGATACTATTGATATCACAACAAATAGTTACTTGAGTACAATATGTGTATATGTTTGAGTATGTGTGTGTAACTGATCATATGTGCAACGAGAGTTTGGGTCTCAATCTTCTACATGAAATAAAGGATTTGAATTTGTCTTTACAAAATTGTCTTCCTTTTTTTAAGGACATGATATAGTTAGATATATAAAAGCATCAATAATTTTAATATCCTTTCAAAATTATCCTTTATGGAAACAGTACACATTAATGGCCTATGTTTGGTGCTCACCAAGACTCTAATGTGCACAATGCCTATTGGTCTACGTATGTATCATACATCAAGGTTATGCAACATGCTAGCTATATGTCATCGTAATTCCATTCGGCACAAATAAAGGAATGTTGATATGTCTAAAGTGTTTAGCATCCCTCATGTGGATGATATATTGAGTGGCATGCTTTTTAAAACAATAACATTGTAGTTATATCGTTGAAGTGGCTCAATGCTCCAAATTCTTATAATTGTGAAACTACATGCCTATTCCCAGAGTAGGCTTTATCTGAATTAGGAAGGTTTAAAAAAATCCAACTATTGGTGCTTATGGAGTTGCCACGGAAGGCATGCTAGTAGTAAGTCTCCATTTTATTGATTTCACATATATGGAAACTAAAGAATTCGGTTTCATTTTTTTCCCTAAGTCATTTCCTTTTGCATTTCTTCCTTTTTCCCTCTTTGGAACATTATCTCAAATTCTCTTCTTTCCTTTTACCTATTATTATATCTTAGATTGGGTGCTTAGTATATTGGGATTTTATTACTTGCTCTCCTTTAAGATATTACAATATCAGTTATGCCTTCCCTTTTTGGAATATCAATTGTACCCCCAACTTCTTGTCGTTCTATCACTTGTGCCCTTCCACTACAATAGCCATAAATGACTTGAACTTAAGCATGATTTTTTCAAACCATGATGCGTTTAAGAGGGTCATAATTATCCAAACACCCCCACCCACCCATCCTCCTCCTTTGGCCCCTCCACCTCTGTCCCACACTCCCCAGCATCCTCCTTCGTCGTCCCTTACATCATCTTTTTGTCCCTACCTCCTCTGCTCCCAAGTCTGATGGTTGATCAACCACTATAGGAGCATCTACTGCTGCTGAAGCTTCATGTTGTTGTTGCGACACCAGTGAAGGCGTAAACATGTGCTTTACTAGATTACCACCACTTAGTGACCTCCTCTTTCCCAAGTTTCTTCTTCCCTATGTTGTGCCATCTTCTTCCTCTATAAGCCCCATCTCTTCCTCCTCCTCCTTCTAATCCTTCTTTGTTATGGCTGTGAGACACCACGAACACCATCAACCCGTATAAGAAAATAACTCAACAAACATTACACTCCATCTCTTCTTTCTCTCACTTTTTCCTTCTCCTCCCATGTAACCCCACTTTAGAGCTCCTCTTCCTCCATCATACAATAGCATAACTCCTTCCACCATTCTCCTTACCATTGTTTTCTGTTTCACCAAGCTAAAGCCAAATAAGCCATTGGTCAAAAAGACCCCCTTAGGCAGACCCATTGATTTGCAGGTACCCATCACTGGGGGAAGAAGAATCTTGTCGCTAGGACTCCATCTACCTTTGAAGCTATGGAGAACCACCATCGCTCCATCTTATCGAGCCTCGTTGAAGCTTTCTAAGAAGTTATCGTGGACAAGTCCTCCACAGAAGCTTCACCAATTTTTTTCTATGCAAGAGTGAGGGTCTACTCACCACCACATTGGAAGTTACAACCATGCCTTTCGTTGGAGATCAGGCCACCATTAAATCCACTTCTTGTTTTTGTTGCAGAACATGAAGAGAAGAAGAGAGGGATGACGGGGAGGAGAGGAATGGAGGAGGAGGAGGGGCAGTGTAGGAGGAGGGGGTGCTGGAGGAGGAGGGATTAGGAGGAGAAGGGGTTAGGAGGAGGAGGATGAGGAGGTGTAGGATGGGGTGGCGAAGGAGGAAGGGGCGGCGGCGACGGAGGGGGCGGAGGAGGAGGGGTGTAGGAGGAGGGGGAGGAGGGGGTGTAGAAGGAGTGGAATAGAGGATGCATATGGAGTTTTTTGATCGATTAATCACTAACTGACTATCTTAATTTGTACTCGTTGTAATATGATTGATTAACTAATTGATCAGAACCAAGCTATCTCTGTGAAGAGAGATTAACTTAATTTTACCCTGGATAAGCTCATGGTCAAACTCAAGGACACATGTGTATTGTTTTATTTAGTTCAGGTCTAAATATTTAGGTTAAGTAATCTTAAGGTGCATCTAGGTCAATACTGCACAACATAGAACATAATATGCATGCATGCTCTTTTTATTAGTTTTATCATGCAAGCTAGATGTTACAAAATGCTACATAATGAAATGCCTTACAAAAAGATACATATGCATGCAGAATTAGAATATAAACTCTTTAAGAAAAGTCCTAACATATGGATCTTAATTTTAACAAGGTATTTATACTTTTTAATACTTAATGCATTTTCTCTATCCTAAGTTAGCATTTTATGCACTTTATTAAAGATATAATTCAATAAATACGTATTCATTTAGTAATCGATCAAGAGATTATAATTTTAACTCAACCAATCAATTACAACATAAAATCATATATTAAATGAGCAAATCAAGGTGTAATAGAAGCACTTAATCAATAGAGCATAAAATTTTAATCATCGAATCAAGAAATTGTACATGACATAACTTTTTGATTTTTAATTCTCCATGTATTATACAAATCAAACTGCAAGTGACATCAATGCGCATAGCATGAAAATAACTTTCAATAGAGACCATTTTCATAAAAATCTGATTCCATATACATAAATTACTCAATTTCAAAGATATGGGTTTAATTACAATAAAACATGAATTAAAAATAAACTAGAATCATCATAAATCAATCCAAATGGGGGCATAAAAGTAATTAATGAAAGCTAGATGGGTTTTATATGTAAATAACCTTGTGTAGGTTATTTACGTAATTAAATATAGCTAGGATGAAAAGTGTAAAAGCCCAGTTGCGGCATGTGTAGCATGTGAGGGTGGAATTAATCTACAATTCGGAGAAGTCGTGGGTGATCGGCTACAAAATCCCCATGACCTACATGCGGGGCATGTACAGTTGAGGTCCGGTCTTGTCTCGGTCAGGAATAGGCGACTTGAGTGTAAAGCCTTGAACTTGGCCGCCTCTCAGATCCTATATCATAAGATCCAGCTCGTCAAGATGAAACCAACGGAATTGGTTTCGTGTGAATCGGACTTCGTCTCGATTTGTTATGATTTTTGGAATAAAAAGAAAAAGGAGATTTTTGGTGTCATTAAATCTTAATGACTGTCATTAAGACTAATTAAACATGATTAAAGAAACTAATAATAGATTGAGGATCGTTAACGAATATCAACGAACACTAATCAATAGTCAGCAAAAGTTAAGCGTGAGCTGCGGAAGTTAAATCTCTATTAGTAAAAGTTAATCACGATTAGTGCTAATTAAGTGTCATTAGCGAATCTAGAATCTTCTGGATTGTTTTAACTTAATCCTTAAGTTTCAGATAAGCTTTGACCAAAATCATGGGCCACTAACTACGATTAAGGGCTAAACCATGGTTTACTAACCATGGTTAGCGGTTTTCTGGAGCCTATAAATATCCCCCACCCATTCATTCTCTACGATTTCCACTACCATCACTACCCTGAAGGCTAAGGTCGAGAGGTCAGGAGGAGGAGAGGGAGGCGGGGAAGGAGCATTAGCGAAGCGCTGTTGGGAGAACGAGGAGGAAGTTACGATCCTCTCTTAGTATGCTTTGTAAGCTAGGTTTTTGATTCATCTTCTTTTTCCAGCTTTGCTTTCGATTCATCTTTCTTTCCGTTTCGTTTTCTTTTGTGGTTCGAGAAGAAATCTGTGTAATACCCTACTTATGCAGACGACTATGCACATTAGTGAACCCTGTGATTTATCACACTTTCACTCACCTAAGACGTGTGGTGTCTATCGATTCTCCATTGCTTATGGTTTTAATCTTTCTTTTCTGCTCTTATAGTTGTTTTGATGAGAAATATATGTAATACCCTACTTAGATGCGGGCGGCTATGCACGTCGGTGAACCTTGTGATTCGTCACACATTCACTTACCTAAGATGCGTGGTGTCTATCGATTCTCCATCTCTTGTTGATTGATTATATTCTTTCAGTTTCATTATTGTTTTCCTCTCGGTTATTTTATAGAGGAAACTCTTTATATTTTTCTTTTAAAAATGGCCCGATATAAGGGGAGACTCTGCCGAAAGTTTTCTAGAAATATGTCCCAGTATAAGGGGAAACTCTGCCGAAATTTTCCTACAAATATCACGCCATATAAGGGGAAGATCTGCTGAAATTTCAAGAGAAAATATGTTCTTCGCGTTCTTCGATGCTCCACCATAGTGATTCTGCCTTGCCAAGCAGCTCAACCTTCAACTTAGCCGTAGCTACTACACCACCATCCATGGGACCTTAGCCTCGCCACACCTCGAGCTCCACATCATCGACAATCGCCTTCGACGTCGACTGAGGCCACCACATCGACCTCCATCGCCAACCTTGGCCAGCGCACCACCTGCCCGATGAATCTACGATGCATCATCTTTATTCATTTATTTTAGCTTAAAATCCCTTATAAAACACATGTATATAATACTAACTCCATATTCTTACTAACTTGCATCTGTGTGTAAATATTGTATATTTGTATATTATTTTAAAAGTAAAATAAATAAAGAAAGAAAGAAAGGAAAAATAAAGAAAAGATAATTAAAAAAAGGAAAACGGTATATATGTAATAGATACAGGCTGAACCGAACCCCAAGAGAAGGTCAAGACTTGACCTGATCGACCAGGAATAAAGTAGGGGGAGATAGGGTCCTCAATTAAAAAAATCCAAAAAATCGTCTGTTGTATACTACACTACTTTATTTGTACATTAACTAACCTCAAATCAAATAACTTTCAAAACCAAAGTTGTAAATAAAAAGATGTTCTAGTTAATAAAAATAATTGCACAATTAAATCATGTATAGAATAAAAGCAACCACACTTGGAAAAAACTACTAAGCATTAATTGAAAGACCAATTCTGGCTCCATAATTTCCATTTGATTCTAAATTACATTATCTTAAAATGGCTCTATTTTCATAATTTGTGGGGTTACGAGTAAAAAGTTGGTTTTCTGGGGTGGTTTGTGCATTTTTTCCATGTATTTTGTACATATTGCATTTGTATATATTTGTAAATATTTTTAAGAGTCATTTAAAATAAAAATAAAAAAACTAAAAATTTAAAAACAAAAAAAGAAAAGAAGCTAGTTTCCTCATTTACCCATGTATATAATGTCATATATGTATATAGTACATGTATATAGTTGCTATTCTTAATTAACCACCATAAAAAATAAAAAAATTAACATTTTTTATTTAAAAAAATAAAGTGACAAAAATTCAAAAAAATAAATAATTTTGTAAATAGTTTTATCTCTCTTTATCTTTATCTCATTTCAATTTTCATCCCTCTTGTCACTTTATCCAAAAAAATCAAAAATTCAAATTTCATCTCCATTATATATTCTATTTATATGGTTCCTTCTCCATCATTCCAACTTGATCAATCTTTAGAGAGAGGAGTCCGATCTCGAGAGAAAATTTCGTCGAGAAAAGTGGTTAGCCTCCGAGTCGTCCGGTTACAGCGTGTCGGCCTTCGTCAAGGCAATCACGGTAGCATTTCCGCTCCTAAGGTGAGATCCGTCGTCATTTTCTTCTTATCTTTATTGTAGATTAATCGTAGTCTTATTTTTCCCATTTTGTCGTCGTTGTCAAAATTTTCATCTAGATCTTAGAATCATCACCCACAAATTAATACGCCACCGACTCGAATTTTTCATCTCACGTTCTTGATCTCTCTGCATTCAATTTCTATCTTCCACGATCTATCAACTCCGCCCACGCACGGTAGTCGGAGAATCGGATTCGATCCTCATGTTCGTCGGATCCCCATTCATCTGATTTGTAAATAAATAAAAAAATATATAAAAAACTATATTTGTTTTTTTTCTTTAACATTTGTTTTGCATGATCACATAAAAAAACAACAAAAAATAGAAAAAGATAAAAAAAGAAATTTTCCATGTTTTATTTTTAATCTCACTATTTCGGATTTAAAAAAAATAAAAAAAGTTTTTTTCATTCCATGTTTACAATTAAAAAAACAAAAAATCCACTGCTCCAAGCGGCAGGGCCACCATCCCCCGTTGCCCGCAGCCTGCTGCCAACCCATCGCCACCACCGAGCATGGCAGCTCCGCCGAGGTCTCTCCACCGCCCGCAGCCTGCTGCCAGCCTATCGCCACCACCGAGAATGGCAGCTCCGCCGAGCCCTCTTCGCACACTCCTCCATCAGTTCACCAGACCGTGCCGTCCCGCTGTGTCGCGACCGTCCACAGCGCGTCTACACCTCACCTCGCTCCGTCCAGGTCATGCGACCTCCAGGCGGCGCATCGTTCGCCACCAACTCCACCCGCGCTCCAGGCAGCCACACCATCGATTCGCACTGCCCCCAACATGTCAAGCACCTCCCACACTCTTGATCACCCGCCGACCTCCAATGATTCTGCCTTCAACCGCCGACGCTCCCCGAGCCCTCCGCCGGTACATCAGCGGCCAGTGCGCCCTCCATGCACGGGTCCCTCCATCCAGGCGGTGCTGCGGCCCCGAGCACGGCTGTCCGCCCTTCCAGCCAGGGGCGAAGGTAGTACTCCCCTCTGTTGAAGAAGAAAGAAGGCCGAAGAACCCTAAGGGGTTTTAAAATTAGAAAAATTATGAGTCAACCCCTAGAAGTTTTCCAAATGGCAAAAGACTTTCTAACAGAGACAGTCACGTGATAGGCATGCTTCTTACTAAGTAATTTGCATTTTTTACCCGTATTTAATTCTTGTTATTCTGTGGTACAAAACTATAAACATTTGCAATCTAGTCCTCCATGTCCAGAACTTTAAATTTGCACAATCGTTTCATTGGAACGAATAGTTTTATGACTCAAAAATTCTGAGAAAATTATTCTGTACTCCTGATGTTTGCTTCTTTTTAGCATAATTTTTCCATTACATTTTGTCATCATTTATTATTATTTAAAAATAAAAAACTGTGCCTTTTTTCTCTTCCTGAAATTCAAAAATTCATAAAAATTCGAAAATAACTCCAAAAATTACAAAACATTAGGGTAGTTTTATTTCACTGCCTTTTAATTTCTATGTAAATTTCGTGCTTTAGATATTTACAAAACTCAACAGAATTGAAAATTACCAAACATCTTATAAAAATCATAGAAAATTTTACAAAAATCCAAAAATAGTGATTTCAGTTATTCTTTGTAGATACTTGCATATATTTCATCATAAAAATAATTGCCAGGAATTTTGGTTCTTAAAATATTTCAAGTTGCAAAATACTCTTGGTTGTGCACAATTTCGCATTTTCTCAATGTTTGATTTTTAGAAAAATACGAAAACATCTGAAAATTTCATAAAAAATTCTCAAAAACATTTCAAAACTTTTAAAATCCAAAAATATTCTCTGAATTTTTCTGAGCATTTTTGATAAATTGAAAAATTTTAAAAAGAGTTGGTGTGCGTATTTTTGATCTTGTGAATATTGTCTCTTTAATATTTTTGAAAAAATTAAAAAAAATGCAAAATCAAAATCACTAAAATTTTGAAAATAAGAAAATACAAAAAATAGAAAAAATTCATAAAAAATAAAAATAAAAATTATAGAAAATCACAAAAACTAATGATAGTTATCCTTTGAGATTCCTGTTTTTTCTTAATTAATTCTTGATTAATTGAATAACCCTCGGTATTTGTAACCTCCCTGAGTTAGATCATGTCCGCTATACATGTTAATAAGTAGTAAAAATAAAAAAAATTTTTGTTTGTCGCAGGATTTTTGGGGATAGCAACGACTCTCATTCCTTTAATTTCCATCCTCAAGATCTCATGCACAACAAAATGGTGCCGTTGCCGGGGAGGCACGACGAGGGTAGTTAGATTTGTCTTTTGACCTGCTATTCTTGGTTGTAAATATCTATTTACATTTTTGCCATTCACTTCATTATTTATATCCACTGCATTGATTTCATTTTTTTCTCATATTTGATAATTGTGTTTCTTACACATTCTCTTTTCTTTTTCTTACGAGGGCCCACGGAGCGAAGGAGGCGATCCTAAGAGAGCCCCAAGCACCCACGCGACGTGGACTTGATTCTTCACCAAGCCGTAGGATAGCGTGAGAAGAGGAGAAGAAGAAGTGAAGGAGACGAAAATAATAGAGAGAAACTTTTTCTTTTCTAGCATTTGAACTCTATAAACGGACATTCATTTGTTGCGGGGTCTGTTTCACCAAGTGCCGGTGCACTTGGGGGACCTCACCGGTTTTGTTTTCATCACCTTATTTTTCTTTTTTTCCTGCGGATTTCGTGAGCTACCTCTTGATTGCTTTAATTAATTTGCTTGATCCAGGTAATTAATTAGGTCCAAACACCCTAAACAAGAATTTCTGTGCCTATAGAGTAGAGCATAATTTGGAATTAGTCTAATTAACTTGTTCTTGCCCGTTAATAGAAGTTATCATCTAGGACAGTTCACTTGCATCATATAGGTTAGTTTATTTTTCTGTATTTAAATTCTGCGTGGATCACTTGCATGTAGAGTGCCGGCGACAAGGTACGCATCTCTAACCCCTGCATGCATCATCATTTTTAACCGCGCATTGGCATTTCCGATCTCTTTCCTTGCTTTCACTCACATAAGATAAAAAGAAAATTGGACACTCGGTAGGCGATTCTTTGAAAATATTTTAACCAAGTGATAACTGCCTAAAATACGAGACTGCTAAAGAAAATTTGACCCTAAAATAAAAACAAGGAAAAATCATTATTTTAGGGAGAGTAACCCCCTCATTGTTTGGTCTGTATGTAGCGAGAGAGCGACCCACACACTAGGATAGAGCCACGCCCGAACTCTTTTCAGACTAGTATCTTGGGTTAGTCGTTCTACAGTGAGGATCTCTCCGGTAGCCGGTAAAGTGGCCCCCGACGTCCTTAACATATTGAATTGATCGGGTAGTCGGTAAACGGTCCGCAATTCATACTGGATGGGAAAGATCTAACTTTGGGATTAGTCCAGTCTCCCGAGAGCATTGGGTTCCTAACAGCTCGCTTTAACCGCTCTGATATATTGTATTATCACCAAACTCCAAAATTGACAAGATAATTGATCGAACCTTCACGGTCTTCACATTGAGTTGAGTTGGTGAACTAGGGGTTTGTATTGTGTTTGCTTGTTTGTGCTAAAGATCCTTCTGTGCAGTTTGCGCCTTCATTCACTTTTACTCTTGCATTGACCTTCGTGATCTCGCATCCTGCCTATTGATTTCGAAGATGTCGGACCGGAGTATTCTTGTTCAGACTTCGCGAACTCATTCTACGCTCCGAACCGTTCACCTTCTATTCGGGGAGACTCATTTCACGAATATTCCTCTTTCCCCATTTCACAATTCACAACATCCATGAATCCACTATTTGAGATTAACTTTAATCTCGAACTAATATTTGAGACTCCATCAATTTTGAGCGCTAATCAGTGGCATATACATTTTCAGAGTCAGAAGCCGGACACTTATTGCTACCAAATGGAAAGGGAACCATGTCTGAGCAGAGCGAGATCACCAATACCATGTTAGCCTCCATTCAATCAATTCAAGCACAATTAACAGAGCAGGCTAATTCTCAGGCCATACTGAGAGATATGATTCTCGGGATGAGACAAGAAAGAAAAGACATGAGAGAGGGGGATAACAAAAACCCTGGAGGTGGAATGGGGGAGAAGAACCTCACATAGAACTTGGGGCTAAGCCTACACTAAACGATGCTTATAATCCAAGGCAGGACAAACAAATTCTTGGATACAAATCCCTACGGTTCATGGAAATTTTGAGGTCAGGCCTACTATTTTACCTCTTCTTCCAATATTCCATGGAAATATTAATGAAGAACCTTATATACTCCTTCAACAGTTCGATCGCATTTGTGGAACAATTTACTATCCAAATGTCCCATTAGAGGTAGTGCAGATGACCGCCTTTCTATTCAGTTTGATGGGCAAAGCTTTGTATTGGTTAAACCACTTGGGGTAGGTTGTCACTACTTGGGAAGAGTTGAGATCCGCATTTTTGAATAAGTATTATCCACTTGGACGACTCAACCAAATGCGATCCTTGATTTCTAATTTCTCCCATATGCCCCAAGAGCCTATTCACGAGGCATGGGAACGATTCAAAGATCTGATGGAGAGATGACCCCATCATGATATTCCAAAGACCAACCTTGTACAAAATTTCTTTGGGGGTTTAAGCATTAAGAATCAGAAGCTGGTAGATGCCGCTTGTGGATGAAGCCACTTCAACAAGGATGAGGATGTCCTTTATCAAATTTTTGAGGAGATGGCAGAAAGTTCAGCAACTCTTTCTTCTTCACGTGCTTTTCAGAAGCACTCCGTCACCGCCCCTGTAGTACCCCACAAAGATGTCAAAATGACGGCAACACAAGAAGTGGATAAGGTGTATAGCACGGACCTGGCCATCATTGGAAACCACCTATCCAAAGTGGAAATTATTGGGAAGCGATCCAAGGAACTTGATAAGCTTCATGTGATTGAGCAGAGGACAAAGAACCTAGATAAGCTAGATGAGATAACAAAGCTCCTGGAACTTCTTGTGAGTACGATCGGTGCAATCCATAGTACGAATGCAACAGCTAACCCCTCTACTAGGGAGCAGACTCCTTCCACCCAACAGATTAGCAGAGGACCATCTACAGTTCAACATGTCTACTATGTGCAGACACCTGATCAAGCTCAGTAGCATGCACATCAGATACTTCCGTACCAGCAAGAAGTAGCCTACATTCCTGGGCAGCAGTCTCCACATCCACCTGTCATTCAGGAGGTGAATGGTATCCGGTTCGACCGTGAGCGAAACCAGCCCCGTCCGTCAGGGCAAGGCCAGTTAGGTTCACAGCAGGGTCAAAGACCTACCCACCAGCTTCAGGGAGGCAGACAACAGCAGTACCAGTACCACCATCAGCAGTTCCAGCCTCAGTATTAGTCTCCACCTCAGTTCCAAAATTGGAGACAAGGCCAGCCACAGCAGCAGTCCATGTATTTCCCTCAGCCTAACCATCAACAGACTGCATATTATGGACAATATCCTTTCCCCCTCCTCCTCATTACTAGAATCCATATGGTTACCAAAAACCTCTGCACTATAAATCTCAGCGACAACCAGTCAATGAGCAACCTGAGGCCCCTTCAGTCAATCCAGCACTAGACCAACTTGCATTGCTTATGAAGAACATGAATGAACTGACTCAGCGGATCGATAACCTTACCAGCACAAAACACTAATTCCAACGCAGGTCGAAGCCAACCCTAACAATTTCAGACGCAAGGAGCAGGTAGCTAAAATCCCACCCACCCCCGAGACAGGTATGTCCCTTGATTTTAAATGTTTATCTGACGCCATTCATCTCAGGAGAGGTAGGAGTTTGCAGCCGCATACACACCAGTTGGGGTTGGAAAATCAAACCACTAAGAGGGCATCATCTTCCACATCATCTCCTGCACCATCAGTCGAGAGGACCAGTATACCAACACCAGAGTCTGGAGTTTCACCGCCTTCACCACCACCTTCACCAGGCAGATGTAGATCACCATCAGCAAGGGAGAATATACCAGTCGCATATTCTTCCTCTTCACCAGCAGCAGCATCATGTTCTGTTTTAGATTCTATTTTTTCCTTCACCTAGATTGGACAACACTGTACATACTGATTCTGGTTGTCCTCTTGTACATGAGGATTCTACTTTGAATAAAGGAAATGAGTGTTTGCATGTTTATTCTGATTCTGTGCCATTTCCTTCTGCTCTCAAAGCTAAAAAAATCAAAAAATAAAAACAGCACTATCTGATCCTGGAATGGTTGAGATCTTACAGAACATCTTTTTAAAGATGACACTCCCTAAAGCTATGGAATACATGCCTACAGTAAAAAAGGGAATGAAAGAGGCATGTACCCAAAAGCGTCAACCAAGGAAGAACATACGAAAGGAAACAGAAAAACACATCTTAACCATGCCCACAGTTCATGCCATCAGTAACCTTCAACCTAAAAAGAAAGACAAGGGAGCACCTCACATCCGCTGCCATATTTTTGATCAAAATTTGATCGTACTCTTCTTGCTAGCGGTTCCTCCATTAATCTCATGCATTCCTCTTTATTAACTGAATTCCAGTTAGGACCTCTTAAAACAACCAGAATGATCCTTCAGTTTGCCAATAGATCGATTAAGAGGCCAAGAGGCATTTTAGAGGACGTTACTGTAACGGTGCAGGGAATTAAATTCCCTGTTGATTTTGTTGTCATGGATATGGACACAGCTGCACCGTTACTCCATACCCCGATCATGCAAGGTCGACCGTTCCTCCGAACAGCCGAAACAACAGTTGATTATGATACTGGAGAGATTATCTTTCACTCTCATAGTGATAAGGTGAAAATTGAGATGATCTCTGATCTAGACCAGCAATGCCACCAACAGCAGATGATACAGAGAAAGTTATATTAGAGCCAGATGATTGTGATTTTCTTGCTAAATTCAGAGAGACATATCTTTTCATGGATTTTATAGATACCCAGGAGTTCCTTCCCCAAAAGGAGTCTCTGGAAAGCACAGTCGACATGAGTTCCCTTGGTGGTCCAATTGAGATAGTTACCGATGAGCAGTTTAAAAAGAATTCTAAGGTCCAGATATCTAAGCCATTCGTTGAATTACCTGATTTATGCACAAATGAGAGACATATTTCTAAGATTATTGCTGAGATATCAGATCCATTAATTGATAAGAATATTGAACATCCTGATGAGCCCTTCCTTTATGAGCAGATATCATTCATTACAGATCTATCAAACATTCTATTTGCTGAGCCATCAGTAGCCAAGGTGGATAGTCTACAGAGCACAAATCACATACCGTCTACCAGTACAGCAGAGGTTATTGCAGAGCCTATTCAGACCCCACCCGAGCTCAAGGTTTTACCATCAACGTTGAAATATGCCTTCCTTTCGCCCCCCCAAAGGTTTGCGGTCATCCTCATCTCGTAGTTGTCCGCTGAATAAGAATCACGCATGCTAGAGGTTCTTGAGAGAAGCCGCAAGGCCATAGGATGGAATATCTCGGATCTTCGTGGGATTAATCCAGCATTGTGTTCGCATCATATCTACCTAGAGGATGACTGTAAACCCTCCCGTGAATGTCAGTGCCGTCTAAATCCAAATCTAAGGGAGGTTTTCATGAAAAAGATCAAGAAATGGTGTGATGCTAGCTTTATATATCTCATTTCAAATTCCAAGTGGGTCAGCCCTTTACCGTGGTCCCGAAGAAATCCAGGATTATGATCGATAAAGAATGATCGGGGTAAGGAGATTCTGACCCAAGCATCTACTTCATGGCGTGTCTATGTAGATTACCGACGCCTGAACTCATCTACCAAGAAGGATCACTTTCCGTTGCCCTTTATTGATCAGATTATTGAGAGGTTGGTAGGGAAAGAGTTCTTTTGCTACTTGGATGGGTACTCGGGATACAACCAAGTTGCTATCGTTCATGAGAATCAGGAGAAAACTACTTTCACTTGTCCGTTTGGCACCTACGCCTTTAGACATTATGTTGGTTGTTTTTGCCGACATGGTGGATAATTTTCTTGAAGTCTTGATGGACGATTTCTCGGTCTATGGGGATACTTTTGACACATGTCTTGCTCATTTGGACCGAGTTCTTCAACGTTGCTGTAAGGTAAACCTAGTGCTCTCGTGGGAGAAGAGTCACTTTATGGTGACTAATGGGATTGTATTGGGCCATGTCATCTACAAACATGGTATGGAGGTTGACCCGACTAAGATTGATGTGATTTCCAAGTTAGAGCCACCGTAGAATTTGAAGCAGTTGAGGTCATTTTTGGGACACGTAGGATTCTATAGGCGATTCATAAAGGATTTCAGCAAAATCGCAAGACCTTTGACTGAGCTTCTGTGTAAGGAGACTGATTTTGTTGTCGATGAGAAAGTCCTCCTTGCATTTAATCAAATGAAAGAAATGGTTACTAGTGCCCCTGTCTTACAACCACCTGATTGGTCTCTTCCTTTTGAGATCATGACAGATGCCTCAGATTTTGTAGTTGGAGATGTTTTAGGACAGAGAAGGGATGGTATACCATTTGCTATAAACTATGCTAGCAAGACTCTGGATGAAGCACAACAGAATTATACAGTTACAAAGAAGGAGATGTTCGCAATTGTGTTTGGGCTAGAAAAGTTCAGACCTTACCTCATCGGTTCACACGTTAATGTGTACACAGATCACACTGCCATACGATATTTGCAGGCAAAGAAGGATGCCAAATCATGCCTTATCAGATGGATCCTTCTTCTTCAGGAATTTGATTTAGAGATACGAAATAAACCTAGAGTGAAAAACATTGTGGCAGATCACCTTTCCCGTATCACAGATATAGAGACCTCTGAGCAGAACATGATTCCTATTTTCGAAACCTTTCCAGATGAGGCTATTTTGTCTGTGGACTCACTCCCTTGGTATGTTGATATTGTGAATTATATTGTCTCCAAGAAAGTTCCACAAGATTGGCTGAAGTACAAGGTAGACAGATTTCTGTCAGAGATTCATTATTACCGGTGGGAGGATCCATACCTATTTCGTGAGGGTGCGGATTGTATCTGGAGAAGGTACATTCCTCAGGAGGAACACACCAGTGTACTTGAGCACTGTCACAAACTAAAATCTGGTGGGCATCATTCGGGGAAACGCGCGGCAACAAAGGTTTTACAGAGTGGCCTATGGTGGCCCACATTGTTTAAGGATGCTACAGAGTATGTTCGAGGTTGTACTGATTGTTAGAAAATGGGAGGAACTGTTGGCTCCAAAGATACCATGCCCCTAAGATATATACAGATTTTTGATGTTTTTTATGCTTGAGGCATAGACTTCATGGGCCCATTTCCTGTCAGTTAGGGATTTCAGTACATCCTGCTCGTCGTAGATTATGTTAGTCAATGGGTGGAGGCTATCCCCACCCGAACTGTAGATAGTCGTACGGTGTGCTCCTTTCTCAAGGACCATATTATTGCACGGTTCGGTATTCTCAAAATACTGATTTCAGACGGGGAATCCATTTCATTAATAGAGAAGTAAAGAAGCTTGTGAAGGAGTACACCATTGAGCACAGAGTTGTGTCTCCTTACCACCCTCAGACTAATGGCTTGGCAGAAATTTCAAATAGGGAGATCAAGATGATATTGCAAAAACTTGTACGTCCAGATAGGAAGAACTGGTCCTAGATGCTTGATTCATTTCTATGGGCTTATCGGACGGCGTACAAATCTCCTTTGGGTATGTCTCCCTACAGATTGGTGTATGGAAAGTCTTGCCACCTGCCGATGGAATTAATTCACAAATCTTTATGGGCACTCCGTGTATGCAATTTAGATTATGAGAAGGAAGGAAAGAACATGAAGTTGGATTTGAACAAATTACTAGAATTACAAGATTTTGCATATGATAACTCACTTACGTATAAGGAGAAAGTCAAGCACTAGCATGATAAACACATTCGAAGGAAGACTTTCTCCCCTAATCAGAAAGTTTGGTTATTTGATGCTAAGTTGAAGTTGTTTCCAAGAAAATTGAAAAGCAAGTGGTCAGGATCGTTCATCGTGAGAGCTGTACGTGACAATGGGAGTATTGTCATATCTGAGTTGTCATCTGGCGCACAACCATTTGTTGTGAACGGACAGTTGCTGAAACCATATCTTGATCATGATACATTCTTGTCCGTTGTGGATTCTATACTTTGGTATCAGACGATGATCTTTCGACTCCATCTTCTGCTTCCGATACATAAGCTCACTACCTCTTGTATATCCTTTCATTTCACTCTTTCTTCTCCCGTTTTACGATTCACCCCTTTTTCGTGTGTATATATGCTATACTTAATATGTACTCTATCCTAAGTATGGGCAGGTGAAGGATTTGTGTTGTTCATATTCGTCCTTTTTATCACCCTTGTTGTTGCCTATACTTAGGGATACTCTACCCTAAGTATAGGGGGCGATGTTGTTCATATCGTGTCTTTTTGAGTCTGTACATTTTCTTCATTGGTTTTCCCCTTTGTACACTCTAGTATACTTAGGATTACCTGATCCTAAGTATGGGGGGATCACCAACTTCTCTTCTTTTTATCTTTTCATTGAGTCATTGTAGCATAGGTGTTTTTTCACTTTTCTATACTTAGCACGAGTTATGCCTTCCTTTTTCGCTCTCTGATCACTATGAGGACATAGTTCGAGCTAAGTATAGGGGGGTGTCGTATATATTGTATCTATATTTTAGACATAACTCATACTTTTAAATATGTTTATTTGGGAGGATATGCATATAATTTTGTAAAATCCACGTGAGTTAAAAAAATAACAAAAAAAGAAAGAAAAATATAGAATTTTTTAAACAAAAAAAGAAAAAAGAGAGAAAAAACAACAACACCAAAACAAAACAAAAACAAAAAAAGAGAGAAAAAAACAAAACAAAAATTCTTGTATATATTTTACTAACCTTTTTCCCTTTTTGAAAAAAAAACTACAAAATCAAAAATCTATAAAAACTTGCATAATTAAAAAAACTTTCTTTTACATATGCATTTTTCTTAAAAAAATGTTTTCTTTGCATTGTACATATTTTCTTGCATTTGCATGTGCATTTTTGAGGATAGTATTGACATTTAAACTATGTCTGGAATAAAATTGAAGAATGGAGCTTAGTTGGGCCTTAAATCCACTTAATTCTAGAGGAACCTTATAAGAAATGGAGTTAAGACTTTTCATGTCCTAGTGACTTAATTCTTTGAGTCCATAAGACTATGTTCACATGTCATCTTGAGTAGTTTAAGTAGAATATTTAACAACACACGCATGATTCTTTAAGACCGTGGCTTATCTTGGACAAAGCACTCTGCACGTAGCTCTTCATGGATGAGGTAGTGAGGAGGCATAATCTTTTGGCTTGGGGTAGCATACGAGGGTAGTACATCTAGGCGGAACCTCTCGTCTTCCTCTAGGGAAGGAAGTGCGTATCAACCTGGTCTAGCGATGTTGAGGTCTAAAGACAGGTGTTGTGTGGTTGCAATAATGCTTTAAAAGAGAGATAGTCTACTGGCTCAAGAGGAAAAACTCCTTATGTATATGCTGCACCTTGTATATGCTTTCAAAAAAAAGTATGGAAAAATGCAGAATCTCCAAAAGTGGACAAGCCTGATTAAAAAGTAAAATGCATGTCGGAGTTTATATACAAGTAAAAAAAATACAATAAGAGCTTCAAAGTCAATTTTTTGTAAACTTGCAGTGGATGAATTGGCTACACTGGTCATGCATCCAAGGATAGGTAGCTACACTGGTTACCGTCCATTCTTTTCTCCATCCCCTCTTCTTGAGCTGGTTGTACTTGAACTTAAAAGGGAATATCTCCGTTCCTCGAGGAATGAGTTGCAAGACCGGGGAACTAGAGTTGCCTTGTTGAGGGAGGTTGTTTCTTTGCTACTTTTGAGATGGGGAGCTATATATCACTTACACCGCACAAGTAAAGATTCATAGTGACAAGAATTTGTGTATGTAGACTTGTTCTGACCTGACTGTTGAGGTGACCTAAATAGGAGTCCTGTGGAACTTAGAGGCTATTAAGTTTTAAATCCATCTCCCATTAAGGTTCCGACACACTAATAATCCAAAGATCTGACAACGCTCCAAACTACAATCTTATGAAGATAAGTTTAGTACTCAATATTATCCTACTTTCTTTATTTTCCCTTTCTTTTTCTTTTTCTTCACTTATTCTTTCAAATAAGTGTTTGCTAAGGGACTAGCAAAGATAAAGCATAGGGGGATGATGAATCTACGATGCATCATCTTTATTAATTTATTTCACTTAAAATCCCTTATAAAACACATGTATATAATACTAACTCCATATTCTTACTAACTTGCATATGTGTGTAAATATTGTATATTTGTATATTATTTTAACCTAAAATAAATAAAGAAAGAAAGAAAGGAAAAATAAAGAAAAGAGAATTAAAAAAGGAAGATTGTATATATGTAATAGATATAGGCTGAACCGAACCCCGAGAGAAGGTCAAGACTTGACCTGATCGACCATGAATAAAGTAGGGGGAGATAGGGTCCTCAATTAAAAAAAATCCAAAAAATTGTCTGTTGTATACTATACTACTTTATTTGTACATTAACTAACCTCAAATCAAATAACTTTCAAAACCAAAGTTGTAAATAAAAAGATGTTCTAATTAATAAAAATAATTGCACAATTAAATCATGTATACAATAAAAGCAACCACACTTGGAAAAAGTTACTAAGCATTAATTGAAAGACCAATTCTAGCTCCATATGAACTCATATTGTACCAATCTCATTTCTATTTGATTCTAAATTAAATTATCTTTAAAATGGCTATATTTTCATAATTTGTGGACTTACGAGTAAAAAGTTGGTTTTCTGGGGTGGTTTATGCAATTTTCCCATGTATTTTGTACATATTGCATTTGTATATATTTGTAAATATTTTTAATAGTCATTTAAAATAAAAATAAAAAATGAAAATGAAAAAATTTTAAAATTTTAAAACAAAAAAAGAAAAGAAACTAATTTCCTCATTTACTCATGTATATAATGTCATATATGTATATAGTACATATATATAGTTGCTATTATTAATTAACCACCATAAAAAAATAAAAAAATTAAAATTTTTTATTCAAATAAATAAAGTGACGAAATTCAAAAAAATTAGATAATTTTGTAAATAGTTTTATCTCTCTTTATCTTTATCTTATTTCAATTTTCATCTCTCTTATCTCTTTATCCAAAAAAATCAAAAATTCAAATTTTATCTCCATTATCTCTTCTATTTATATGGCTCATTCTCCATCATTCCAACTTGATCAATCTTTAGGGAGAGGAGCCCGATCTCCGAGAGAAAATTTCATCGAGAAAAGTGCCTAGACTCCGAGTCATCCGGTGACAGCATGTCGGCCTTCATCGAGGCAATCATGGTAGCATTTTCGCTCCTAAGGTGAGATCCATCGTCATTTTCTTCTTATCTTTATCGGAGATTAATTGTAGTCTTATTTTTCGCATTTTCTCGTCGTTGTCAAATTTTTCATCTAGATCTTAGAATCATCATCCACGATTTAATCTGCCACCGACTAGAATTTTTTATCTCACGTTCTTGATCTCTCCGCATTCAATTTTTATCTTCCACGATCTATCAACTCCGACTACGCGTGGTGGTCAGATAATCAGATTCTATCCGTACGTTCGTCGGATCCCCGTTCATCTTCCGATTTGTAAATAAATAAAAAAAATATATAAGTATATTTGCTTTCTTTTTATTTAATATTTGTTTTGCAGGATCACATAAAAAAGAAAACAACAAAAAAATAAAAAAAATAAAAAATAAAGAATTTTTCCATGCTCCGTTTTTAATCTCCCTATTTCGGATTTAAAAAAAAATAAAAAAAAGTTTTTTTCATTCCCTGTTTACAATAAAAAAATACAAAAAAAACAAAAAAATCCACTACTGCAGCCGGTAGGGCCACCATCCCTCACCACCCGCAGCCTGCTGCCAACCCATCGCCACCACTGAGCACGGCGGCTCTGCCGAGCTCTCTTCGCCGCCCGCAGCCTGCTGCTAGCCTATCGCCACCACCGAGAATGGTGGCTCCTCCGAGCCCTCTTTGCACGCTCCTCCATCAATTCACCATACCGTGCCCTCCCGCTGCGCCGCGACCATCCACAACGCACCTCCGCCTCACCTTGCTCCGTCCAGGTTGCGCGACCTCCAGGAGGTACGGTGTTTGGTGCTAGCTCCACCTGCGCTCCAAGCGGCCATGCCACCGATCCGCGTTTCCCCTAATGTGTCCAGCACCTCCTGCACTCCTGATCACCCGTCGACCTCTAGCAACTCCGCCTTCAACCGCCGACGCTCCCCGAGCCCTCCGCCAGTACAACGGCGGCCAATGCACCCTCCACGCACGAGTCCCTCCGTCCAAGCGGTGTTGCGGCCCCGCGCAGGCCGTCCGCCCTTCCCAACAGGTGCGGTGGCAGTACTCCCCTCTGTTGAAGAAGAAAGAAGGCCGAAGAACCCTAAGGGGTTTTAAAATTGGAAAAATTACAAATCAACCCCTAGAATTTTTCCAAATGGCAAAAGACTTTCTAACAGAGACAATCACGTGCTAGGCATGCTTCTTACTTGGTAATTTGCTTTTTTTACCCGCATTTAATTCTTGTTATTCTGTGGTACAAAACTATAAACATTTGCAATCTAGTCCACCATGTCCAGAACTTTAAATTTGCACGATCTTTCATTGGAACAAATAGTTTTATTGCTCAAAAATCTGAGAAAATTATGCTATGCTCCTGATGTTTGCATCTTTTTAGCATAAAACTTCCATTACATTTTGTCATCATTTATTATTATCTAAAAAGTAAAAAACAATGTTTTTTTTCTCTTCCTGAAATTCAAAAATTCATAAAAATTCAAAAATAACTCCAAAAATTCCAAAAAAATTAGGGTAGTTTTATTTCATTGTCTTTAATTTCTTTGCAAATTTTGTGCTTTAATTATTTATAAAACCCCTAAAAAATAAAAAATACTAAACATCTTACAAAATTCATAGAAAATTTTACAAAAATTCAAAAAATAGTGATTTCAGTTCCAATTTGTAGATACTTGCACATAGTTCAATATAAAAGTAATTGCTAGGAATTTTTGGCACTTAAATATTTTTAAGTTGCAAAATACTCCAGGCTGTGCACAATTTCGTATTTTCTCACTGTTTGATTTTTTAGAAAAATACAAAAACATCTGGAAATTTCACAAAAATTCTCAAAAACATTTCAAAGCTTTGAAAATCCAAAAATGTATTTTCTCTGAGTTTTTCTGAGTATATTTGATAAATTGAAAAATTACTAAAAGAGTTGGTGTATGTATTTTTGATCTTGTGAATATTGTCTTCGTATTATTTTTGAAAAATAAAAAAAATGCAAAATCAAAATCATTAAAAATTTGAAAATTAGGAAATATAAAAAAATTTAGAAAAAAATTATAAAAAATAAAAAATATAGAAAATCACAAAACCATGGATAGTTATCCTTTGAGATTCCTATTTTCTCTTAATTAATTCTTGATTAATTGAATAACCCTCGGGATTTGTAGCCTCTCTGAGTTCGACCATGTCTGCTATACAGGATAATAAGTAGCAAAAATAAAAAAATTTGTTTGTTTGTCGCGGGATTTTTGGGGATAGTAACGACTATCATTCCTTTAATTTTTGTCCTCGAGATCTTGTGCACAACATTACCCTTTGTTATCTACCCAAACACCCCCCCGCCCACCCCCACTCCATAACGTGAGAAGCATGGGGAGGGTTAACAATTTCATCTGGACCCCCCACAGATCTAGAAACTGCGCCAAGGTCCCTGCCTGAGCTCATGTGTCGTGCACATGACCATGTGGGAGTTTTGTGCCAAACCCCTGCAGGTTTTGGTAATTGTTTTTAAATCCATGTTCATTTTTATTATTATTTTATCATATTTTATGTATTGCATTTGGAACCCTCATTTTGCTTGTTAATTTAAACATCATTTTGCAAGCATTTTATTTTCTAAAGTTGGCCTATTGTGGAATAAATTATTCTCTATCTTGTGGATGTTTTATGGTATTTCATGAGTTGTAGTTGACCAATTAGAATTAATTTGGTGATAATTTGCATAATTTTTACACTCTGTGGTCTTTAACTTGTAATAAATCAAATATTGCTCCAAAAATTCCCAAAAATTCGTAGTAGGTAGAATTAAGTATGTTTTACGTTGTGCCCAAGAATTATTTCATTTCCACACATATATAGGTCAAAATAAATAGTTTTGTGGTTTAAATAATTGATTTTTAACCAATTGTACACTTAAATTTTTAAGGAAATAAAAATTATTTTGGATATACCTCTCACATAGATCTGCCAAGGATAATTTTAATTCAAAAAAATAATTGGTTTGTTATTTATTAAATTTAATTTACTCAAAATTACATAGTCTGCATATTTAATTCATAATAAATTCATTTTGCATTAGAAATTCCAAAAAAATCATAGTAGATTATTTTGCATATTTTTACATTCCGACCGAGTTTAAAGATTTTTGGACTTCACTTGACTGAAAATTGCATTTTAGCCCTAAACTTGTAGGAATTTGCATTTCACCATTAATTGCATAAAAAATATAAAAATGCTTCTATGAAAAACCTAGTATTTAGATCATCTACTTGTTAACCTAAGAAGACAGTGGCCTCCTTGAGTTCAACCTTGGGCTTGCCCAAGTAAAATAAATATGATCACTCGCTTTAATTGAATATTAATGTAAGTGATCTTTCCGATTAATCCAAATTGTTTGCATACAATGAAAACAAAACTTTAATTCCACCAAATTAGCGAGGGAGATTTTGGGTTCTTCACTATTCCAGATGATTTTCCTTATTTCCCTTTTAGGTTTATGCACTAACTCAATAGGAAAATGGCATGGCTTGCCATAGATCATTTGAAATGGGTAAGTACCAAGCAGGGTCTTGTAGTTCATTCTGTAGGCCATAGAACTTGGTCCAAGATTTAGGATCAATTATTCCTATTAAAAGAAACTAGCTCCTAGAGTATGCACTTAACTTTTGTATTAGATACATCTTCCATGTTGTTCAATTGTGGGTTGTAAGGAATAATAACTCAATAATCTATCCCATTGTTCTCAGTCATGCTCTTCATATCATGATTCATAAAAGTGGTTACCCCCATATGAAATAATAACTTTAGGAAATCCGAACCTAGAAATAACATGATCTTTCATAGTCTTGTTGTCCATCGTTCGGGTTGTGATAGCCTCCACCAATCTTGACAAATAATAAGCTGCTAATAAAAACTGCACATACCCATTAATATTAGAAATGAGAACTATAAAATCGATACCCCATGCATCAAAAACATCATAGAAAATTACCTCCTGGATGGGCACAGCTTCCCTCAAACCAATTCCCATTCTTTGGTAAATCAGACATAACCTAATAAAATCATAAGCATCACGAAACAAGGTCGACCAATAAAGTCTACGTTGGAGCACTTTATGAGTTGTTCTCTTTCTCGAGTGGTGTCCTCCTGACTCCATAGTATGGCAGTGATTAATGACACTCTGGTATTCCTCCCGAGGAATATACCTTCTCCAGATACAATCTGGTGCTTCAAAGAAAAGGAACAAATCCTCCCAATTATACTTCCCCAAATCCAACTTCAGTCGATCAACATTGTTTCTAGTCCAACCTTGGGGAACCTAATTGGAGAAAAAAAAGTTCACCATGTTGGAATACTATGGTAGAGAGTAAATAACACAAATTGACTCGTCCAGGAAATATTCACGAATAGGTTCGGAATAAAAAAATCATTCATCTTAAGTCGGGATAAATGATCGGCCACAACATTCTTGGCTCCGGGTTTATCCTTAATCACCAAATAAAACTCTTGTAGTAACAAAATCCATCGAAGAAGGCATGCCTTCGCATCCTTCTTTTCCATTAAATATCGAATGGTTGTGTGATAAGTATAAAAAGTCAACTTAGATCCCAAAAGATATGATCTTAATTTTTCTAGGTCCAAACTATTATGAGCATTTCATTTCCATTTACTATATATTTTTTTGTACATGATCCAAAACTTTACTCGCGTGGTGCATTGCGAATAGAATCCCATCCCTCCTCTTTCTCAACACAGCTCCTATAGTAAAATCCGATGCATCAGTCACGATCTCAAAGGGAAGAGACTAGTCATGATCTTGTAGAATAGGAGAATGTATAATCTTTCTCTATAAGATTTCAAAGGCCTCTAGACAGTGGTGATAGATAACAAACTCGGTTTCTTTTCCTAAGATCTTAGTCAGTGGTCGGGCAATCATTGAAATATATTTGATAAATATCCTATAAAATCCAACATGCCCTAAAAATGAATGCACTGACTTGATGTTGATTGGTGGATCAAGTTTATTTACCACTTCCACCTTGGCAGAGTCAACTTCCATTCCCTTTTTAGATATGACATGCCCCAACACGATGCCCTCCTATACCATGAAATGACTCTTCTCCTAGGACAGCACTAGATTCCTACATCTTTGAATACTCAATCCAAATGTAACAAACAAGCATCAAACTAATCACCATTGATCGAGAAATCATCCATGAATACTTCCAGGAAATCACCAACCATTTCGTCAAACACGACAATCATGCATCGTTGAAAAGTGCATGGGGCATTGCATAGCCTAAACGGCATACACTTGAATGCAAATGTTTGAATGGACAAGTGAAGGTCGTCTTTTCCAGGTCTTTGGGAGTTATGGATACTTGATTATAGCTTGAGTACTCATCAAGAAAATACAAGAACTCCTTCTATGTTAATCTCTCCACAATCTGATCATCAAAAGGCAAGGAAAAGTGATCTTTCTTGGTTACAACATTCATGCATTTGTGGTTGACGTAGACACAACATGACATGGGTACTCATGCCAATATACCTTCTCCCTCCTCATTGGTAATTAATTCATGACTTCTTCGACACCACATGTAATGGGGCCACCCATTTGGAGTCCAAGATGAGATAGATGAACCCAGTTGCACATCATCTCTCAATCTCTTTCTTACCAACATCCCTTAAATTTGGATTGAATCTTCTTTGAAATTAACGGGAAGGTTTAGCATTGATCTCAACAATTGTGGTGTGATCAAAGATCTAGGTTAATACCAACAAAATCCGACACTCTCCAGCTTATTGCCTCGCAGTTCTTTTCTATAATCTTAAACAAATGAGACTCGTGTTTTGTGGTCAACTGTTAGCTAATAATGACAGGATACCTCTTCTTTCGTCTTGCATGTTTTTTGCCTTATTTTCTATTTTACGTCTTTTGTGCTTGAGCCCCTAGACTTAGGATTTTTGTTTGTGCTTAGCCTGGTAATTAATAGGCATAAACTCTAGTTAGACTATATGTTCCTATGGACATCTATGTTTGGACTTAGTCAAACTAATGGGTGCTTCTCGCTAAAAGAAATTCCTGTTTAGGATGGTTTTTGAGTGCATGTATTTTAATTTATGCGTGGATCACTTTGCGTGTAGAGTGTTGGAGCAAGGTATGCCTTTTATCATGTGAATGCATTCATGACTTCGCGTGCTTCAATTTTTTAAACTTCTACCTCTATTTTTTGGATTTAAAAAATTAATAATCGGAAAATTCATTAGGTGACTATTATTTGAAAAATAGTCAAAAAATTTGAAAATCCAAAAATCAAAATAAGGGGAATACTGATAAATCTATGATTCAACACTCTAAAAGTTGAATATAGAGCTTTGTTCCCAAGTAATTAGCTACATTTCTCTTTTTATTTTGCATTATTCTCATTCATGTATTTAGAATTAGTATCTACATTTTAGCATGGATATTTGAATTAAATAAGAAGCCAAATTCCTTTGTAAATATCACATGTATATTCATCATATTTTTTATGTATTTTTTTCACCAACTTAAAATTGAATAAAATCAACTCTATAATGTATATATTACTAGCACTAATAAAGAAAAAATACCAAAAAATACTAACTTGTAAAATTGATCGATAAAACCCAAACCCTAGTTTGAGACTAAGAATTGTAAAACGTAAATATCTCTCGCATATAGTCTCTTATGGACCCTTACTCACTTTTGAATTAATTACATTCAATTACCTTCAAAATAAAAACAAATTCAAAAGAATCGGAGTTCGTATGTGAAACTTGGTTTCGGGCCCCACATTATATATTGTAAATATGTCCTTCTATTTCATTTATTTTATCTTTTTATTCTCTTATTATTAAAAATTAAAAAAATAAATAAAGTTGTAATATTTGTTTTAACTTATATATAATTTTGATTTTTATCTTAAAATGATAAAAAAATTTGTAAAAGACAAAAATGCGGTATTTAATACCTCTAGGATACCCCCCAAATAGTTTTTGTACGGATGATTTATTTTGGTTTTTAATCCTTCATTGAAATTTTAGATTCATCGAGACACACAACTTTTGTATTGACATTTTTTGATATGACCTCTTCTATTATTTCTTTGTTCTTTTTTGTTTACATTAAATTTTTTATTTTTCTGGGAGTGACACATGACAGCTCCTAGAGTAGCCATGTGTGACCCCCTTTTTCTCTTCTTTTGTTTTATTATTTATTTATTTTATATATTATTTTTATGTAATTATTACTTTATTTATTTATATTTTTATATTTTTATTTACGTATTTACTTATTTTACTTTATTTTGTTTTATTTTATTTAATTATTTCATTTCTTACATGTTTTATCTATTTTATTAATTTCTTTATTTTTATTTATTTATTTATTATTTTCAATTTTCAATTTAATTTTTTTTATATTTATTTTATTTGTT
This sequence comes from Ottelia alismoides, assembly GCA_037367405.1. Taxonomy (NCBI): domain Eukaryota; kingdom Viridiplantae; phylum Streptophyta; class Magnoliopsida; order Alismatales; family Hydrocharitaceae; genus Ottelia; species Ottelia alismoides. The sequence continues at coordinate 172,943 of JAZKJV010008603.1, forward strand.
CTCCTACTATGTGGTCGCGCTCCCACGTGCCACATGCCCCTCCCCCACTTTTCTCCTCACGCTCGCTTCTTGTGGTGGATCGCAACCGCCCGCCCCCACGCGCAACTGCACTCCCCTTGCTTGTACGACCCATTACCTCCATCTCTATCTCCTCCTGTCAACACAACCAGTCGTGATGTTCGCATCCTCCCATTCCCTCTGCAACTCCCCATGACCCCTTCACCTCCACGCCCTTCTCATCATTGTCACACTTCTCGCACCTTTGCCAATCGTCCATAAAAGACCAGCTCCAGCTCCTGATCCATCTATCTGCCAACTAATGCGAGAGTGGGAGAGATCCTTAGTCTATCTCAGGTGACATCTGAGACCCTTCATGGTCGAGCGAAGGCACCCTATCGTGGGCAAGATCCGGTGAGGATCCAACCTCCATCGCTGCGAGCTTCTAGGAGATTGCCTAGCTCAACCCCCTTCGAGGCTTAGATCGAGAATCAAGGACCATCCAGGTCCTCCCCTAGACAAACATCATCCCATTTGTTACAGGTGACTCTCTTTCCTTTCTTCCTTCTCTCCCTCTTCTCTCTCCTCCTTCATCTTTAAATCCATCATTGCTGCAATTCTTCCCCAATTTCCATCAACTCCTTCCATTGAATCGAACCCAACTCTATAACCCATAATTTCTATGCTTATATCCACCAATCATCCCCACCTTCTCAACCAACCCACCTTCCTTGTACGTCTCCTCACCATCGATGCACTTTGTCTACCCTTGTCATTCATCATTAGCGACCGTCCCACTCCAGCGAGATGCGCTACATCATCGACCCTCATCCTCGACTTCTTCCTCGCCATCGATGCACCATGTCCGCTTTCTCCCGCCACCATCAGCGGACCCCAGCACCATTCATCACCTCGCAACCTTGTCCTGCAACGGCCTCGGCATGCTCTGCCACCCTTCACAAGCAAGCCTTCCGTCCTTGACTAGATCGATGATTGACACCTCAGATCGTGTGCACGCCCCTGTTCGTCATCATCCCCACTTCACATGTATGACACGTGAGGGCTGGGGTGAAAGTTACACAGCAAACCCCCATCTCTCCGCAAATCCAGGATGCCCCCTCTAGTGTCCCCCTCACGTGCGAGGCAGGCGAGGTCCGGGAAATTTGCAGTTCTAACTCTCGAGTTCCAAGCATTCAAGAAGAAGTCTAGCTTTCCAGTAGGCACGCGTGGTGTACGTGGCCTCTTGGGAAAATTATGCAAAGATCCCTTCTTGTTTGGGTAATTTCATATCATTATATTCAATATATTTTCTTTATTTTCAATCTTTGTTGTATGTATTGCATTCATACCCCTTTGTTTGTATCTGTGTGTGAACACCATTTAATCATTAAATTTTTTATTCCAAAAATTGCATCTTGTAGAACTAATTATGCTCTATCATTGTGGATGTTGACTGATTTTTTTGAGCCATGATTTATTTAATATATTTATTTTGGTGGAAAATTTCATAATTTACCCATTGTGTGCTGTTCAATTCATATTAAATTAATCATTGATCTAAAAATTCCAAAAAAATCCATAGTAGATAGATTTTAGGTTGTTTTACATTACATCTAAAAATCATCCTATTTGCACGTATATTGAGGTTACGATAAAATATTTAGTGGTTTTACTAAGGTCGTACACCAATCATTTTTAGAATTTATTAATTTTTATGGATATATCCTCGATACATCTAAGATAATTTTAGTTTCTAAAACTAAATCAGTTTTCAAATTAATTAATTTGTAAAAAATCACCCTGCATGGTTATTTAGTTAGTAATTAATTCATCTTACATCAGAAACTTCCAAAAAATATATTAGCTTAATTTCATCATAAATCATCTTCTGGAACAGTTTGAGTATTTTTGGACTTTATTTGATTGGAAATTGCATTTTTGTCCTTAACCTAATTTGCATTGAATTTATTAATTACATAAAAATATAAAAAAACTTCCTTGAAAACTAGTTTCTATATTGCCCAATAATTAACCTAATGAGATAGTAGCCTCCCTGAGTTCGATCTTGGGGTTTGCCCAAGTAAAAATATAAATAGACTTCTTGCATTTATCAAAAAAATAAATAATTAGCGGTTTTTGATTGATTTGTTAATTGCCCGACCACAATAATTCGTCCCTAGCCTTTCAGGTGTTGTTGTTGTCGGGGAGTCATGACTAAGATTGATTTTTAAAAATCTAGATATTAGATTTTCCACCCTCAGGTAGTCTGAATCTCATTTTTTCTTGCTTATATTTCTCTATTTATTTTTCTATATTATTTATTTATTTATTTCCTTTTTTATTTTGTTTTATTGAGTCTCTCCCTAACCATCATCTTATTTTTTTGTACAAGGGACCCGATGCAACGAAGCAGTCGCTTGGGTGGATGAGCAACTCAAGAGTATTGGAGACTGAAAGATCCCCATTAAATTTAAGATCGAGTCGAGTCGTGAGAGAGTGTAGAGTTCTTAGTAATTTATTTTTTATATTTATTTTATTTATGTAAATAATTTGAACTGCATATTTCCAATAAATTTTTGGGATCTCGCGTGTGTATACAGACTTCGAACATTATTCTAATGGTGTGTCGAGACCTGTTTCAAATTTGGTGAGGGTGGGGCTCGACTTGAGTGGCGAAATTAGGATAGGCACCCGGTAGCGTAATTTCAAATTTGTATGTGCCCTTCGTAGTTTAGGCCACACAAGATTCATCATCTTATAAGATGCATAATGAGATGCACATAAACACGTACAACTTAGCCAAACTGAAATCCATTTCTTTCTAGCTAATAGTTTATTGTTTAAGTGTGGTTTTCTTGATCTGCATGCATTTAGTGTAAATTTAAAAATTCAGATTTGCATAACACATGGAGAGTGCTGTGAGTCGGTGTAAGTATACATTCTTCTGAACATGCATGTTAGTTTCTCATTTGCATTTTGATTTATGACTCCTCATTTGTTTTATAACTTTTGATTAAAATGAAATTGGGACTGAATGGTAGACATGCTTTGTTGTGCTCACATTAATTTACAAGCAATAACCAAACTCTAAATTGGGATTGAATTGAGCAGATTGATTAAATAAAAATTGGAATAAAAAACCTTGTTTTATGGGTGCATAAAGCCCTCATATGGCTTGCAGGTACTTACCTCCATACAAGAGTGGGTAATGACGTAGCCCTTAAGGATTAGAGCCAAAATCTGTGGACTTGTACCTTAAGTGCTTGGAATCACTCTTAGGGTCCTGTTATTGCTGCAAGCACTTGCCTCTGACCCTTAGAAGAAGTAGTCTTGCTTCAAGTTAGTGTGTTCCGCCGGCTTGAACATGAACTACCTTAAGTGACTACACTTGTGTGTAATGTATTAAAAGATTATTTTATCACCAACTAAAACTAACAAGATCATTCGATCGAACCTTTACGGTACTCACGTGTGAAGTTGGTGAATTTTCTAAAGGGTTTTGCATTAAATTTGTATTATATGAGTATTCTCTGCACATTTAAGTGCACCGTAGAATTAGCACCTCATTTAATATCATGTTCTAAATGTTTCTGTTTGACATCGAAGATGACTAACTAGGGAGATATTTATTCAGATTTTGTGAATCTCTCATTGAACCCTCCAAAGAGTACGTCTTCAAAGGTCCATTCACTACCTGAACCAACATGGACTCATAACCCTCTTGAGTTTAGGATCACTCACTCTCAGGATGGTCACCCATAAAACATTCCCTTTCTCTCCTTCCACTTCACTGAGGAAGACCTTCGCCTCAGCGAGACTATCTTGATTCCAGAATATTCTTCTAATCAAGAGCACATTGTTGAATTAGGTCTCCAAGAATATTCAAGTAACATGCCTCCAAAGAAGAAAGATGACGAGGAAGAACACCCTAAGAACCCCATGAGCTGATACTAGCCAGATAATCAGTATCTGAGCAGCAACATGCCTTACTCTGAGCTCAGTTAGGACAACACAATGTTAGTGTTGAACCATCCATTAATGCAGTGTACGACCCAGACATTATATAATTTGAAATTATTTAAATCCGGCCGAACTTGAAGTTGATTTTGAGTTGAAGCCACCGTTTTTGAACTTGCTACCGCACTATGATGGGAATGCTTATGAGGAACCATACACATTCATAAGGGTCTTCGATCTCGTCTGCACTAACCTTGGACATCCTAGGGTTAGATAGGATTATGTTAGGCTCACGAACCTTCCATTTGCCTTGAGCGGTAACGCTGACTACTGGGTAAAGAACCTTGGAGTTACAGTCACTACCATTGCCTAATTCAAGGACCATTTTCTGAAGAAGTTCTACCTCCTGAGTAGGACGAACATGATCAAGACACACATCACTAGCTTTTCCCAGCTACCCCGTGAAGCCTTTTATGACACCTGGGAGAGGTATAAGGGCATCTTGTAGAAATGTCCTTATCATGGTTCAGATGACAACATCTTGGTCTAGTCGTTCTTCACCGGTATCAACCTTGAGATGTTGGGTCTAGTGAGCGCTACTTGTGGAGGCAGCTACTCGTCACGTGGACCAGATACTGTCTGGAGGGTACTCGAGCAGATGGCTGAGATTAACCACTCACAGACTGCCAGCAGGGCATACGCACAATCCCCCAGTTCACTCTCATCTAGAGGGGGAAGTCAGTTGTCATCGATCTCTCTTAGGACGTGATCCTTAACATGAGACTCCTTGTGAACAAGCTTACAATAGTTGAGAGGATCGATCAAAGGATTGATGAGTTAGATAGGAGTGTCTCCAAGATTCCCAAACATATGGAGGAGTTGATTGAAAAGGTATCTATGATAAAGATACATGTCATGACTGCACCCTTTGCTCTCGTATACCAAGTTCACCATGTTCAAGAGTAGCTGGTGTCAGCGCAACCCCAAATGTAGGAGCAGGATCAGTCCTACACCCATTCTTTCTAATAGAAACCTCCATCCGCCAAGACTGTTCTGGAAGAGCCTCCACCATTTTGGGAGATAAATGGAGTATGTTATACTTAGGACCCTAACAGGCAGGGAAGTACGGGGGTCCAATAGGATTACCAACGTCCCCCAACCTTTCACAAAACCGCATTCACCTCCACACCACCTCTTCACAGTAGAGCCCTAGATTTCAGCCACCCTAGCAACATCAACAACAACAGTACCATCGGTATGGCCGATAGGGCTAGTACCAGGTGGGCCAGCAAGGCCCACATTTTTAGCAAATACCTTAGCACCAACCGCAATAGAGGTAGTACCCCGGCCAACATGGCCAATCTTCCCGTTCTTTTTCTCAGTCTTTTCCACTTCCTTCTTTGTTTGGTCCCACGGACTCATAGTTCCAACATATACTCGACACACTTCGTTCCTACCAAAACAAAATTCATGACTTTGGGGTGGATGTCAACCGCTTATCCAGATGGCGAGATTTGTAGTCTGCACCCTCTACCTTAATCTCATCCCGAGTTCAGGCTAAGCTCGACAGGCTGAACCGATCTAGTTCTCAGCAACACCTTGGTCAGGTATATTAGTCAGCATCTCCTAGATCTGAACATGAAATTCCTCCGTGTGATGAGGCTAACTATATGTCACTCAGGAGAAGGACTGTGATTGTACCTAACAGGACGAGGGACACGAGGAGGGGCCTCTCTGGAGCTCTACCCGAGAAGTCTTCAGAGGACAAGGAGGAGAGGCATCATATTCATGGGCCCCATCAGCACCATCTAAGGATCTTTTCCCGGAAGCAAGAAGATAAGGAGAGTACGATTGCAACATCAATAACATGGAGATAACTTAGATTCTGTGGAGGACCTTGCACATCCAGTTATGGTTGATACCACTGCAGCTTTTTTCCAAAGCCTGTAGTAGATAGTTTTGATTTTGATCCCATGTTGCATCAAAAAGATTCATGTATGAATAACTCTGTTTCCATTAATGCAAAGAATGATATTTCATTTCATGATTAAGATTCTTCATCTTTTGTTTCCCTTGCTTGAATCCCTTTCCCACATGCTCATATGGCAGGAAAGTGCATCAAAAAGATTCAAAAAAATTACCCCGATATGACACGGTTTTGTAAAGAGAATATCATAGTTAAGGTGTCATTTGATGAGTATGTGGCTAATCATCATGCATTCCATAAATACATTAAGGTGAGATTCACACCTACTAGGGTTAGCCGGAAGAAAATGAATCAATATGTGAAGACTCATGTCTTGTCAGTAGCCACAACCTATTGTCTCAAGAATCAGCAACTACTAAGGAAAAAGAGATACATGGGTGCTCACTACGTGGAGAGTCGTATCGACAACATTTCGTTTGTATGCACTCTCTTGGATAATCTTTCTTCAATCAACTTACTTCTCTTAACATTATATCAGAAATTGGAGTTGGGACCATACATAAATCTAGCGCTTTATTCCAATTCACATATGGTTCAATTAAGAGACCTAAGGGAGAAGTGAAGAACGCCATTATATCAATTGAGGGGTAGAACTATCAGGTTACTTCATAAACTTAGACAAAGAGCTCCCCAATGATTCTCATATCATTCTCGTGCAACCTTCCTTAGGGCCGCATGCCCAACTTTCAACTTTGGTACGGTAATAATGAATTTATGTTCTCCAGGCAGAGAGGTGAACCTTGATATGAAGCAGAAAAATGGCAATGACCTGATTCAAAGATTAATACAGAGTACTCATCTTCAAAGGCATATTGTTGAATGATTAGCATTGTTGGGATTTAGAGACATGTTCCTTCAAGACAGAATGAGACCCTTTCAATTGGAAAGGTCATAATGCAAGATGCAGTTTTCCAGATGTTTCCTGATCTTGTGAGATATGCATCTACACATTCCCATGATTAAATAGAGATCCATCATGATCAGTCGGTTCCATCCTCTTCGAAACAATCATGGAACATAGATGATGAGTCGGACACAACTTTGGTTGTATCGCATTGATGGAACTCGATTTCATCATCATAATTTCCCATTATTAACCCCCTTGCTTAAGCTTAGTGTCAATAAAACCCAGTTAATGTCCTGTAATTATTAAAGTCCTTAATAAATTAAAAACCACAAAAAAATGGCAAAACAAAAATCCGTGGTATTTTTAGACTTAAAAATACACTCAAAAATATTTTGGGTCTTTGTTTGATGTCATCTTCACTTTTGGTCAACATAGAACTTGTAGATCTCATCAAGATCTACAACTTTCATGTTTTGAGTTTTCTCAAAATCGGCCATTATAACCCTCAAAAATCAAAAATACCTACGGAATAATCTGATTGGGCCACGTGGCCCATTCTGGGGGCGCCACGTGGCCCGCCTCTCTTGTCTTATCCATCCGCGATCTGGGCCGTCAGATCTCCTCCTGAGATCCAATGGTCCCAAGCCCTCCACGTGCGCTCATTTCCTCAGCCCTCCGATCGACGTCTACCTCTCCTCTGCACCGCACATTCGCGCCTTTACCTCCTCGCGCCACGTGTCATGCCGCTGCGCCCTTCGATCACATCCCGAACTTTCCATCTCCACCGTTGTCCTCATGGTCATCTTCCAGCCCTTCGATCAACCCTAACTTCTCATCCAAGCCGTCTGCCAGCGCTCACTCCGCAGCGTGACACGTGGCCGAATCTTGGGCCTCCGATCGTGCCGTGCCAGATCTGATCACATCCGATAGTCCGCGCCCGTCCCTCCTTACGCCACGTGGCATGTTGTGCGCCACTCGATCCCGCTGTTTAACCTTCGATCTCGGCCGCTGCTTCCCACGTTGTCCTCAGCCGCTTGATCAGGCCCTTGGTCCCATATAAGCCGTCCGCTAGCGCGCACGCTCTAGCACGACACATGGCGACTTCACACCCCTTCGATCACTCCGCTCCAGATTTAATCAGACCGTCACTTCGCGCCTCAACGACAGCCGTTGGATCTCCAGATCCAACGGCTATCGGTCGTCGTCAACCTCCAGTAGCTCCTCTATCACACGTCCTCCACTTCGCGAAGACTCCTTCCCCTTTCCTTTTTCTCCGCCACTCCAGTCGACTTCTCCCATCGCCAACAGCCTTCCGACCTTCCCCACTCTTCCCTCTACCTCGTGCATCACTCCACTACTCACGACCCCATCTCTTTCGCTCCACATCAACCTCGCAAGACATGCCTCCCCCCTCACAAAACCGCCACCTTCGAGCTTTAAAAGCGCCGCCCTCCCCCTCGATTCACCTTATCCATTTTTACGCGAGGGTTCGCCCAGCCCTCCTCTGTCTCCCTGTGACAGGGGGAGGCGGAGGATCGAGCGACGACGACGAACTCCTCCGGTGAGAGCCTCCGCCACACACAGCGGAGTTGCGACGCCTAGCGACCGCCCGAGTGCTCCGAGTCGCTGCTGGAGTTCAGCGATGACCAGGGCTCTTCATCGGAGTCTGCCCCCAAGCTCCGCTCCGCCCCAATCGCCGGTAAGTCTCCTTCTTCTTCCTCTGCATTTTTCTTTAAGTTTACTTAATCTTCTAGGCCGCTTGAGTTGTCCTCGACCTCCATTAACCCCCCTCCGAGCTCCGCCACACTTCCCTCCTTCACGCGACGTCTCCGACCACGCTCCTCTTCCTCCAGACCTTAAAACCATCTCCGACCCACCTCCTCCGCCACCCACGGCGGAGGAGCTCCGAGCTCCCGCCTTCTCCGCCTTATGAGCTCCCACTTCACCTCCACTATGCACGCACCATAAGTAGCACGCTTCGGCTTTTGGCCTAACACTGCAGATCCTCGAACTCGTAATGGTCGGAGCCCCGCCGGAGCCCACTTCTTCGCAGTTGCCCTTGACTTCGGAGCTCCGATGGCCTGAACCACAACGCCAGACACCTCCCCTGCGCTCCGAGCTTCATCGACGTAGATACAACGAGCTCCGGGGAGGCCTACAGAGAGAGAACACCAGCGGCGGAGGAAGAGCATCTTCGCCGGAGTGCTAGATCCGCCGCCCTCCTTCGGTCGAGGGAGGAGGTACAATGGTCGTTAGATGGCCCTTGCCTAGCGACCATCTAACGGCCTCGATGCAGCCACGTCACCCAGATCACAATCTACAGATACCCTTGGATCCTTGTGATCCAATGGCTTCCAGCTAGCCACGTGTCAGAGCCAGAGCACAACCGAACCTCGGCGCCCTAGCCTCCAGGCTTGGATGCTCTGTGCCTCCTCCGAGTCTGTGCCTAGCCATCAGTAGCTTCGACCAAGCCCGAGCCTCAGCCAAGCCAAGCCGAAGCAACCCGGGCTTCCTCCGAACCTCCAAGCCGACCCGAGCCAAGGAGAGCGCATGCACGCACGTGCCTCCTGGGTAATTTGCAAAGAAGCCCAACCTCTTTCTTCAATTTGCAAGTAGGTCCAGATCACGTGCAGCGTGCGTGCACCGTGGGAATTTTACACGGAAGGGCCTATTCTTTTACGTATTTACATTTTAATCCCTCACAGGACCTGTTTGTAGTTATCTTTTTATGTTTTTATTGCACTTATGCCCCTGCTTTCCTTCATGCATATCTTGAGCCTCATATCTCCGATTGAGGTGATTTCAGTTTCATTTTAAAGCTTGGTTGATGAACTTTCTAATGGCATATAAATTTTTATTTTGGATACAGTAATCTTGATGTATTATTTTATAGCCATGTGTCTCTTATTTCTTAACTTATGCCTTGTTCAAATCAAGTTGATCATCTCAAGAAAATCTGAAATTGATTCCTTGTGTAGTTGGCTCATTAATTTGATTGAGGGCATATTTTCATTGCATATCATTGCATTTACTTGCACAATAAAATAAATAAAAAATGCATGTTTATTCCTAATGCATTGTCTTGTTGTCTCCTTGCATGATTTGACCTATATGCTTCCCCAATTCAACACTTAATAAAATAGATAAAAATCCGGATAATTAGAGAAAGGCTCGTGTCCCTGAGTTCGACCTTGGTTTCTTGCCAAGTAAAATATAAATTTCGACCATCTCATTCTTATTTGAAATATATCAATAAGATGGTCTCTTTGATGAACCCGAATTGGCTCGACTGCTACGACAATTCCAAGTGCTAAAAACACTCTCTTAAAGGGATGATTTTGCGGTTCGTCAAATGGTGCCGTTGCCGGGGAGGCAAACGGCTTAGGGATTAATTTAAAAATTTGGAGATTATTTTTCATTTAGTCGGGTAGTATGACCCCCGAGCCACTTGTAATTAGTCCATTTTCCTTTCAATTATTTTTCTTCATATTCTTGTATATATTTTGTTGTTTATCTCTCTAATATAAATCTCATTTTCCTTGCGAGGGCCCAGTGGACTTGGAGTACATCGGAGGTCGACGGACGCGACGCGCGCCGACTGCTGAAGTGCTAGGAGAATTCATTTATTTTCAAGAGAGCTTTTGTAAATTGTTGTAATTATTTAGCTTGCTTCTTTATAGCGGCTCTTGTTTGAGAGCTCGCGTGTGTAAAGAGACTTGGACTTTATTTGTGGTGTGTCGAGACCTGTTTCACTCTCCGCTAAGGGTGGGGCTCGACTTGAGTGGCGAATTTAAGGATTAGGCACACGATAGTTTAGATTCAAATTTGTTTGTGCCCATTGTAATTTAGTCCACACATATCTTAGAAGATTCACTTATCTGATAAGATTCATAATGAGATGCACATAGACACGTACTACTTAGCTCAAAATCAAATCAATTTTTCCCCGCTAATAGTATATTGTTTAGGTGCGGTTTTCTCGATCTGCATGCATTTAGTGTAACATTTACAATTTCTGTTCTGCATAACGCATGGAGAGTGCTGGGATTCACTGTAAGTATACCTTCTTCAGAGCATGCATCATAGTTTCTCGTTTGCATTCTGATTTCCGATTCCCCTCTTGTTTTACAACTTAAGGTCAAAAAGGAAATTGGGACTGAACGGTAGACGTGCTTGTGTGTTCACATAAATTTCAAGTGATAACCTAACTCTAAAATTGGGACTGCATTGAGCAGGTCGATTAAATAATTGGAATTAAAAGAACCCTTGTTCTCGGGTGAAAAGCCCTCATTGTTTGTTTTACTTGCAAGTGAGAGAGAGACGACCCTAGGATAGAGCCAAGTCTGGATTTCTTACTTACTACTGGTTCTTTGAACCGGGTCAGTCTGTAGGAAAATACGGGCACCTAACAGCTCGTTAATCTTTCCAAGATTGTATTTCTCACCAACTAAAATTGACAAGAGAATTTGGCCGAACTCTTACGGCCATCACATGTTGAGTTGGTGAAATTGAGGGTTTGAATCGCGTTTGAATTGTGTGAGTTTACTCCGCACATTTACGTGCACCGTAGAACTAGCACCTCATTGAAATATCGTGTTCTAAATCGGTTCTTTTTGACATCGAAGATGACTGATTGAGGGGATAATTATTCGGACTTTGCGAATCTCCTGTTGAACCCTCCAAGAAGTATGTCTTCACAGGTCCATGTGCAACATGGACCAACCTGGACTGATGACCCTCTTGAGCCCAGGATCACCCATCTCGGGATGGTTACTCTCAATCCATTCCCTTTCTCTCTTTTCACCTCATCGAGGAAGACCTTCACCTCGATGAGAATATCATGATTCATACATCCTCTTCTAATCAAGCATACCTTGCTGATTAAGGACCTAAAGAAGACACAAGAAAAATGCCTCCAAAGAAGAAAGACGATGAAGAAGAGAATCAGGAAGACCCAATGAGAATGATACTAGACAGATTAGCTGCATCTGAGCAGCAACATGCACTTCTCAGAGCTCAGTTAGGACAGTTGAATGTTGGGGTCCAACCACCAATGGATGCGGCGTATAACCCTGGACAATATCAAATTTGGAACTACTTGAGTCCGGCTGAACCCGAGGTTTTGAAGCCGCATTTTCTGAACCTGTTGCCACACTTTGATGGGAATGCTTCTGAGGAACCATATGCATTCCTAAGGGACTTTGTGCTCATCTGCGCTAACCTCAAACATCAAAATGTTAGCCAGGATTATATTAGGCTCAAAGCTCTTCCATTTGCCTTGGGTGGCAAAGCTGATTACTGGGTAAAGAATCTTGGGATCGCCGTCACCACATATGCCCAGTTCAAGGACCTGTTTTTGAAGAAGTTCTACCCTTTGAGTAGAACTAACATGATGAAAACGCGCATTACGAGTTTTTCCCAATTACCCCATGAAGCTTTTTGTGATGCTTGGGAAAGATTCAAGGACATCCTGCAGAAGTGTCCCTGTCATGGACTAGATGATAACATCTTGGTCCAGTCATTCTTTACTGGTCTCAACCCTGAGATGAAGGGTTTAGTGAGTGCTGCCTGTGGAGGTAGCTATACATCACGAGGAGCGGATACCGTCTGGAGGGTATTCGAGCAGATGGCTGAAACTAGCCGCTCACAGATGGCCAACATGGCCTATACACCATCCCCCAGTTCACTCTCACTTGGAGGGGGAAAATCAGCTGTAGTTGATCTCTCTCAGGACGTAATCCCTATTATGGGACTCCTTGCTGACAAGCTTACTGTAGTCGAGAGGATTGACAGGAGAATTAATGAATTGGATAGGAGTGTCTCCAAGATCCCAAAACAAATGGAGGAGTTGACTAATAGGGTATCTAAGATAAAGATACCTGCCGTGACTGCACCCTCTGCTCCCGTATACCGAGTTCACCATGTTCAGGAGCAGTTGGTGTCAGAACAACCCCAACCGTGGGAACATGACCAATCCTACACCCACTCTTTCCAGCAGCCACCTCCATTAGCAGAGACAGTCCAGGAGGAGCCTCCACCGGTTTGGGAGGTGAATGGAGTATGGTATACTTAGGACCCTACCAGGAAGGGAAGTACGGGAGACCGACATACCTACCAGCGTCCCCCAACCTTTCACAACACCGCATTCACCTCTGCACCACCTCCTTCACAGCAGAGCCCTGAATTCCAGCCACCCCAGCAACAGAGGTAGCAATACCAGCAGTATGGCCGACAGGGCCATTACCAGGCGGGCCAACAAGGTCCGCAACCCCAGCAGCAGCAGCAGAGGCAGTACTCTGGGCAGCAGGGCCAGTCTTCCCGTTCTTCTTCCCAGTCTTATCCACTTCCTTCTTCGTATAGACCCATGGACATTCAGCAGCAGATACTCGACGAGCTCCGTTCCTACAGGAACGAGGTTCATGACTTACGGGTGGATGTCAACCGCCTGTCTAGATGGCGAGACGAGCAGACTGCAACTTCTACCTCGATCCCAGCCCAAGTTCAGGCTAACCCCAATAGCCTGAACCGATCTAGTTCTCAGCAACATTTTAGTCAGGTATACTATTCAGCATCTCCTAGATCTGAACATGAGATTCTTTCGTGTGATGAGGCTAACCACATGTCACTCAGGAGAGGAAGGACCGTGACCGTACCAGACAGGGCGAGGGATACGAGGAGGGGCATCTCTAGAGCTCTACCTGAGGAGTCTTCAGAGGACGAGGAGGAGAGGCATCATATTTCGGAGCCCTATCAGCATCATTCGAGGATTTCTACTCAGGGAGCCGAGAGGAGAAGGAGAGCACGTATGCAGCATCGACAACATGGATACACTTCTGAATCTACGGAGGACCTTGCATCTCCGGTTGTGGCGGATACCACTCCAGCTTCTATTCCACAACCTGTAGTAGATAGATTTGATTTTGATCCCATGTTGCATCAAAAAGATTCATGTATGAAGAACTCTGTTTCTGTTAATGCCAAGAATGATCTTTCAGTTCATGATTCAGACTCTTCATCTTCGGTTTCTCTAGCTTCCATCCCTTTCCCCCGTGCTCTTACGACAGGAAGGCGCATCAAAAAGATTCATAAAGATGACCCCGATATGGCACAGTTTTGTAAAGAGAATATCACAGTCAAGGTGCCATTTGATGAATATGTGGCTAACCATCCTGCCTTCCAAAAATACCTTAAGGTGAGATGCACACCTACAAGGGTTAGCAGGAAGAAAGATAACCGAAATATAAAGACACATGTCTTATCGGTAGCCACAACCTATTGTCTCAAGAATCAGACTTTGCCAAAGAAAAAGAGAGACATGGGTGCTCACTATGTGGAGAGTCGTATTGACGACATTGCGTTTGCACGCACACTCTTAGATAACGGTTCTTCGATCAACTTACTTTCCTTAGCATTATATTAGAAATTGGAGTTGGGACCACTTCGCAAATCTAGAGCCTTACTCCAATTCGCTGATCGATCAGTGAAGAGACCTAAGGGAGAAGTGAAGAACGTAGTTATCTCGATTGAGGGGCAGAACTATCAAGTTGATTTCATAGTCTTGGACATGGAGACCCCCAATCATTGGAGAGAATCTCAGATCATTCTTGGGCGACCCTTCTTTAGGACCGCAGGCACAGCTTTCGATTATGGTACGGGAATGATGAAGTTCCGTTCTCCAGGCGGAGAAGTGAACCTTGAGATGAAGCAAACCAAGTGTCAGCGATCCGATTCAGAGAGTAGCACATAGTACTCATCTTCAGAGGCAGATTGCAGTATGATTACCACAGTTGGGATTTGGGGACAGATTCCTTCAGAACAGAGCGAGTCCCTTTCATCTGGAAAGGGTATAGTGGATGATGCTGTTTGCCAGGTGTTGTCTGATCTTATGAGAGATGCATCTACCTATTCCTATGATGACACAGAGATCCATCTGGATATGTCAGTTCCATCCCCTTCGGAACGATCATGGGATATAGATGATGAGTCGGACGCGGCTTTGGCCGAACTACCGCATTTCTTTGACGATCCGACTCCCGATACTTCTGATTTGTGGCGAGTACTACTCAGCTTAGCCCACCTTCATGCAGCACGGAACCGGATTCAGATTCAGTTCAGCCAGATCTGCTTGATGATACCACATTGCCAGAACTGAAATCACTACCTCCTACACTCAAGTATGCCTTTCTTGCGGGACCCAAAGAGAGATATCCTGTCATCATTAGCTCAGACTTGACTTTAGAACGGGAGTCTAGGTTGTTAGAAGTTTTAGAGAGGAACCGCAAAGCAATAAGCTGGACATTGTCGGATCTCGTGGGCATCAACCCTGCTCTCTGCTCGCACCACATTTTTACTGAGGATAATGTGAGACCTTTCCGCGAGTTCCAAAGGAGACTTAACCCCAATCTACGGGAAGTGGTGAAGAAAGAGATCGAGAAATGGTGCAAAGTAGGGTTTATATACCCTATTTCTGACTCCAAATGGGTGGCCCCGCTTCATGTTGTCCCGAAGAAGTCGGGAATTCAGATGGTCACCAACGAGGAGGGGGTAGAGATCGCGACACGAGTACCTACGTCGTGGCGTGTCTGTGTTGACTACAGGCGCCTGAATGCTGCGACCAAGAAAGATCACTTTCCCTTGCCTTTTATTGATCAGATCCTGGAGAGACTCGCAGGGAAAGAGTTCTTCTATTTTCTTGATGGGTACTCGGGCTACAACCAGGTGGCCATAGCCCCTGAGGACCAGGAAAAGACCACATTCATATGTCCATTCGGTACTTATGCTTTCAGGCGCATGCCATTCGGGCTCTGCAATGCCCCGGGCACATTTCAGCGGTGCATGATAACCATATTTGCCGAGATGGTGGGAGATTTCCTGGAAGTTTTCATGGATGACTTCTCGGTCCATGGTGATTCTTTTGACACATGTTTAGCGCACTTAGACCGAGTCCTCACGAGGTGTAGAGAGGTGAATCTGGTACTCTCTTGGGAGAAGAGTCACTTTATGGTGACGGAGGGTATCGTGTTGGGGCATGTCATCTCCAAAAGGGGAATGGAGGTTGACCTTGCCAAGGTGGAGGTGATCAAGAAACTCGATCCACCTACCAATGTGAAGTCAGTGCGGTCATTCTTAGGGCATGTTGGATTCTATAGAAGATTCATTCAAGATTTTTCAAAGATCGCCCGCCCACTGACTGAGCTCTTAGGGAAAGACACATAGTTCATTGTAGATCACAGGTGTCTGGAGGCCTTTGAGCTCTTGAAGAGGAAGGTTTGTGCCTCGCCTATCCTACAAGCTCCTGATTGGTCTCTCCCCTTCGAGATCATGATTGATGCTTCAGATTTTGCTATAGGAGCTGTGTTAGGACAACGAGGAGAGGGGATTCCGTTTGCGATTCATTATGCGAGCAAAGTTTTAGATCCTACACAGAAAAATTATACAATGACTGAAAAGGAAATGCTCGCGGTAGTATGGGCCCTCAAGAAGTTTAGATCATATATTTTGGGCTCTAAGGTGATAATTTACATAGATCACACAACCATTCGATATTTAATGGAAAAGAAGGATGCGAAGGCGCGTCTTCTTAGGTGGATTTTACCTCCAGGAATTTGATTTGGAGATAAAAGATAAACCTGGAATGAAGAATGTTGTGGCTGATCACCTTTCTCGGATTGAACTTAAGGATTCTCCTGATTATGAGCAGATTAGAGAGACCTTCCCAGATGAGTCAATTTGTGTTATTGACTCACTCCCGTGGTATGCCAACATGGTGAACTATCTTGTCTCCAAGCAGGTTCCCCATGGTTGGACTAGGAGCAGCATTGATCGACTGAAGTCGGATTCGAGGAGATACCATTGGGACGATCCTTTCCTTTTCTTCGAAGGACCGGATTGTGTTTGGAGAAGGGGTATTCCTCAGGAGGAATACCAGAGTGTCCTCACATATTGTCATTCACTTGAGGCTGGAGGACACCATTCGGGAAAGAGAACCGCTCACAAAGTACTGCAATGTGGATTGTATTGGCCGACCTTGTTTAGAGATGCTATTGATTTTGTACGGTCGTGCCCTATCTGTCAAAGGATGGGAGGGATAGTTGGACAGAGAGATGAGATGCCCATGCAACCGATGATTATTTGTGATGTTTTTGATGCATGGGGCATAGATTTTATGGGTCCCTTTCCCAACAGCCAAGGACATGAGTACATATTGTTGGCGGTTGGCTATTTATCCAGGTGGGTGGAGGCTATCCCAACCCGAACCGCAGACAGCAAGATTGTCTGTAAGTTTGTGAGAGACCATATTATTGCTAGGTTCGGGGTGCCAAAAGTTTTGATATCTGATGGGGGTAGCCATTTTGTGAACCGAGATATGAGATCTTTAGCTAAGGAATATGGATTTGAGCATAGAGTTACTAGTCCTTACCACCCATAGTCCAACGACATGGTAGAGTTTTCGAACAGAGAGGTGAAGAGTATTTTGCAGAAATGGGTTCGTCCCGATAGGAAGAACTGGTCTCAGCTTTTGGACCAAGTTCTGTGGGCCTATAGGACAGCCTACAAGACACCATTAGGTACTTCACCATCTAGAATGATCTATGGCAAGACATGCCATTTGCCCGCAGAATTGATCCATAAATCCGAATGGGCAATTAAGAAGATTAATTGGAGTTGTCACCTAGGGAAACTTTGTCGAGACTTGAACTTGAACGAGCTCGTGGAAATCCGAAACAGGGCATATGACAACAGTTTGATTTATAAGGACAAAGTAAAGAGATGTCATGATCAACACATTAGGTACAAAGACTTTGTCCCTGGACAAAAGGTATGGTTGTTCAATGTCAGGTTGAAGATGTTCCATGGGAAGCTCAAATCTAAATGGACGGGTCCCTTTGTTGTTAAGAAAGTGCAGGAGAATGGAAGGTTAGAGATAGCTGATCTCACAGATGGTGCACAGTCTCATGTGGTAAATGGACAACTGTTGAAGCACTTTGTTGATTCAAAAGAGCAGTTAGTCCAAGTCGAGGTCATCAACTTCATGCAGAGCGAGCACAGAGCAGATACATCATATTACTCATCATGAAGATGCAGCATCAAGATTCAACATCTTAGAAGATTCATTCCTCTTGTACATTCGCCCTTCTTTGTATATTCTCCAGATCACATCGGTTCTTACACTTACTCTTGTCCTATACTTTGGCTTACCAAGAGCCTAAGTATAGGGGGAGCCGATGCCCTCCATATGTATACTCATCCATTTCTCTTCTTGACCTCGTCCGCCCCATTTTTGCTCTTCTTCTACACTTAGGCTGACCAAAGCTTAAGTATAGGGGGGCGGATCGACTTCTATACTCTTTATTATTCTAGTCATCCTACGCTTAGCACGAGCTATGTCTTTTTCTCACTTCTTGTGCCATGAGGACATAGCACATGCTAAGTATAGGGGGGCGTATATATATTACATATATACTTTACCCATAGCTCGTACTTTCACGTATTTTTGTATCTATTATACAATAATTATGGGGTGGGTAAAAAAAATTTAAAAAAAACAAACGAAAAACAACAAAAATCTCTTAAAAGTATATCTAAAAAAATCCCTTATTTGTTTTAAAAAAACTTTTTCAAACAAAAAGTCCTTTCTTATTTACTTAACTTTTTCAAAACAAAAAAAGCTTTTCAAAGAAAAAAACAAACAAACAAAAAACTTTTTCTTACACAAAAAAGCAAGCAAAACTTTTCCTAAAAAAATCCTCTTTGCCTTTGTTTGTCAAGAAAAAAATCTCTTCTTTGCTTTTATTTGTAAAAAAAACTTTTCTAAAACTTAAAAAAAATCATCATAAAAAACACAAAAAAACTAACTAATAAGTTGGTTTAACCCCTGACACATTCACTTTCACACAAGACTAGTGATGTTCAAGAACACTTGGTTTATGAGCTCTTGAGATTTTGAGTTAACCAGCCTTAGTCATTAGGGTCTTGGACTTAATTATTCACATTTCCCTAGTTTGAAAGATTTGTGTGCTATATGCATGCTTAGTCTCTACCTTAAGAATATGATCAGCACCTCACATACACGACTGCAGTTATGATGAGATGAGTTGAAATTTCACTTGAGGATCTGGGATGAGGGATTTGAGTTTGGACTTGATTTGATGATGCTCGAGGATGTGATAAAATCAATGAAGGCTTCATGAAACCTGAGTGTCAGCATCTTTAGCCAGTATGAGAACATGGTTCTTGTACTATCTCTTGACATTTACCTATGTGCCAGGGTGTGATAAAATAAAAAAATGTTGATCAGTGTGCGCCAACTCTTGGTAAAAGCAGTGGAGCTAGCCAAAATACTACAAAGCAATGAAATGTCAAAGAAAAGCTCTCATTCCATATAAAGTCAAATTTCAAAAGAGCTTCCACCAAGGCGAGCGCTCCCAACCATTTCAAAAGTGCCCACTTGGACCACCGCTATTAGGACCAGGAGTCGGGCTTGCACCAAAAAAGGGCTCTGCATCGTAAATGCTATAAGTCTGGGTGTAGAAGGTATAATAGATACTCAAAAAAGGCACACCCCGGTGTACTCCCAGGAAAACAAGTGCAGACGGCTCCAACTTCTCTTGACGGACGCACTAATCAACACCAAAAATATGCGTTGCGTAATAAGGCACTCGAGAGGATCCTTGTTCCAATGAGAGGGAGAGAAGAGATGACACAATCCTATGCCCTCCATCAACTGGCCTTCCATCTACACTTTTAAGTCTGACAACTAAAGAGACGGTGGATTGGATGCAAGAAATGGTTTATTCCCTAGTGTTGAGGATCGGGTCCTTAGGAGAGTCTCTTGGACTGGAACCTTGGGTGACGTTGTGACTCTACTCTTGTAACTGTGGTCAACACTTAAAGTCATATCCCTACTATATATGTATACAATGAGAGTCTGATGATTAGGGAAATTGGATACCTTTTGACTAGAACTTGGTTCAGCTAAGAATTTTAGGATCTCTAAAACCGAGAGTTCTTGAATGGATCAAGTCTTGTATTCACATGCACAGTCAGGGGTTAATCCAACTATTTCATTGTTTATTTGCTCGAGGACTAGCAAAGTTTAAGTATAGGGGTGATGAATCCACGATTCATCATCTCAATATCTTGATCTTAGCAAAATCTCCGAGTAAAATCCCATAAAAATATCCATAAAATCAATAAATTAACAAAATGATTCTTGTAAATAAAACACACTAATTAATGTATATTAGATTGTACAAAAGAATTTAACAATAAAAAGCCGCAAAAATAAAACAGTTTTATACATGTAAATAGCCTAAAACTTCATATATTTTTAATAATTTCATTTCAACTCCTTTTTGGCTAATTCTTTCTCCAACTTTTTCATAACAATGTATATAAAAATACAAAAATACAAAACAAAATTTATCTCAAACAAATGCTCCTAGATCCCAAAGGGAAAAAGCTGTAAAGACCAACTTCCAAGCCAAATTCCCGCTCCGTATGAACTCCAAATTCACCAAACTCACTTTTAAAGTTCAAGTTAGAAAATTATCTATCCAACGGAAGTAGTTTCATTAAAATCGAAGCTCATTTGCAAAAGTTGGGTTTTGGGACCTAGATGTACATTGTATATAATGTATATATTCATTCCTTCTTCATTTTTTATTTTATCTTTTCTAATGACTAAAAATACAAAAGTATCATGATTGTGTTGTATTTTGATTGTAGTATTTTATTGTATTTTTCTGTTTTAAATATCTCTTATTAAAAAGACAAAAAAATACATATTAGAAAAGTAAAAAAATGTGTACATGTTGTTTGTCTTCCCTTGTAAATTCTCCACTATTTATTTTCTTCTTTTTTTATTCTATTGTAATTAAAGTAGCCAACTTTATTTCATTTATTTATTTAATTTCCATTCTCTACAATAATCACCAATTCAACTCCATTATTCCATCATTTTTTCCAACTTCCCATTCAACCATTAATAATCCAACTTCCCATTCAACTCCACCACCTTAATAACTTCTCATGTATCATCTATATATACATCCCATACTCCTTAATTTGCTTTTGATCCATCTTTATGTGAGGAGATCCTAGTTCCCAGAGTTGAATCGGTGACAACGACGCAACCGCGGTCGAGCGACGACGGCCCTCTCTCCTGTGAGATCCGTTGGCTTTTTGGCCAACATCGCAGCCGCAATTGCGTGCTGCTCGAGCTCATCGCACGCCGGCGATTGGAGCGAAGACCGTGCTCTCGTGAGCACTCCATAGGCGCTCGCGTTCATCGTAGGTAATTTTAGTTCATCTTGTCTTTATTTTTATCTTTGTAATTTTTTTAGTCCAACATATCACCACCCACCATCCATCATTTGTTAATATCTTCATCTTCATCACCATCATCATCATATCATTTTGTTCCCCATATGTTTGTGTACATATTTCCTGTTTAAAAAAATTAAAAAAAATAAAAAAATTAAAACAAAAAAGAGTCTTTTATTACAGCAGAAAAAATAAAAAAAAATAAAAAAAAAGCAGGCGCCGCCCGCTGCCTCCCCCTTCCTCCAAGAGCAGCGGCGCCGCCCGCCACCACTTCCATGCCAGCGGCAGCGCCGCCGGCACTCCCCGCGGCCTACCGTCGCCCCCTAGCGGCGCCTCCGTCCTCCACCGAGCCTCCTCAGCCCCTCGCCGACGAGCCCCCAACGCCAGCCCCGCGCTCACCGACCTCCCTCGCCGTTGGAGCCCGCCAGCACCCACCGCGGTCGTGCCTCCGCGCCCGCCTCTCACCGATGCTGCGTGCGCCTCCGTCGACTCCGACCTCGCGGCCGCGCGCGGCCGCTTCGACCGCCGCCGACTCCATCCCAGTGGGTTCTTCTCTACCTGTGTACAAGGAAGAAGAAGGGGTAGTTTCTTTTCCTTATTTTTTTATGTAAAAATTGTATATATTTCTTGTTAAGTTTTTGTAATTACATTTCAGTCCCTGTTCATGTTTTATATTGTCTGTTTCAATTTCTGATTTGCACTGATACTCCTGTGTTTGTCTGACTATTTGGACCTCATTTAGGCGTCATTTTATTCAATGAAAAATATTTTAATACTGAGCAACTAATTCTCTGCCTTATGGATATTTATTCATATTTTTATGATATTTGGATAATTAATTAAAATTGTTCAACTGAAATATTGCATATTTTACTGAATTTGGACTCTTAAATTTATATCTCACACAGGTTGCTCTAAAAATTTCACGAAAATTACATATGATGCCTTGATAAGTGATTAACTTACTGTCCAAATTTCATCCAAAGTGGAGATGTCTTGTGCCTGCAATAATTTGTAGAGTGAATTTAGTATTTGATTTTTAATTAAATCCACGTATATCTTTTTTGCGAAACTTAAAGTCTCCTGTATGCCACATAAAAAATACCTATTTGAGACAATTTGCACTCTGATTAATTTGATAATGTAGATTTATTAGAAATTATTTACTCGTTGTCACTCTGTTTTTGTTAAAAAATTCATAACAAATTCATACTTTGTCAAAAAATGCCAAAAAAATTAATGTAGTCTTCTTGCATCATTTTTTAGTTCCAGTAATTTTTTCATAATTTGTGCTTAATGTTTGTGTGAGAAATTGCGAAAAACCCATAAAAAGTGTGTATTTTTCATTGTTGCATTTTAACCCCTAAAATTCCAAAAAAATGTGTTTTGTCTTCACCTCTGGATTAGTATTCTAGGAAAAATATAATTTAGCTGAATTGAACTGAATTGGTATTAAACTTAATTTGGCTAAGTTGTATGCTTTCTTAGTATATTAGTTCACTTGAATGTGCATTTTGGCATCCTATTTGCATTAAAAAAAACCGCATTGGAAATCTAAAACTTAATTTTCAAATTATCCTGAAGTTGTTCCTTTGCCTCCCTGAGTTCGACCCCGGACTTGCCCAGGATATAAATTAAGCCGAGACACTCTTCACGGAGATTCTTTCTCTTGGTTCTAATTGAATCGCTAAGTACACGTGCTACAACGTGACCGAATTAAATATCGTATTTAGCGACTCGTCAGATGAATATATACACGCCCCCTATACTTAGCATGTGCTATGTCCTCATCGCACAAGAAGCGAGAAAAAGGCATAGCTCGTGCTAAGCGTAGGATGACTAGAATAATAGAGAGTATAGAAGTCGATCCGCCCCCCTATACTTAGGCTTTGGTCAGCCTAAGTGTAGAAGAAGAGCAAAAATGGGGCGGACGAGGTCAAGAAGAGAAATGGATGAGTATACATATGGAGGGCATCGACTCCCCCTATACTTAGGCTCTTGGTAAGCCTAAGTATAGGACGAGAGTAAGTGTAAGAACCGATGTGATCTAGAGAATATACAAAGAAGGGCGAATGTACAAGAGGAATGAATCTTCTAAGATGTTGAATCTTGATGCTGCATCTTCATGATGAGTAATATGATGTATCTGCTCTGTGCTCGCTCTGCATGAAGTTGATGACCTCGACTTGGACTAACTGCTCTTTTGAATCAACAAAATGCTTCAACAGTTGTCCATTTACCACATGAGACTGAAGGATATTGAGTATCATTAAGCGCATCACGGAAGCGTGTCGATCGCATCGTATGCAATCGGAGCAACTAGTCGTACTAGATGCTAGATGCAGCGGAAAATAAAATTTTAACTTTAAAGATGAAACCACATGATCACGAGAACACTTCTCGGATCGTTTCATCAAACCACAAAGTATTGGGAATACCTCTTGGAGCGTGGTTGTGATCGCGAGATCCCAAAGTAGAGATCCTCCTGTCTCAAGTCCGACCCACGAAGAACGCACTTGCGGGCGCGATGATGAGTCACGTTCCTTCCCGCAATCCTCGATGAAGATCCAAGTGATGGCTCCCCCCGATTTCGTCAAACGAAATCCGTCGTCTTCCTTTAGAGTAAGAAACTCCAAAGAAGATGGAGATCCACGAGTCGTTGAAGAAGAAGCCGAGAGTCTCTCCTTTCTCAACACAAAGTGGACGACCACTTAATGGAGAAGAGAAAGAGAGAGAGAGAGCGAGAATGAGAAAGAGAGAGAGAGAGAGTTGTCACCTTGTACAACTCTTAATGATGTACCATGGAAGGCTACCCTAGCCCTCTATTTATATTAGTTTAGGATCCATTGGATCTC
Organism: Ottelia alismoides; assembly: GCA_037367405.1. NCBI lineage: Eukaryota > Viridiplantae > Streptophyta > Magnoliopsida > Alismatales > Hydrocharitaceae > Ottelia > Ottelia alismoides. The sequence continues at coordinate 196,911 of JAZKJV010008603.1, forward strand.
AATCCATGGACTCATAGATCCAACGGCTAGGCTTGGTCTATGTAAGATCAATGGTTATGATTGTTGTTGGTTAAAACCAACAACATTTATTTATGATTAAATTAAATATATGTTGCAACATAATCAACACATTTTTAATTCAACATAAATAAATTAGTTGAGAGATTAATCATCATAATAAAATGGAGTCAATATAGCCTCCTAAAATTAAGGGGCGTCACCCATGACTTTTTCATGGGTGACGTCACCTCTAAATTTGGTGGCTTTATTTCTCCTTTTATTATATTATTTTCTCTCTCAATTATTGCAAGAATATCCACCAAATTAATTCCAAATTAATTTGTGAATATTTCAATCATGCCATTGAACATTATGTGAATCATATTCACAACCCAAACTAATTTGTAAATTGCATTTCCAATTAATTAACAAATGTGAATCCAATTCACACTATTAATTAACAAATGCTATTTACATAAATTCTCTCTCTTATATATACATATTACAAATCACATTTATAATACACATATATCATGGATAGTATTATCCACATTCTCTAATCCTTGATAATTAAATCTCATTTAATTATCTTGGATAATAATATGAATCATATTCATATTATGCTTGATAATTAAATCTCATTCAATCATCAAGTCCTTGCTTGGATATACATTTCATCAAATGAATTATTCTTGAATCCTTTCAAGAATAATGTGCTTTCTCCGCAGATACTTGGAGATAAGGACATGGCGATTGTATTATTCCACGTATAGTGACTTGGATATTGAGATATTATCTCAAATCCAGATCTTACGAACCTCCCATAGATGCTTGATTAAATCAAGACCGCAAATCTAATCTTCTCATTACATCTGAATCTTCATTCAGACCAATGTCCAACACTTGGACTAAGATCAGGTTGCTTCTCTACTGGAAGGAGTCACTAAAATCCAGACCTGTTTCATCACTCCCTTGGAATGGAAGCGTCATGGATATACAATCGTTTAAGATCACATCACCCTCAGGTATTCCCAATACCTGTACATCCTGCATACTGGAAGACCCATGGTCAACCCGAAGATCAAGATCTATTTTACACTGTCTTCTTCAGGGTTTGATCACTAAGTTTCTCATTTGATCATTGGGATTTGGTATCGATCATATACTTTCCAAAAGCATATATCATACCTAGGTCTTGATCATATACTTTCCAAAAGTATATATCAAACCTACAAATTCAGTCAAGCTTCCAAAGCGAGACGACCGTGCACGGAATTTGATTCCTCCCAATATCTCATGAGTGAGCTCATGTCTTCCGGTTCAGTAATGAACCTGTATGATCCCTTTGAGAGATCGTATTACTCATATGCCCTTATATGCACACCAACGCGCCGGTGTATAGACCTTGGTTAGGTCATCAACCTATTGGTCTGTCAAATGTACATACTCAGACATATAGCAATACATCTGTCTCCGGTCAGAGGATGCGTGCCTATGCTGTGACAGCATTCAACATAGGACTTAGGTTATCTCGATCTCGTTAAGTCAACCCATTGACCTAACTAATCTGACACCTCCGAATCTCTATTCCTATGCAGAGGACCTACATCAAGAGGTCGGTTAGATATCAGCCTATGTGAGAAAGGATTGCCATCTCCTACTCAGGCTGGAGATCACATCTTAACAATCATTTGACGATGCTTGATGAGTCCTCAATCTAACCCTTTAGATATTCATCCAAGCACCAACCTCTATGATTCAATAATTGAATCAACAGCTGTATGATCATTAAGACAGCCATGGTACATAACCCTAATTGTACAGAGGGACCTATTATGCAAATTATTTATTCTTCATTTCAGATCAGGGAATGATATTTGTAATAACATTTATTGCATAATGGCTCGCTGTGGGCTCACATGTCCAACAATCTCCCACTAGCCCAAAGAGCCATTAATGGGCTAATCATTTAAACCCACACTCATGTGACAATCATAGGCTATTTAGAAATAGCTAGGTAAGCTGATCAGTCACTCTGTTCCCAAAAGACTATGCCAAGTCCTTTTACGGCACTTGCATATCCCTAGGTAACAGTGCTCGCATCCAATGCGAATGTTGCATCTAATGCAACCAATACTCAATCTAGTCAAAGCAGTTATAGTGTCCTTGACACTATTGCTCAATAACTATTATAACCAGTATTTCCATAACCCTTATCAGAATACCCTTATTCCGGGAGATCACTATCTCTCAAGGTATCCACAGTTAAGACCTTTTAGATCTCTATCTACAAAGTCTTAACTTCTTGAAAATAAGACATAGAGATCACCATCTCTAAAGCCTTGTCATCTTTGAAGATATTGTTATTTCTGCAATCAAGTGTTCTTTCTCCATAGTAGGATTAGCAACACTTTGCTACTCCCACTGAATGGCAGATATCTGGCTTTTTACACATTTAGCATACACTTAGCTTCTCGTAACTGATGCAGAGGTGCAAGCAGTTCTAGCATTCACTTCCCCAACTCTTTGAGGTGCTATCCCTTTAGATAGGTCAGTACAAAATCTCAAGGGAAGGAAGCCTTTCTTGGAATTTCCAAGAATGGAATACGTCCAAGGTGTACTACAAATGTGACAGTCCCAATACCCTCTTTTCTTTGCTTCTGAACAACTTCAGAACTAAGATCTAAGAGGTATTCTTGAGATCATATCTCAAGGTATGGAATAGCCAGAATATAAAACACTTATTATCATCCTTATATCATTCCAAATGATTAGGATATTATCTACGTTTAGCACGATGAACACAATGGCACTCCCACTAAGCTTCACATGGTACATCAAGGTTCTATTTGAAATCATAACATTTATAATTTCATCAAATTTTATGTTCCAACTACAAGAAGCTTATTTGAGTCCATAGATGGAGTTCTTTAGCTTTCACACCTTACTTTCTCCAAACATGAAGCCCTGGGGCTACTTTGTGTGAATATCCCCAGAGAGGTATTCTTAGAGGAATGCAATCTTGAATTACATCCCGAAGATGCAATAGTCAAGTTGTGTAGCTAAGGTTAGCAATATTCTGATGAGTTTAAGCATGGTTACCGAAGAGCAAGTTTCATTGCAAGCAATGTCTTCTCTTCCGGTGTGTAGCTTGTGGCTACGAACCGAGCTTTGAAGGTCTCTACCTTCTCATCAGGTTCCCTCTTCTCTTGAAGATCCATTTACATCTTTATGGGTCTAACCCTTATAGGTGGATCCTCGAGGGTCCATATCCAACACTTGTATATGAAGTCTACTTTAGACTTTATTGCTAATATCCATCATTCCATGTCATGATCCTTAGGAGCTTCATCACATGAAGTCCGATCACTCTCAGACTTAACTGACACATGGAATACATCCTCAAACTCATTTGAAGAGGTATTAATGTTTCATCTTTAATTGTCCTTTTAGTTTCCGATTTCAGGAGCCTCATTATCTTCTCAAGATTAAATGAGTTCCTTCACTTCATTTTGATCTTGATTCTTAAGAGTCTCAATCCTCCCAGAATCACATTCTCAGAAATGAGATCTTGTAAGAATCTCAAGGTCATAAAGTAGGTATCTAATACCATCCTTTATTTTCCTAATGAAGTAGCATTCTCAAGTGCTAGATTCCAGCTTACATGCATGGAACCTTATTAGGGATATATATTGTAGTCTCTACTACACATATATACCTGGAAACTAAGGGATAATTATGCTAAAATTCATCATTGATCAAATCATGTCACACATGATTCAATTGTATCTCCCTACAACTCCATTGAGTTTAGGTGTATTAAGAGGAATGAGATAGAAATGATATTCATATCTCTATAAGGTATTCTTTGAATTTTATCTAATAGGTACTTGATACCTTGGTTAGATCAAATTCATTTATTCTTCCTTCAAATTTTGGTTCTAAACCAAAATTATGAAATCTTTGAACATTTCAAAGGTTTCTCAGGTGAAGAGAAGAAATCTCATATCATACATAATCATCAATAGATATCACATATCCATAATGTTTACTATGATATAGATGATCTGCATACATCAATATGTATGAGATCTTGAATACCTCGACATCTAACACCATTCCCAGAGAAGGGTGTATTGGACATTTTACTTTGAATACAATATTCATAAGTATGTAAGATTTGAAATTTTAGACATTCTAAAGTTTCATATCTTACTAGTCTATTGATCAAATCAACAAACAAATGTCCAAGGCTTGATGCCAGATCATTGTCAAATGATCTTTCATCCTCCTATTGATCTTATAAGGTTTGATTTTCAGTGTTAGAAATCTTAATGAACCATTCATTAATTTTTCTAATTTTGTGGAGTCCACTAGATGTTAGATTACTATCTGAAATATTTCCATCATAACTCTTTATGATTGTTCTATCTCAGAATTCATGTTTATTTCCAACATTTAGAAACAAACAATGAGTGTATTCTACTATCTAGGTCATAGAGACATTCTCCAAGACTAAGGGCTCTCCCACTGAGAATATGAAGTCTATCTATCCAACAGAGATTGCTGCAACAATTACAGCAATATCCATGTAGATGATTACTAAACCTTAAGATTAAATTTCTAATATTCTAATATATATATGCAACCAATTGCAAATGTCATTAGAAGATTGGGATACAATTGTCAGACTTTATCTTATAATAAAGTCAGAGTCAATGATTATATGTAGATTATTCGGATGCTCTATCTGAGTCCTTCACTAAGGATTTCAGATAGACTTGATAGTCATACTATCAACACATCAACTTATTGCAGTATTGGCATTCATCCAACTCTTTGGATGTCATATGGAAGTCACAGAAGTAGGTCAACTTTTTGACTTTCCTTCTTACTCGGGTCCAACCCATGCTTCCATTGCGCTCTCTTCATCTATAAACAACCATTGTTCAAGACAAAGAATCTCTTATGTTAAATTCAAAAAGAAATTCAATGTAAGAGCATTTCAACATTTATACATGCTTCATTAAATTCATACAATATGAATATTATGAAGCTTCATGAATGACTAGATTATAGATAATAGAATGATGACACTCATCATATCTACATACATCTTAACTCTTAGAGACTTAGGTTCAGGTAGGTATTCAAACATTTTGAATACATCATCTCTTTCGAGCCACCATTTTGCATAATGCAGAGAACCATGTCATTCATGATTAAATGTCTAGAGCACATTTGTATGCCAAAATATCTTCTTTTATTTTATAAGGATTATTTGACAATTACGATCACCATCGACATGTCACTTCCAAAGTACACTCGATGAAAGATCAAGACTATAGAGACATACAAACCCTAAGGTGATGTCTTATTATCTTATTTAATTGTCATTCCTCATTATCTTGAGGAAACTTGCACATTGCAACCACATACATTATGTGTTCAATTGCAAGTACAATATCTGGATCATGAGTCCAATCCAAGATATTTTTACTGGTTATCATTGAGTATAACATTGAGTGGGTTTAATGAAGGATTATCTGAAATAAGAAATTTGCATAAGTGTATATATATTATATATATACATATTTTACTTTGATTTAGGAATTTTATATCAAAGTTGTCTTGCCTTGTCAACACTGAAAGTTCATTCCCTTAATCACTTTCAATGTAAGAGATATTCTTACCATTATATCTCTAGCAAGATCTGGGATCTCCTTTCCTATCTTTGTCGCATCCCAATAATATGAGAACTTACGACTCCAATAAAAAGAAGCGGGAACTCATTCCGTCTTGCAAGTCCAACTTGCATTCCCAATTCGGTCTTTAACACCCGGGCCCACCACCCCTAAGACGATGTTGACCCGTTGCTAATTGAACCAACCGTCAACAGGATTAGAACTCGCTACGCGCAATCCAATATCGCCCCAATAATATGAGGACTCGATATTGGGGTCACTACGCATACGGCCTTACTCTTTCGAGAAGCAAAGAGCCCGATCCAGATGCGCTTGCATACAGGAGCTGTCACTTCGGACAGGCGTCTCCTACATACAATCCCTGGCGACGGAACCCTTCGCCTTGACGGGAGACCATGGATGTCACTTATGTGATCCTCCACCTCATATTCAAATTGTAATTAATTATCGTGAATCATATTCACATAATTAATTCTTCCAAGGGAAATACACATCTATTCATGATAGATTGTTTATTGGATATAATTAATTTAATCACATTAAATTAATCATCAATCCAAACATTAATCAACAAACATGTCTTTTACTTGAATAGTAGGTATATACTCAAAGTACGTATTATTCGAATTTTAATAATTAGAAAAATACACATTGTCTGTCTCCGGTATTATACAGTCCCTACCCGCTGTCATGGCCAGTACCGACGAGAGTGGGACGGACCACATACGTTGCAACCCGCGACCCCAATGCTCTCCGACTAGGCACCACATCCGCCTCGGAAAAGGATAATACCAGATAGACCATCATGTACTTTGAGATGTTCATCGGTTTTTCAACCGAAATTATACCATAAATATAAATCAAAACATTTTTGATTATAAGGAGATTTGCTAGACAAATCCCCAATCCTATTCAAGCAAAAGGGTTTTTCATGTAAAAGTTGTCCTACAACTATTGTAGGATAAACTATAGTTTTCATGAAAGCAATGTTTGTTGATGAACCAATGATCAAGATCTAATATCTTATCATTGTGGTTTAGGCAAGTGTCATTCAATGAAATAATTATCTCTTTAAATATTTCACAAATATTTCTCACTAATTATTCCAGAAAATTAACAATTAATTTTCATCATGATAATTGAATGACATATCACAAGGTTCAAGATCAAAATTGTTAATTTCCAGCAGTGACCCCCAATCACTAAAATTAACTTATCTTGATCAATTTAAATCCAAAAAATGCAAACTCAGTTTCCAAAGATTGCCTATTTGATTTATTAAAGAACCCAAGTGATAATTCACGCATTTCAAGGCGGATTAAAACCGTAATCATCTCATTAATTACGTTCAAATCCGCAGTTCCCGCAACAATGAATATAGTCATATTCAAAAAGCCATATCTTGAGCAAATAAAGTCCAAATTTAGTAAACTCAAGTCCTATGGTTTCCTTAATTAATGGGAAACAAAATACAATTGAAAATTTCGTGTTTAAACATTTTAAACAGTGCCGAAAAATTCAATTAGACAGAGGTGCGAAAATTGAAATGCAGTAAAAATTTCGCAACCCTTTCAAGAACCAAATCGTCTAAGGTCTATGGATCATATCCAAACCCTTATTCAACCTGGCTCTGATACCACTTGAAGGATATTGAGTATCATTAAGCGCATCACGGAAGCGTGTCGATCGCATCGTATGCAATCGGAGCAACTAGTCGTACTAGATGCTAGATGCAGCGGAAAATAAAATTTTAACTTTAAAGATGAAACCACATGATCACGAGAACACTTCTCGGATCGTTTCATCAAACCACAAAGTATTGGGAATACCTCTTGGAGCGTGGTTGTGATCGCGAGATCCCAAAGTAGAGATCCTCCTGTCTCAAGTCCGACCCACGAAGAACGCACTTGCGGGCACGATGATGAGTCACGTTCCTTCCCGCAATCCTCGATGAAGATCCAAGTGATGGCTCCCCCCGATTTCGTCAAACGAAATCCGTCGTCTTCCTTTAGAGTAAGAAACTCCAAAGAAGATGGAGATCCACGAGTCGTCGAAGAAGAAGCCGAGAGTCTCTCCTTTCTCAACACAAAGTGGACGGCCACTTAATGGAGAAGAGAAAGAGAGAGAGAGAGCGAGAATGAGAGAGAGAGAGAGAGAGAGAGAGAGAGAGTTGTCACCTTGTACAACTCTTAATGATGTACCATGGAAGGCTACCCTAGCCCTCTATTTATATTAGTTTAGGATCCGTTGGATCTCAATCCATGGACTCATAGATCCAACGGCTAGGCTTGGTCTATGTAAGATCAATGGTTATGATTGTTGTTGGTTAAAACCAACAACATTTATTTATGATTAAATTAAATATATGTTGCAACATAATCAACACATTTTTAATTCAACATAAATAAATTAGTTGAGAGATTAATCATCATAATAAAATGGAGTCAATATAGCCTCCTAAAATTAAGGGACGTCACCCATGACTTTTTCATGGGTGACGTCACCTCTAAATTTGGTGGCTTTATTTCTCCTTTTATTATATTATTTTATCTCTCAATTATTGCAAGAATATCCACCAAATTAATTCCAAATTAATTTGTGAATATTTCAATCATGCCATTGAACATTATGTGAATCATATTCACAACCCAAACTAATTTGTAAATTGCATTTCCAATTAATTAACAAATGTGAATCCAATTCACACTATTAATTAACAAATGCTATTTACATAAATTCTCTCTCTTATATATACATATTACAAATCACATTTATAATACACATATATCATGGATAGTATTATCCACATTCTCTAATCCTTGATAATTAAATCTCATTTAATTATCTTGGATAATAATATGAATCATATTCATATTATGCTTGATAATTAAATCTCATTCAATCATCAAGTCCTTGCTTGGATATACATTTCATCAAATGAATTATTCTTGAATCCTTTCAAGAATAATGTGCTTTCTCCGCAGATACTTGGAGATAAGGACAGGGCGATTGTATTATTCCACGTATAGTGACTTGGATATTGAGATATTATCTCAAATCCAGATCTTACGAACCTCCCATAGATGCTTGATTAAATCAAGACCGCAAATCTAATCTTCTCATTACATCTGAATCTTCATTCAGACCAATGTCCAACACTTGGACTAAGATCAGGTTGCTTCTCTACTGGAAGGAGTCACTAAAATCCAGACCTGTTTCATCACTCCCTCGGAATGGAAGCGTCATGGATATACAATCGTTTAAGATCACATCACCCTCAGGTATTCCCAATACCTGTACATCCTGCATACTGGAAGACCCATGGTCAACCCGAAGATCAAGATCTATTTTACACTGTCTTCTTCAGGGTTTGATCACTAAGTTTCTCATTTGATCATTGGGATTTGGTATCGATCATATACTTTCCAAAAGCATATATCATACCTAGGTCTTGATCATATACTTTCCAAAAGTATATATCAAACCTACAAATTCAGTCAAGCTTCCAAAGCGAGACGACCGTGCACGGAATTTGATTCCTCCCAATATCTCATGAGTGAGCTCATGTCTTCCGGTTCAGTAATGAACCTGTATGATCCCTTTGAGAGATCGTATTACTCATATGCCCTTATATGCACACCAACGCGCCGGTGTATAGACCTTGGTTAGGTCATCAACCTATTGGTCTGTCAAATGTACATACTCAGACATATAGCAATACATCTGTCTCCGGTCAGAGGATGCATGCCTATGCTGTGACAGCATTCAACATAGGACTTAGGTTATCTCGATCTCGTTAAGTCAACCCATTGACCTAACTAATCTGACACCTCCGAATCTCTATTCCTATGCAGAGGACCTACATCAAGAGGTCGGTCAGATATCAGCCTATGTGAGAAAGGATTGCCATCTCCTACTCAGGCTGGAGATCACATCTTAACAATCATTTGACGGTGCTTGATGAGTCCTCAATCTAACCCTTTAGATATTCATCCAAGCACCAACCTCTATGATTCAATAATTGAATCAACAGCTGTATGATCATTAAGACAGCCATGGTACATAACCCTAATTGTACAGAGGGACCTATTATGCAAATTATTTATTCTTCATTTTAGATCAGGGAATGATATTTGCAATAACATTTATTGCATAATGGCTCGCCGTGGGATCACATGTCCAACAGAGACTGTGCACCATCTGTGAGATCAGCTATCTCTACACTTCCATTCTCGTGCACTTTCTTAACAACAAAGGGACCCGTCCATTTAGATTTGAGCTTCCCATGGAACATCTTCAACCTGGCATTGAACAACCATACCTTTTGTCCAGGGACAAAGTCTTTGCACCTAATGTGTTGATCATGCCATCTCTTTACTTTGTCCTTATAAATCAAACTGTTGTCATATGCCTTGTTTCGGATTTCCACGAGCTCGTTCAAGTTCAAGTCTCGACAAAGTTTCCCTAGGTGACAACTCCAATTAATCTTCTTAATTGCCCATTCGGATTTATGGATCAATTCTGTGGGCAAATGGCATGTCTTGCCATAGACCATTCTAAATGGTGAAGTACCCAATGGTGTCTTGTAGGCTGTCCTATAGGCCCACAGAACTTGGTCCAGAAGCTGAGACCAGTTCTTCCTATCGGGACGAACCAATTTCTGCAAAGTACACTTCACCTCTCTGTTCGAAACCTCTGCCATGCCGTTGGACTGTGGGTGGTAAGGACTAGTAACTCTATGCTCAAATCCATAGTCCTTAGCTAAAGATCTCATATCTCGGTTCACAAAATGGCTACCCCCATCAGATATCAAAACTTTTGGCACCCCGAACCTAGCAATAATATGGTCTCTCACAAACTTACAGACAGTCTTGCTGTCTGCAGTTCGGGTTGGGATAGCCTCCACCCACCTGGATAAATAGTCAACCGCCAACAATATGTACTCATGTCCTTGGCGTACTCATGTCCTTGGCTGTTGGGAAAGAGGCCCATAAAATATATGCCCCATGCATCAAAAACATCACAAATAATCATCGGTTGCATGGGCATCTCATCTCTCTGTCCAACTGTCCCTCCCATCCTTTGACAGATAGGACACAACCGTACAAAATCAATAGCATCTCTAAACAAGGTCGGCCAATACAATCCACATTGCGGTACTTTGTGAGCAGTTCTCTTTCCCGAATGGTGTCCTCCAGCCTCAAGTGAATGACAATATGTGAGGACACTCTGGTATTCCTCCTGAGGAATACACCTTCTCCAAACACAATCCGGTCCTTCGAAGAAAAGGAAAGGATCGTCCCAGTGGTATCTCCTCGAATCCGACTTCAGTCGATCAATGCTGCTCCTAGTCCAACCATGGGGAACCTGCTTGGAGACAAGATAGTTCACCATGTTGGCATACCACGGGAGTGAGTCAATAACACAAATTGACTCATCTGGGAAGGTCTCTCTAATCTGCTCATAATCAGGAGAATCCTTAAGTTCAATCCGAGAAAGGTGACGAGCCACAACATTCTTCACTCCAGGTTTATCTTTTATCTCCAAATCAAATTCCTGGAGGAGTAAAATCCACCTAAGAAGACGCGCCTTCGCATCCTTCTTTTCCATTAAATATCGAATGGCTGTGTGATCTGTGTAAATTGTCACCTTAGAGCCCAAAATATATGATCTGAACTTCTCGAGGGCCCATACTACCGCGAGCATTTCCTTTTCAGTCACTGTATAATTTTTCTGTGTAGGATCTAAAACTTTGCTCGCATAATGAATCGCAAACGGAATCCCCTCTCGCCGTTGTCCTAACACAGCTCCTATAGCAAAATCTGAAGCATCAATCATGATCTCGAAGGGGAGAGACCAATCAGGAGCTTGTAGGATAGGCGAGGCACAAATCTTCCTCTTCAAGAGCTCAAAGACCTCCAGACACCTGTGATCTACAATGAACTCTGTGTCTTTCCCTAAGAGCTCAGTCAGTGGGCGGACGATCTTTGAAAAATCCTGAATGAATCTTCTATAGAATCCAACATGCCCTAAGAATGACCGCACTGACTTCACATTGGTAGGTGGATCGAGTTTCTTGATCACCTCCACCTTGGCAGGGTCAACCTCCATTCCCCTTTTGGAGATGACATGCCCCAATATGATACCCTCCGTCACCATAAAGTGACTCTTCTCCCATGAGAGTACCAGATTCACCTCTCTACACCTCGTGAGGACTCGGTCTAAGTGTGCTAAACATGTATCAAAAGAATCACCATGGACCGAGAAATCATCCATGAAAACTTCCAGGAAATCTCCCACCATCTCGGCAAATATGGCTATCATGCACCGCTGAAATGTGCTCGGGGCATTGCAGAGCCCGAATGGCATGCGCCTGAAAGCATAAGTACCGAATGGACATGTGAATGTGGTCTTTTCCTGGTCCTCAGGGGCTATGGCCACCTGGTTGTAGCCTGAGTACCCATCAAGAAAACAGAAGAACTCTTTCCCTGCGAATCTCTCCAAGATTTGATCAATAAAAGGCAAGGGAAAGTGATCTTTCTTGGTCGTAGCATTCAGGCGCCTGTAGTCAACACAGACACGCCACGACGTAGGTACTCGTGTCGCGATCTCTACCCCCTCCTCGTTGGTGACCATCTGAATTCCTGACTTCTTCGGGACAACATGAAGCGGGGCCACCCACTTGGAGTCAGAAATAGGGTATATAAACCCTGCTTTGCACCATTTCTCAATCTCTTTCTTCACCACTTCCCGTAGATTGGGGTTAAGTCTCCTTTGGAACTCACGGGAAGGTCTCACATTATCCTCAGTAAAAATGTGGTGCGAGCAGAGAGCAGGGTTGATGCCCACGAGATCCGACACTGTCCAGCCTATTGCTTTGTGGTTCCTCTCTAAAACTTCTAACAACCTAGACTCCTGTTCTAAAGTCAAGTCTGAGCTAATGATGACATGATATCTCTCTTTGGGTCCCGCAAGAAAGGCATACTTGAGTGTAGGAGGTAGTGATTTCAGGTCTGGCAATGTGGTATCATCAAGCAGATCTGGCTGAGCTGAATCTGAATCTGGTTCCGTGCTGCATGAAGGTAGGCTAAGCTGAGTAGTACTCGCCAACAAATCAGAAGTATCGGGAGTCAGATCGTCAAAGAAACGCGGTTGTTCGGCCAAAGCCACGTCCGACTCATCATCTATATCCCATGATCGTTCCGAAGGGGATGGAACTGACAGATCCAGATGGATCTCTGTGTCATCATGGAAATAGGTAGATGCATCTCTCACAAGATCAGACAACATCTGGCAAACTGCATCATCCACTATACCCTTTCCAGATGAAAGGGACTCGCTCTGTCCTGAAGGAATCTGTCCCCAAATCCCAACTGTGGTAATCATACTGCAATCTGCCTCTGAAGATGAGTACTCTTTGCTACTCTCTGAATCGGGTCGCTGACACTTGGTTTGCTTCATCTCAAGGTTCACTTCTTCGCCTGGAGAACAGAACTTCATCATTCCCGTACCATAATCGAAAGCTGCGCCTGCGGTCCTAAGGAAGGGCCGCCCAAGAATGATATGAGATTATCTCCAATGATTGGGAGTCTCCATGTCCCAGACTGTGAAATCAACTTGATAGTTCTGTCCCCTCAATCGAGATAACTACGTTCTTCACTTCTCCCTTAGGTCTCTTCACTGATCGATCAGCGAATTGGAGTAAGGCTCTAGATTTGCGAAGTGGTCCCAACTCCAATTTCTGACATAATTCTAAGGGATGTAAGTTGATCGAAGAACCGTTATCTAAGAGTGTGCGTGCAAATGCAATGTCGTCAATATGACTCTCCACATAGTGAGCACCCATGTCTCTCTTTTTCCTTGGCAAAGTCTGATTCTTGAGACAATAGGTTGTGGCTAGCGATAAGACATGTGTCTTTATATTTCGGTTATCTTTCTTCCTGCTAACCCTTGTAGATGTGCATCTCACCTTAAGGTATTTTTGGAAGGCAGGATGGTTAGCCACATATTCATCAAATGGCACCTTGACTGTGATATTCTCTTTACAAAACCGTGCCATATCAGGGTCATCTTTCTGAATCTTTTTGATGCGCCTTCCTGCCGTAAGAGCACGGGGGAAAGGGATGGAAGCTAGAGAAACTGAAGATGAAGAGTCTGAATCATGAACTGAAAGATCATTCTTGGCATTAACGGAAACAGAGTTCTTCATACATGAATCTTTTTGATGCAACATGGGATCAAAATCAAATCTATCTACTACAGGTTGTGGAATAGAAGCTGGAGTGGTATCCGCCACAACCGGAGATGCAATGTCCTCTGTAGATTCAGAAGTGTATCCATGCTGCCGATGCTGCATACGTGCTCTCCTTCTCCTCTCGGCTCCCTGAGTAGAAATCCTCGAATGATGCTGATAGGGCTCCGAAATATGATGCCTCTCCTCCTCGTCCTCTGAAGACTCCTCAGGTAGAGCTCCAGAGATACCCCTCCTCGTATCCCTCGTCCTGTCAGGTACGGTTACGGTCCTTCCGCTCCTGAGTGACATATGGTTAGCCTCATCACATGAAAGAATCTCATGTTCAGATCTAGGAGATGCTGAATAGTATACCTGACTAAAATGCTGCTGAGAACTAGATCGGTTCAGGCTATTGGGGTTAGCCTGAACTTGGGCTGGGATCGAGGTAGAAGGTGCAGTCTGCGCGTCTCGCCATCTGGACAGGCGGTTGACATCCACCCGTAAGTCATGAACCTCGTTCCTGTAGGAACGAATCTCGTCGAGTATCTGCTGCTGAATGTCCATGGGTCCAGACGAAGAAGGAAGTGGATAAGACTGGGAAGAAGAACGGGAAGACTGGCCCTACTGGCCAGAAATACTGCCTCTACTGCTGCTGCTGGGGTTGCGGACCTTGCTGGCCCGCCTGGTAATGGCCCTGTCGGCCATACTGCTGGTACTGCTGCCTCTGTTGCTGGGGTGGCTGGAATCCAGGGCTCTGCTGTGAAGGAGGTGGTGCGGAGGTGAATGCGGTGTTGTGAAAGGTCGGGGGGCGCTGGTAGGTCTGTCGATCTCCCGTACTTCCCTGCCTGGCAGGGTCCTGAGTATACCATACTCCATTCACCTCCCAAACCGGTGGAGGCTCCTCCTGGACTGTCTCTGCTAATGGAGGTGGCTGCTGGAAAGAGTGGGTGTAGGATTGGTCCTGCTCCCACGGCTGGGGTTGCCCTGACACCAACTGCTCCTAAACATGGTGAACTCGGTATACGGGAGCAGAGGGTGCAGTCACGGTAGGTATCTTTATCTTAGATACCCTATCAGTCAACTCCTCCATTTATTTTGGGATCTTGGAGACACTCCTATCCAATTCATCAATTCTCCTGTCAATCCTCTTGACTACAGTAAGCTTGTCAGCAAGGAGTCCCATACTAGGGATTATGTCCTGAGAGAGATCAACTACAGCTGATTTTCCCCCTCCAAGTGAGAGTGAACTGGGGGATGGTGTATAGGCCCTGCTGGCCATCTGTGAGCGGCTAGTTTCAGCCATCTGCTCGAATACCCTCCAGACGGTATCCGCTCCTCGTAATGTATAGCTACCTCCACAGGCAGCACTCACTAAACCCTGCATCTCAGGGTTGAGACCAATAAAGAATGACTGGACCAAGATGTTATCATCTAGTCCATGATAGGGACACTTCTGCAGGATGTCCTTGAATCTTTCTCAAGCATCACAAAAAGCTTCATGGGGTAATTGGGAAAAACTCGTAATGCGTGTCCTCATCATGTTAGTTCTACTCAAAGGGTAGAACTTCTTCAAAAACAGGTCCTTGAAATGGGCATATGTGGTGACGGCGATCCCAAGATTCTTTACCCAGTAATCAGCTTTGCCACCCAAGGCAAATGGAAGGGCTTTGAGCCTAATATAATCCTGGCTAACATTTTGATGTTTGAGGTTAGCGCAGATGAGATCAAAGTCCCCTAGGAATGCATATGGTTCCTCAGAAGAATTCCCATCAAAGTGTGGCAACAGGTTCAGAAAATGTGGCTTCAATTCAAAATCAACCTCGGGTTCGACCGAACTCAAGTAGTTCCGAATTTGATATTGTCCAGGGTTATACGCCGCATCCATTGGTGGTTGGACCCCAACATTCAACTGTCCTAACTGAGCTCTGAGAAGTGCACGTTGCTGCTCAGATGCAACTAATCTGGCTAGTATCATTCTCATTGGGTCTTCCTGATTCTCTTCTTCATCGTCTTTCTTCTTTGGAGGCATTTTTCTTGTGTCCTCTTTAGGTCCCGAATCAGCAAGGTATGTTTGATTAGAAGAGGATGTATGAATCATGATATTCTCATTGAGGCGAAGGTCTTCCTCGATGAGATGGGAAGAGAGAAAGGGAATGGTTTGAGAGTAACCATCCCGAGAGTGGGTGATCCTGGGCTCAAGAGGGTCATGAGTCCAGGTTGGTCCGTGTTGCGCATGGACCTGTGAAGACATACTTCTTGGAGGGTTCAACGGGAGATTCACAAAGTCCGAATAATTATCCCCCCAATCAGTCATCTTCGATGTCAAAAAGAACCGATTTAGAACACGATATTTCAATGAGGTGCTAGTTCTACGGTGCACGTAAATGTGCGGAGTAAACTCACACAATTCAAACGCAATTCAAACCCTCAATTTCACCAACTCAACATGTGATGGCCGTAAGAGTTCGGCCGAATTCTCTTGTCAATTTTACTTGGTGAGAAATACAATCTTGGAAAGATTAACGAGCTGTTAGGTGCCCGTATTTTCCTACAGACTAACCCGGTTCAAAGAACCAGTAGTAAGTAAGAAATCCAGACTTGTCTCTATCCTAGGGTCGTCTTTCTCTCACTTGCAAGTAAAACAAACAATGAGGTCTTTATGCACCCGAGAACAAGGGTTCTTTTAATTCCAATTATTTAATCGACCTGCTCAATACAGTCCCAATTTTAGAGTTAGGTTATCACTTGAAATTTATGTGAACACACAAGCATGTCTACTATTCAGTCCCAATTTCCTTTTGACCTTAAGTTGTAAAACAAGAGGGGAATCGGAAATCAGAATGCAAACGAGAAACTATGATGCATGCTCAGAAGAAGGTATACTTACAGTGAATCCCGACACTCTCCATGCGTTATGCAGAACAGAATTTGTAAATGTTACACTAAATGCATGCATATCGAGAAAACCGCACCTAAACAATATACTATTAGCGGGGAAGAATTGATTTGATTTTGAGCTAAGTAGTACATGTCTATGTGCGTCTCATTATGAATCTTATCAGATAAGTGAATCTTCTAAGATATGTGTGTCCTAAATTACGATGGGCACAAACAAATTTGAATCTAAACTATCGTGTGCCTAATCCTTAAATTTGCCACTCAAGTCGAGCCCCACCCTCACCGGAGAGTGAAACAGGTCTCGACACACCACAAATAAAGTCCAAGTCTCTTTACACACGCGAGCTCTCAAACAAGAGCCGCTATAAAGAAGAAAGCTAAATAATTACAACAATTTACAAAAGCTCGCTCGAAAATAAATGAATTCTCCTAGCACTTCAACAGTCGGCGCGCGTCACGTTCGTCGACCTCCGATGTACTCCAAGTCCACCGGGCCCTCGCAAGGAAAATGAGATTTATATTAGAGAGATAAACAACAAAATATATACAATAATATGAAGAAAAATAATTGAAAGGAAAATAGACTAATTACCAGTGGCTCGGGGGTCAGACTACCGGACTAAATGAAAAACTAAATCCAAATTTTTAAATTAATCCCTAAGCCGTCTGCCTCCCCGGCAACGGCACCATCTGACGAGTCGCTAAATACGATATTTAATTCGGTCACATTGTAGCACGTGTACTTAGCGATTCAATCAGAACCGAGAGAAAGAATCTCCGTGAAGAGTGTCTGGGCTTAATTTATATCCCGGACAAGTCCGGGGTCGAACTCATAGAGGCAAAGGAACAACTTCAGGATAATTTGAAAATTAAGTTTTAGATTTCCAATGCGGTTTTTTTATATTTTTTAATGCAAATAGGATGCCAAAATGCTCATGCAAGTGAACTAATATACTAAGAAAGCATACAACTTAGCCAAATTAAGTTTAATACCAATTCAGTTCAATTCAGCCAAATTATATTTTCCTAGAATACTAATCCAGAGATGAACACAAAACACATTTTTTTGGAATTTTAAGGGTTAAAATGCAACAATGAAAAATACACACTTTTTATGGGGTTTTTCGCAATTTCTCCCACAAACAGTAAGCACAAATTATGAAAAAATTATTGGAACTAAAAAAATGATGCAAGAAGACTACAATAATTTTTTTGGCATTTTTTGACAAAGTATGATTTTTTTATGAATTTTTTTAACGAAAACAGAGTGATAACGAGTAAATAATTTCTAATAAATCCACATAATCAAATTAATAAGAGTTCAAATTATCTCAAATAGGTATTTTTATGTGGCATAAATGAGACTTTAAATTTCGCAAAAAAGATATATGTGGATCTAATTAAAAATCAAATACTAAATTCACTCTACAAATTATAGCAGGCACAAGACATCTCCACTTTGGATGAAATTTGGACAGTAAGTTAATCACTTATCAAGGCATCATATGTAATTTTTGTGAAATTTTTAGAGCAACTGTGTATGAGATATAAATTTAAGAGTCCAAATTGAGTATAATATGCAATATTTCAATTGAACAATTTTAATTTATTATCCAAATAACATAAAAATATAAATAAATATCCACAAGGCAGAGAATTAGTTGCTCAATATTAAAATATTTTTCATTGAATAAAATGACGCCTAAATGAGGTCCAAATAGTCAGACAAACACAGGGGTATCAGTGCAAATCAGAAATTGAAACAGACAATATAAAACATGAACATGGACTGAAATGTAATTACAAAAACTTAACAAGAAATATATACAATTTTTACATAAAAAAATAAGAAAAAGAAACTACCCCTTCTTCTTCCTTGTACGCAGGTAGAGAAGAACCCACTAGGATGGAGTCGGCGGCGGTCGGAGCGGCCGCGCGCGGGCGCGAGGTCGGAGTCGGTGGAGGCGCACGCAGCGGCGGTGAGAGGCGGGTGCGGAGGCACGGCCGCGGTGGGCGGTGGCGGGCTCCAACGGCGAGGGGGATCGGTGAGCGCGGGGCTAGCGTTGGGGGCTCGTCGGCGAGGGGCTGAGGAGGCTCGGTGGAGGACGGAGGCGCCGCTAGGGGGGCGACGGTAGGCCGCGGGGAGTGCCGGCGGCGCTGCCGCTGGCGTGGAAGTGGTGGCGGGCGGCGCTGCTGCCCTTGGAGGAAGGGGGAGGCAGCGGGCGGCGCCTGCTTTTTTTTTAATTTTTTTCTGCTATAATAAAAGACTCTTTTTTTGTTTTAAATTTTTTAATTTTTTTAAACAGAAAATATGTACACAAACATATGGGGAACAAAATGATATGATGATGATGGTGATGAAGATGAAGATATAAACAAATGATGGATGGTGGTTGGTGATATGATGGACTAAAAAAATTACAAAGATAAAAATAAAGACAAGATGAACTACAATTACCTACGATGAACGCGAGCGCCTATGGAGTGCTCACGAGAGCACGGTCTTCGCTCCAATCGCCGGCGTGCGATGAGCTCGAGCAGCACGCGATTGCGGCTGCAATGATGGCCAAAAAGCCAACGGATCTCACCGGAGAGAGGGCCGTCGTCGCTCGACCACGGTTGCGTCGCTGTCACCGATTCAACTCTGGGAACTAGGCTCTCCTCACATAAAGATGGATCAAAGGTAAATTGAGGAGGATGGGATGTATATATAGATGATACATGAGAAGTTATTAAGGTGGTGGAGTTGAATGGGAAGTTGGATTATTAATGGAGTTGAATGGGAAGTTGGAAAAAAATGATGGAATAATGGAGTTGAATTGGTGGTTATTGTAGATAATGGAAATTAAATAAATAAATGAAATAAAGTTGACTACTTTAATTACAATAGAATAAAAAAAAGAAGAAAATAAATAATGGAGAATTTACAAGGGAAGACAAACAACATGTACACATTTTTTTTACTTCTCTAATATGTATTTTTTTGTCTTTTTAATAAGAGATATTTACAACGGAAAATACAATAAAATACTACAATCAAAATACAACACAATCATGATATTTTTGTATTTTTTAGTAATTAGAAAAGATAAAATAAAAAATAAAGAAGGAATGAATATATACATAATATACAATGTACATCTAGGTCCCAAAACCCAACTTTTGCAAATGAGCTCCGATTTTAATGAAACTATTTCCTTTGGATAGATAATTTTCTAACTTGAACTTTAAAAGCGAGTTTGGTGAATTTGGAGTTCATACGGAGCGGGAATTTGGCTTGGAAGTTGGTCTTTACGGCTTTTTCCCTTTGGGATCTAGGAGCATTTGTTTGAGGTAAATTTTGTTTTATATTTTTGTATTTTTATATACATTGTTATGAACAAGTTGGAGAAAGAATTAGCCAAAAAGGAGTTGAAATGAAATTATTAAAAATATATGAAGTTTTGGTCTATTTACATGTATAAAACTCCTTTATTTTTGCGGCTTTTTATTGTTAAATTCTTTTGTACAATCTAATATACATTAATTAGTGTGTTTTATTTACAAGAATCATTTTGTTAATTTATTAATTTTATGGATATTTTTATGGGATTTTACTCGGGGATTTTGCTAAGATCAAGATATTGAGATGATGAATCGTGGATTCATCACGCATCTCTTTGAATCCCAATACTTCTGAGTTGGAGTCTATTACTACATAGTTGAGCCCACCTTCATGCAGCATGCATGCAGATTCGGATTCTGTTCAACTAGATTTTCTTGATGACACCACATTGCTAGAATTGAAATCACTGCCTCCTACACTGAAGTACGCCTTTTTTGTGGGACCCAAAGAGAGATATCATGTTATCTTTAGCTCGGACTTGACTTTAAAATCTGAGTTTAGGTTGTTAGAGGTTTTAGAGAGGAACCACAAAGCAATATGCTGGACAGTATTGGATCTCGTGGAGATCAACCTCGCTCTCTACTCACGCTACATTTTTACCGAGGATAATGTGAGACCTTTCCATGAGTTCTAGAGGAGACCCGACCCCAATATACGGGAAGTAGTGAAGAATGAGATTGAGAAATGGTGCAAAGCAGGGTTTATATACCCTACTTCTGACTCCAAGTGGGTGGAACCGCTTCATATTTTCATGAAGAAGTCAAAAATTCAGATGGTCACCAACGAGTCAGGGGTAGAGGACACGAGTACCCATGTCATGGCATGTCTATGTAGACTACATCACCAGAATGTTGCGACCAAGAAAGACAACTTTCCCTTTCCATTCATCGATCAGATCTTGAAGAGACTCGTGGGGAAAGCGTTCTTCTGTTTTCTTGATAGGTGCTCAGGCTACAACCAGGTAGATATATACCTTGAAGACCAGGAAAAGACTACATTCACATGTCCATTCCGCACTTACGCATTCAGGCGCATGCCATTCGGGCTCTGCAATGCCCCATGTATTTTTTAGCGATGCATGATCATTGTATTTCTTGAGATGGTGGGATATTTCATAGAAGTATTCATTGATGGTGATTCATTTGATACATGTTTAGCGCACTTTGAAGTAGTCCTCAGGCGGTGTAGTGATGAATCCATGATTCATCGCCTTTATTCTTTCATTTTGGTTAAAATCGTTGGTAAAATACACGTAAATATCTACTAATTCCAATTAATTAACATTCTCACCACAAATATTAATATTATATTATTAACACTTAAATTATCCAGAATAAAAGAATAAAGATAAAGATAAAAATAAAAATAAAAATAAAAGAAGTATGTATATATAATATACAGACTGATCTTAACCCCAAGACTATGCCAATATTGATCGGGTCGACAAAAGAAATAAGTAAGGGGAGATAAGGATCATAACTTATACAAATATCAAGAAAATACAAATTAAAAATATAAATTACCCATTTTTCACATTGTAAATACTTCACCTATTTTATTTAGCATCAAAATCACCTCAAATCAAAATACTTCTTTTATAAAAATTGTTCATAAAAATCTGTATTATTTTATAAAAATAATAGAAAAAATATTTCGGCACACAAATAAAATAACCGTAATGGACCGTAAAAGCCACAAAAGCCGATTTCCAAGGTTCATAACTATTTATAGAAAACTCCAAATTGACCAAACTCACTTTTAAAATCCGTGTTGTACATACTAGTATTTATTAAAAATATCAGAAAAATATTCGGATAAAACCGGTGAGTTTCAGCTTTTTGAATCCCGTTGTGTATTTGTACTATATGTAGAAACTTTCCGGGTTTTTAATTAAATCACCGTAAACCCGATTAACTTAATTCTTTTTCCTAAAATCATCTAAAATTGTATATAAAAATATAAAAATAAAAGTGACTTAAAATACCCAAAAAATACAGAGGCCCGAAGTCGCTATTTTTTTCATCCGGACCTCATAACTCGGCCGTATGAACTCCGAATTGAGCAAACTCGGTCTCTAAAATTATTTTTTAATTATCTACAAAATGACACTAGTTTCGCTAAAATCGGAGTTAATGCGAAAAACACGCTTTTTCAGGTATTTATTGATATAATGGTACAATATACCTTTATCTATATCATCTAATTTACTTATTTATTTAATTAATTAATAATATTATGTAATTTATTAAAAATTACAAATTAATCAATTACTAAATTAATTATAATCTATCCACATTATTTGTTAATTTATTTTAATATATCATGTATTTATTTAATATTTATATACTTGCATATAACTTCTTTGTATTTTTCCTTAATTTGTCTTTTCCTCTTCACATCTCCCTATCACGTGGCGGCTTCTCATTGGCCACCCCTTTCTTTTTCTCTCCCTTTCTTTTCCCCTTCTTCCTCAACGCCTCTTCGTCCTCCACCCTCATCTTTCTTCTTCTTCTTCCACCCAATACCTTCTTCTCCTCCGTCAACCACCTCAACCGCCTCCAACGGCCCGGCCGTTGGTCGTTTGCCCAACCGCCCTTGTCTCCCGTCACCGTCGGGTGGTGACTAGCTCGCTCCTTCCCTATAAATAGGGCCGTCCCTCTCCCATTTCAAGGATCCGCCATTTCTACCTCCTCACTCCCGAGCTTCGAGATCGAGAGAGGTTATGAGTGGTACAGTGTAACGTCCCGGGCTTAGGTCCCCGGTCCGTTATCGAGGAAAACTGACACTGACAACTTGTTGAGTTTGGGCCCAAATGGACCCGTTGACAACCACCCAAAATGCTTAAATCCAAGTTGTCAAGTAGTAATCTCCTCCACTTATATACCACACTCACACTTTGTGAGTTTTAGGTATGGCACAATGTTTGGGGTTGGGGTGTTACAACCTCCCTCACTTATATTCGCAACGTCCTCGTTGCGACATGGCCCATTCACTTATTCCCAGTGACAGTGGCGGCTGCACGCTCCCGGCTTGGTACCCTTCGAGTAGCCCTTTCTACTATCAGAGGGAACCCGCTCTGATACCATTTGTAACGTCCTGGGCTTAGGTCCCCGATCCGTTATCGAGGAAAATTGTCCTTGACAACTTGTTGAGTTCGGGCCAAATGGACTCGTTGACAACCACCCAAAATGCTTAAGCCCAAGTTATCAAATAGTAATCCCCTCCACTTATATATCACACCCACACTTTGTGAATTTTAGGCATGGCACTATGTATGGGGTTGGGGTGTTACAACCTCCCTCACTTATATTCGCAACGTCCTCGTTGCGACATGGCCCATTCACTTATTCCCAGTGACAGTGGCGACTGCACGCTCCCGGCTTAGTTCCCTTCGGGTAGCCCTTTCCACTATCAGAGGGACCCCGCTCTGATACAATTTGTAACGTCCCGAGTTTAGGTCCCCGGTCCGTTATCGAGGAAAACTGGCCCTGACAACTTGTTGAGTTCGGGCCCAAATGGAACCGTTGACAACCACCCAAAATGCTTAAGCCCGAGTTATCAAATACTAATCCCCTCCACTTATATACCACACCCACACTTTGTGAGTTTTATGTATGACATTATGTCAGGGTCAGTTTTCCTCGATAACAGACCGGGGACCTAAGCCCGGGATGTTACAAATGGTATCAGAACCAAATTCTCTGTGATAGTGGAAAGGGATACCCGAGAGGTGGAGCCGCCCCTACAAAGAGGTTGGAGGAAATGTCTACCCGGAGCGTGCAGCCGCCACTATTACTGGGAATAAGTGATGAGCCATGTCGCAACGAGAACGTTGCGAATATAAGTGGGGGAGGTTGTAACATCCAAACCCCAAACATAGTGCCATACCTAAAACTCATGAAGTGTGGGTGTGGTATATAAGTGGTGGGGATTACTATTTGATAACTTGAACTTAAGCATTTTAGGTGGTTGTCAACATGTCCATATGGGTCCGTACCCAACAAGTTGTCAGGGTTAGTTTTCCTCGATAACGGACCGGGGACATAAGCCCGGGACGTTACAAATGGTATCGCCACTGTCACTGGGAATAAGTGAATGGATCATGTCGCAACGAGGACGTTGCGAATATAAGTGGGGGAGGTTGTAACACCCCAACCCCAAACATAGTGCCATACCTAAAACTCACAAAGTGTGGGTGTGGTATATAAGTGGAGGGGATTACTCTTTGATAACTTGGGTTTAAGTATTTTGGGTGGTTGTCAACGGGTCCATTTGAGCCCG
Source organism: Ottelia alismoides (assembly GCA_037367405.1). Lineage (NCBI taxonomy): Eukaryota > Viridiplantae > Streptophyta > Magnoliopsida > Alismatales > Hydrocharitaceae > Ottelia > Ottelia alismoides. The sequence continues at coordinate 221,413 of JAZKJV010008603.1, forward strand.
AATTCAACAAATTATCAGGGTAAATTTTCCTCGATAACGGATCGGAAACCTAAACCCGGGACGTTACATATAGACTCTGGTCTTACTCTCCCTTGAGCAAGTGTGAAAGAGGTCGGCGAGATCGGCGCCGATATCGAGCAAATCCTCTACCGAGCGAGAAGCCTCCGCCTCCGTCGGGCGTCGAGGCAACAACGCAGAAGCTCAGGCTGAGCTCAAACTTCACAGGCGAGTTTTTCCGCAATTGCATCTTCTAGCCTTTTTCTAAGTAGGTCATCCAATCTCTGTTTTCCTCTCTTTATCCTCCTCTCAATTTCTTCCTTTCCTGCTATTTCTCTACTCGTTTTTTTTCTCACTCTCTGGAATTCAAGCCAAAGCAACGTCTTATACACTCCAATTTCATCTGATTTCGTATCCGTCCAACCACGTTCATAAGTTCTGCCATCTCATCCCCTTTCATTACTTGTTTAATTACATCCCGATTCAAATGGAATCGAGAAGGGATTTTAATTGTAGGAGATTCTGCTATTATTAACTTCAATTGCGAGGATCAGTATCAACGATCGGGAGACCAACTGCCACAGAGCTTCTTCACTCTGAACAAATAGCACCTCCAGCTCCGCAGTGAATCATAGTGCGACACCGCAACAGGACTTGATTGAGATCGAACGTGCGCCAAACAACCTGGATCTTATTAGCCGTAACGCAGATTTTGGCCGAAGACATATATCTGAAACGAAGCGCAAGAGATCTACTCTAATTTTGGCCGGAATCGCACCAAATTGCAACATTCGCGGACTCCGATCGCCTTCACCGCGTTCGATCGAGGAGAGGAACCTTCTGCCGGTCTCGCGATCTGTTGATCAAACACCGTTGCTTGGAAGGAATATGGTCAGGAGCAGCACACAACCACTCCGCTGTGCAAACAGATTTGCATCACCGTGAATATCGAGTAGAGAAGAATCACTTTTAAAAAAAAATTGTTTCGGAGCTTTTATCATTTCAGATCGAAAATCCCAGGTTCTCTACGTCAATCGACTTCCTGCCGTCGATCACATGTTGATCGCGCGGTCCAGGCTTTCAGCACGGGTCGATTCCACAAAATATTTGCCGCCCCACCGTCCAAGGGATATAATTGCACCATTTGTCGGTTTCCAAAGCCACCCGACCTCGCCGCTTAAGAATTTCCCCTGTTCAGCACGTGAACCTGATATTTTTGACATATTGCATATAATTTCCCATTATTTCCTTATTTGCAAGCAGGTCCAGAGACAGGGCATTAACGTGAAAGACCACGTACCTGTGTTGGAGAAATTGCTACATGGCCTACATCCTTCTACTATTGCATATAGGTCCTGTAGTTGAGCAGATCACGTGATGACAACGTGAAATCTGAGAAATTTTTGGGCCGAAGCCCTCTAATTTGCTGCATTATTACACTTGCATCTCAGATTTCTAGGCTCATTACAATAAAACCCCTATACATTGTATATAATCCTATACATAACCCTATACATAATAACAAAATACAAAACAAAAAAAAGATAAAAACATTTCTAATCTAATAAAAATTACCTTTACTATATTTTACCATATTTTGCATATAAAACCAAAAATAAAATAAAAATCAAATATTAAAACCAATAAAAACACAAAATTCATAAAAATTTGTAAAAATCATAACTAAATAACTAAAAATCCCCTAAAAATGCAAAATATATCGTTTTCGAAGATAATTTCATCTACTTTCTACAGATAATACAATAAAAATATTTAACATCATTTTCACTCTTAAAAATCTAAAATACGTCACAGTTTTCAATAAACACTTACTTTTTACATTAAAAATAAACCAAACACCATAAAAATCATAAAAATTCTTTAAAAATTCATAAAAACATTAAAATAAAATTAAATCATAAAAATAACAAAATAAAACCAAATAAAAATTGAAAACATTTTCTTATTATAAAAAATACAAAATACATAAAAAATACAAAAACAATATAAAATTCATAAAATTCAAATAAAAGATCCTAAAAAATCCCTAAAAATAAAATAAAAATTAGGAAATCCAAACCTAAGCTTTTTCTACTGATTTTCCCTAGTCTCAAATAGTTTGCCTCCCTGAATTCGTCACTCCCGTACTTGACCGCTATACATTAAGTTTAGGAGTATAAATAAAATAAAGAAGATTAACAAACCCTTAATCTTTTCTAACAAAACCCACTCGGTCGATACAACGACCTCGAAATCTTTTTCTCTGATTCTTTTGCAGAAATAAAGAAGTGATCGAGTGGGGTTTTTCATGTAGGTAGGTGAATGTAGTACTCTCCTAGGATAAGAGTCACTTTATGGTGATAGGGGTATCGTGTTAGGGCATGTCATCTCCAAAAGGAGAATGGAGGTTAACCCTGCCAAGGTGGAGGTGATAAAGAAACTCAATCCATCTACCAACGTGAAGTCAGTGAGTTTGTTTCTAGGGCATATTGGATCTACAGGAGATTCATTCAGGATTTTTCAAAGATTTCCTGCCCTGACTGAGCTCTTAGGGAAAGACACATAATTTGTTGTATACCACATGTGTCTGGAGGCCTTTGAGCTCTTGAAGATGAAGATCTATGCCCCGCCTATCCTACAAGCTCCTGACTGATCTCTCCCCTTTGAAATCATGATCGACGCTTCAAATTTCATTATAGAAGATGTGTAGGACAACGATGAGAGGGGATCTCGTTTGTGATCCACTACACAAGCAAAGTATTAGACCCTTTACAGAAGAACTATAGCGTGACTGAAAAGGAAATGCTTGTTGTAGTATGGTCTCTTAAGAAGTTCAGATCATATATTTTGGTATCTAAGGTGACAATCTACATTGCTCACATAGCCATTCGATAATTAATGGAAAATAATGACGTGAAGGCATGTTTTCTTAGGTGTATTTTTCTCCTCCAGGAGTTTGACTTGGAGATAAAAGATAAAACTGGAGTGAAGAGTGTTGTGGTTGATCAAATTCCCGGATTGAGCTTAAGGATTCTCCTGATTTTGAGCATATTAGAGATACCTTCCCAGACAAGTAAATTTGTTCTATTGACTCACTCTCGTGGTATGCCAACATGGTGAAATTTCTTGTATCCAAGCAAGTTCCCCAAGGCTGGACTAGGAGAAGCATTGAACGACTTAAGTTGGATTTGAGAAGATACCATTGGGATAATCCGTTCCTTTTCTTTGAAGGGTCGGATTGTGTTTGGAGAAGGTGTATTCCTCAGGAGGAATATCAGAGTGTCCTCATGTATTGTCATTTCTTGAGGTTGGAGAACACCATTAGAGGAAGAGAACCGCTCACAAGGTACTACAATGCGGATTGTACTAGCTGACCCTATTAAGATATGTTGTTGAGTGTATGGTCGTGCACGATTTGTCAGAGGATGATAGGGACAGTTACACAGAGAGATGAGATGCCAATGCATCATGTGATCATTTGTAATGTTTTTGAAGAATGTGGCATAGATTTCATGGGTCCCTTTCCCAACATCTAAGGACATGAGTACTTCTTGTAGGTGGTTGATTATTTTTCTAGGCAGGTGGAGGCTATACCAACCCAAAATCTAGACAACAAGATTGTATGTAAGTTAGTGAGAGACCATATTATTGCCAAGTTCGGGATGGCAAAAGTTCTGATTTCTGATGGGGGTATCTACTTTGTGAACTGAGATGTGAGATCTTTAGCTAAGGACGACGGATTTGAGCACAGATTTACGAGTCCTTACCACCCACAATCCAATGGCATGGCAGAGGTTTCGAACAGAGAGTTGAAGAGTATTTTGCAAAAGGTTGTTCATCTTGATAAGAAGAACTAGTCCCAGCTCTTGGACCAAGTTCTTTGGGCCTATAGGACAACCTACAAGACAACTTTGGGCACTTCACCATCATCACCATCGACGCACAATACACGCTTTCGTACGCCACCATCGGCAGACCCCAACACCCTTCATCGCCTCACTGCCTCGTCCTGAAGCGGCCCCAAATTGCTCCGCTGCCCTTCACAAGCAAGCATTTCGCCCTCAGTGAGATCTCCTTGGGACAATCGACCCTCAGATTATGTTCACTCCTCTTATCGTCATCATCTTAACCTTATGTTCACAACATGTGAGGGCTTGGGTGAAAGGTTCACAACAAACCCCCGTCTCTCCATAAATCACAGGATACCCCCTCTAGCTACCCCCCCTTTGCACATGCGAGGCTCGTGAGATGTGGGAAATTTGTAGTTCTAACCCTCAATTTCCAAGCATTGGTAAAGAAGTATAGCCTTCTAGGAGGCGAGTGAGTCACACATGTCCTCTTGGGAAAATTGCGTAAAGATCCCTGCTTGTTTGGGTAATTGCATATCATTACATTGAGCATATTTACTTTTTTTTTCAATTTTGGTTCTGTGTATTGCATGCATAGCCTTGTGTTTATATCTATGTTTGAACATCATTTAGTCATTCAATTTTTATTCAAAAATTAAATCTTGTAGAAATAATTATGCTCTATAATTGTGGATGTTGATTGAATTTTTTCGAGCTATGATTTATTAAACATAGTAATTTTGGTGGAAAATCGCACAATTTACCCACTGCATGATATTCAATTCATATTAAACTAATTGTTGCTTCAAAAATTCCTAAGAATTTATAATAGGTAGATTTTAGATTGCTTTACATTGCCCAAAAATCATCTTGTTTACATGCATATCGAGGTCACAATAAAATATTTAGTGATTTTAGTAATTAATTTTTAATAGATCGTACATCAATCTTTTTTTGGATTTATTTATTTTTCTAGATAGATCCTCATTAGATACATATAGGATACTTTTAGTTCCTAAAATTAAATCGATTTACTATTTACTAAAATAAATTTGCGAAAAATCACCCAGCATGCAATTTAATTCTTAATTAAATCATCTTACATCAAAAAGTTCCAAAAAAATTAAATTAATTTAGTTTCATTAGTTTTCATCTTCTGGACAAGTTTGAGGATTTTTGGACTTGATTTTATTGTAAATTGCATTTTTATCCTCTAAATAGATCGAATTTGCATTGCTTAAAAAATACAAGAAAACCTCCTTAAAAACCTAACTTCTAGATCGCCTAATAATTAACATAAGGAGACAATGGCCTCCCTGAGTTCGACCTTGGGCTTGCCCAAGTAAAAATATAAATAAACTGCTTGCATTTACTGATAAAAAACTAATTGGAGGTTTTTAATTGATCTGTTAATTGCTCGACAATAATAATTCGGCACTATTAACCAGGGTAAATACAAGTCTTTCAACTACTAAATAAACTTTGACCCTAATAAAATATGTAATTGATACTAAATAAGGGGACTTCATTGTATTGGGTTCATTAAGCCCACATTTTCTACTGGTACACTCTAGATTGATTGAGGTGCGACCCTTAAGGATTAGAGCACAAATCCCAGTCTGTCGCCGCCTTGATTATTGACTGGGTCTGTGATGTAATAGTGCTTCTATCAGTGTGAGGACGAGCAGGGATAAGTCTTCTTGCAAACGTAGTCTAAATTACTTGAGCATAGGGGAACTATGACAAGAGATCCATGTCTCATCGTTCCACATCTGAGTACCCCCCAAGGAGGCGTATTTGATTTGTTGCATCGACTTCCTCTCTCTATTTTTTTGGTTGAGTAATAGGCCCAGATCCGATATCACGGGCCTTTGAAAAGTACACACTACTGGTTACAAAGGCAGTGGGAAGCACATGACACTTGTCCGGTAGTACTCACTCGCCTATAGGGGTAGCACTAAGAACTAAGATTGATAATATTGCCTAAAAATAACCAATAAAACTGACAAGATAAATAGCCGAACTTTCATGGCTTCACTATGTTGATTTGGTGAACGCAATTGCTTTAGTGTTTGTTTGGGTCTAGATTAGGTCAAAGAGTACAGTCACGTGAACTTGCACCTATTATTTTCACTTATTTGTATAATTCCTTTTTTTACTTTTCTCCTTTTACCTTTTCTCATTTCCTCTTCATTTTATTCCTTGTATATCCCAGTACTCATTATTCCTCATCTTATCTCTTTTTGTTTCTCAATATGTCAGGTCTTGGATGGCTTAGTCCGGACTCCCCATATGACCACATCGATTCCATGACCCCAACATATTCAATTATTCATGGCAATTCCAGAAAAGAAGGTTTGGATCTTGTGAGCGACTCTCAAGACTCCCAGTCTTCTTCATCTCAAATAAACCATGATCGCACTTGAGATGGAGATCAACCTAACTCCATATGCATTGTCCAATCTAATAATGTTCTAATTGACCCTGATTTTGAACTCTTGTCTACATCTGGTGCATAATTCCAGCCTGATCAAGATTCATTTCCTCATGCAGTTCTACAAACCGATCAAGATACCATTTTGTATGAGTCTGATTTAGGGATGGCTCCACAGAAAGAGAAGGCACACCAAGTTGAGTAGAATGAAGTAAACGTTCAAATGCTTGCCTTTATATAGATGATTTTGACACATCTAACTGCACAAGCTGAAGCTCAGGATGCCTTCCAAGAGATGTTATTGGAATTGAGGAGACATAGAGAGAACAGAGGAGGAAAAAAGCACATGCAAATGGACCTCATGCAAGGGAAGATGAGGAAAGAAGAGTGGCTCCCAAGCCTAAACTAAAAGAGACTTGCAATACTGTCACTACCTAGATGACCGAGCAGAACCAAATTCAACCGATTCATGAGTACTTTAAGCTGAAGCCACATCTCTTGCATCTTCTTCCATTGTTCCACAAAAAACACCAATGAGGAACACTACATCCATCTAAATCAGATTGGCCATATCTACAAAACCACACACTATCTAACATCCCATTAGGCGTAGTCAAGATGATTGTCTTCCTCTTTAGCCTTCAGGATAAGGCTCTATATTGGATCAATCATTTGGGGAAGGTAGTGACGACTTTGAAGGAACTCAAGTCAACATTCCTACACAAGTTCTATCCCCTAGGTTAGTTGAATTAGATGTGCATCTACATCTCGAATTTCTCCCAAGGAACCTACAAGTTCATACAAGAAGCTTGGGAGAGATTCAATGATTACAAAAGAAGTGTCGCGCCATGATATTCCAAGGAACAACCTAGTCCAATACTTCTTTTGGGCATTATTCAAGAGAAATAGAGGTTGATCGATGGTGCTTGTGGAGGCTCTTACTTCAATAGAGATGAATATGTCGTATGGCAGATATATGAAGAAATGATCGAAGGAGAGGTCTCCTTATCTTCATCTCGAGCATATCAGAAACAACAATAGATCCACTAAAAGACCATCAATATGGAGGCATCACATGATGAGGACATGGATTAGAGCACCAAAATCAGCGTCATTAGGTGCTACATGCACAAAGTGGACATAATGCAGAAATGAAAGAACCTTAAACACATCACGGAAGCTTAAAGATCGCATTATATGTGATCGGGAGCGACTAGTCACACTTGTTGCTCTTGGCAGCGGAATATAAAAAATTAAAGCGATGAAATCACATAATCCAAGAATAATTCTTGGATTGTTTCATTTAAATCAAAATGTATATATTGGAATACCTCTTGAAGTGTGGTTGCGATCAAAGTCTCTAAACGAAGAGACTACATGTCTCAAGTTCAACCTGACTGAGGAGAAACTTGCGAGCGTATTGATGAAACACGTCCTTCTCGTAATTAAAGATGTTGATCCAAGCGACAGATCTCCTTATTTCATCACACACAATCTGAGGTCTTCTTCGCATATCGGAAGCACAAAGGAAGACGAAGATCCACGAATGGTCAAAGCGGCAACATGGTGGCGTAGCTACGTCATCTATTCTCTTTAGGTCACAAAGTGGATGGCCACTTTAGAGAGTGTGGGCATGTATGATGATGAGAGAGAAAGATTGTGAATTCTACATTGTAAAATAAGCGCTAGTATTTCCTCTTCTTTTATAATATTTTGGGAGTTCATGGATCTCAATCCATGAACAATACTAATCCAATGGTAGAGATTGATTTGTGTTTCTTTCAAAGGATATGATTTTGTTATAAAAACATAATAATAATTAATTAAATTAAATTAAATATATTGAATAATTATCGATATAAATTAATTCAATCAAATCAATGTACATTAAAGGATTATAAAATGAGGCAAGTTCCTTCCTAATATGAGGGGGACGACCACCTTGAAGTAGGGCTCAAGGATGGCTGTCCACTCTCCCTATATGGAAGGGGAGCCTCTTTTACAATAATGTGAGATCATGTATCTCACATAAACCTTTAATTATTTGCAACAACTTTTATTGCAAATTATTTCACAAAAATAACTCTGAATTATTTTGTGACAATTTCAATCATGCCATTGGAAATTGTGAGCATATTCATACACCAAAAATAAAATGTAAATTGTATTTTCAATTAATTATCCAATGTGAATTCAATTCACATCCACATTTAATTTGTAAGTACTATTTACAAATATTCCTCTCTAATACATTATAAATCATATTTATAATATATATGATTAATATAGATAGTACTATCCACATTATTCATATTTATGATAATTAAATCACATTTAATTATCTTGCATCAACATTCTATTGCATTTAAATAATATGATTCACATTCACATTATTCATGATAATTAAAACACATTTAATTATATGTTTCTTAATGCTCAAGTATACATTTAACAATGGAATTATTCTTTAACTCTTTCAAGAATAACACGCTTTCTCCGCGGATACTTAGAGATACTGATAGGGTGGTTGTACGTTCCACATATAGTGACATAGATATTGAGATCACATCTCAAATCCAGATCTCGATGACCTCTCAAAGATGATAGATTAAATCAATGTCGTAAATATAATATTCTAAATCATATTCAAATCAATGTCCAACATTTGGACAAAGATTATATTACTTCTCTACTAAGAGGAGTCACTAAAATCCAGGCATGTTTCATCACTCCCTCGGAATGGAATCATCTTGGTTATATAACTGTTTATGATCACATCACCCTCGAGTGTTCCTAATACATGTGCATCCTAAATAATGGAAGACCTAGAATAAACCTGAAAATTTAGATCATTTTATATTGTCTTCTTCAGGGTTTTATTATTAAGATTCTCATTCAGTCATTGGGAATTGGTATCGGCCATATACTTTCCAAAATCATATCATACCTATAAATTCTTTTCATTCTTCCAAAGCCAAATGACCATGCATGCTATTTGATTGGTCCCAATACCTCATGAGTGAGCTCATATCTTTCGGTTCACTAGTGAACCTGTATGATTCTTTGAGAGATCGTATGACTCATATGCCATTGTATGCACAATAACTCGCCAATGTATATACCTTGATTAGGCCACAACCTGTAGGTCTATCAAATCTACACATCCAGACATATAGCAATACATATGTCTCTAGTTAGAGGATGCATGCCTATATCATGATAGTATACGACATAGGTCTTAGTTATCTCGATCTCGTTAAGACAACTCTTTCATCTAACTTATCCGATACCTTTGAGTCCTTATTCCTATGCAGAGAACCTACATCAAGAGGTCGATCAGACATCAACCTATAGAGAAGGATTGCCATCTACTTCTCAGGCTGGAGATCATCTCTTGACAATCATTTGACAGTGCATTATGAGTCCACAATCTAACTCTTTATATATCATCAAAGAACCAACCTCTACGATTCAACAATTCAATTAACATATGTATGATCATTAAGATGGTTGTGGTGCATAACCCTAATTGTACTAATGGGCTTATAGTGCATTTATTCATTTAATCTCTAATAAGGAGTGAAATAAATCAATATGATCAGTGTAACGAGTCATTGCCTGACGAAATGTTAATCATCTAAATAAGTTAATTATCAAACTACTGTGAGACCTTTTACAACTAAATTCTAAGTGATTAAATGGTGAATCATGGTAGATGATCTAAATGTTAATGGGAAAAGGAATGAAATTGGGTAATTAAGTAAAAGCCTTGACCAATGTTAAATCTATTCAAATATGAGCACTTTAAATCTATATGACATCTAGTTGTGCCATGGTTGGAACCCTTGCCTCGTGTGCCTTGTGCTTTGGTGACTATTATCGAGGTAATCTCCCGTGTGAGGGTTGTTGTGCACACGATGCAGTTTTCGTGTTATTCTAGGTAGAAGAGTAGACACTGTTGATAACAAGGATTTTACGCGGGTCGGAAAATATCCTCGCAAAATGCAAAGATAAATTATCGTCGAGGCAACCAATAAATAAATCTTGTGTCAATCAACAATTAACCGACAATAGATATATCAATAAAAACAAAAATAAATGTGGAGTTAAATTTATTATAACTCTACAAATTTGTGTATATGTGTAAGAATATGTAGAGTGTCGAACACATGGGGCAAACTAGATAGGTCTGGCAATTAATGCACACAATTTGTGTTCTTCTTGTCTATGTATTTTTTGTGTAGGCTTTTGATTTTATATTTTTTATGCATTTTAATTTTTCTATTTTTTCTTTTTATCTTTGCTAATTTAATTTCTTTTTCCTTTTTAAATATATAATATAAGAATATATAAAGCTATATACACAATATAGGGTAAGATAATTATAAATATAACTAAAAATATTCAAAGTATAAGAAATAAAATATTTTTGGGTTTTAAGTATTTTCTAATATTTTTGTGATTATTTATTTATTTTTTCTATTTTTATGGATTTTAAAATAAAAGATATCCAAAAACATGGATGAGATAAATAGACCAAATTATTTTGGAAATTAAAAATAGAACAAAAAGTCAAAATTTTCTAAAACTATTTGTAATAATAATATATAATGGAAAGAAAATTCAGAGAAAGAAATAAATGTTTTTAGTTTTTTTTGTGATTTTTAATATTTTTATAAAGGATTTTGGAGCTTTTATATTTTTACGATTTTTCTTTTTCTGTTTTTAGTGAATTTTGTTCCGAAGATACAAAATACTGAAATAGACAATATATATATTTTTGGGAATTTTTCAAAACATTTTTATGTTTTTCAATATCTTATTAATTAATCAGGGATAAAAGTGTTTTTTTATTTTTAATAAATATTAAAAGTGTATAAAATTGAAATGCAAGAATAGAGTGTGAATGTGTAAACTAGCATGCACTCAATCCTATTTTTTGAGAATTTTTGGAGAACATTAGTTTACAAATAATTTTAGTTTGCCTTTTTTCTGGTCGGTCCACGTGGAAACACCAAGGGGAGTTAAGAGTTGTCCTTGATATATTCTTCTCCCTAGGTGTAGCCTTGTCAGAACCCTTTTTTGACCCTTTGCTTCTTTTGTTTTTGCAGCTCAAGACTTGCGATTTTTTGGGAAGATTCCTGCATGACTTTTGCTCCTTGATCCTCCTCCTATCATGCTCTATTGATGTCTTGGACAAGGAGCCCTATCGTGAGCTATTCATATCGATCAAATCATCCATGTATATAACCGAGCTCTACCCCTTTTTTCGATTTTGAATCCCTTTTGGCCACCTACTATCCCTCCTTTTATGTCACAGGGCTTGAGTAAGGTGACAACTTCCTTGCCTAGTAGTTGGGTGGATCAAGGAGTAGCCTAGAGGCGCCTTCCACCATCTCCAGTGGAGCACCGCCGCGAGGTTTCCCATCTCACGGCTCCAGATGCTCGAGTTTCTTTTCTTCGTTTATGAGATTCTCAGTAGTCTTAGGTTTAATTTTACATTTTTATTTTATGCTTTGATCCACTACATTAGTGTAAATTCCCCATCTAATAGTTCATCGGAGATCCGCTCTGGCGTACCCTCTATCGTGCCACCTCATGTGTTATGACCCACCACCCACCTCACCTTCTTTCCTTGACAATTCCCTATTCCCTGCCTCATTTCATTCAACATGCTCCTTTCTGGAGCAGGACTCCAGCACTCCATCTCCCTCCTTTGCTGAAGCATCCACCATCCCACGACCTTTCGACTCATTTGCCTGCTAACAAGTCGAGGCAGTTTGCCCTCGACTCCTCGTTCTTCCTGTGTAGGTCTTTGAAGCCCAAAGCCATCTGGAGGCAATTTTGGAGCTCGTTGGATGTTCCTGGAGTTCCCTTGTTCCTCCAATCACTAGGGAGCACTTCGAACATCCCTTGAGCTTTTTGAGACTTCGAACTGATAGATGACAATGCAAGGAACATTTGAGCATTTGAGCAGCCGTGGAGGTGGTCGGAACATCGAAAATCAATGATCGAAGCTCGGGGAAGTCAGCGTTCTTCCTAGTTCTTCGTGAGAAGCAGCATCCGTCCGATCATGCCTCCGCTCTAGGTTTGATAGTGGACGTTCGACCTCCATTCGCCTTGACTGTCCGATCAAGTTCCATATTTGATCTCTACTGCAGATCGATGACGCGTTATCGTACCTCCCGTGTGCGCCACGTGTATAAGTGAAGCATCTACCACCATTCGATCTGACTCCTTTGGGTGTAATTTACACTCCAAACACCGATTTTATCTCTTTATAATTTACTCTTGTATTTTAATTTTAACACTTTATTATTCTGGTGAAGTTGCATTGGAATCCTTGTAGTTCTTTGATATTACTTTTGGGTCCAGTCCATGTAACCTCACATGCCATCCCACGAGAGGTGGCAATTTTGTAGAAATAACCTCGTGGGTTTTTTCTTTAGTTTTAGTCCATAAATTTCATTGATAGTTATAAAATTTTGAGATATTTGCATTTTAGCCCTTATCTTTATTTTTATTTGCATTTATGCCCCTACCAGTTCATTAACTTTGTTATTATTTTCTATTTATTAAAATTGCATCAAGAAATAATAAATTGAATTAATTAAAATAAAGTTACAAAATAAAAAGTATTTATTATTTTCTATAGTATTTTAATATGATTTTTATTTTCATGGGCTTATTTATTATACGTTACTTTTTAATGGTATATTTGTTGGTATAGTTGCCTATATTTTATATATTTTATTTTTTTATATTTTTGATCTTATTATTTTATTTTCTCAATTTATATATTTATAGCTTATTTTTATATACATAAAGATATATTTTTGTATTTTTATGATGATAATTGTATACTTAAATAAATATATGTATATAATATGTAGGTATAAATATAGGTATTTCTTATATGTATATATATATATATTAATTTATTTTTCTATTTTATTTATGGTTTATTCTATTCTAAATATGTACTTTTATTATAAATAATATTTACAAAATTATAAAATATACAATTACAAAGATATAGAATAAATAAAATGAATATTTATTTAGGTATAATATACAATAGGGGTCTAAAACCTAACTTTTACACCTTAAGTCCAAAATAAATGAATCCACCTTCGTTAAATGGCTTATAAAAAATATACTATTAATGTGATTTTGATACTTTTTGAGTTATTATTGAGGATATATGGGTTTGGGAAGTTTAGGTTTTGGCTTTTTATTCTGAGTATAAAATGTACACTGTATATAATTTTTGTGTAAACTAAAATTTGTATTTTTTGTATTTTTATGTATAATTTTCATGTACATAGCTTATTTGATTGATGTATAAAGACTAGAAAATAAGATGGGTCCCAGAAAGGACTTACTAAGAATAAATAAATGGGATTTTTATTGTAATTTGACCCTTGTCTCCCCTACTTTATTCCTTGTTGACCCAGGCATCAAGATACCTAGGTCTCGGGGTTTAGGGTCATAAAATACCTTTGGTATTTTATTCTTTTTTTCTTTTCTTTATTTATAGTTTTGACATTAAAAATAATATTTCTAATGAATGGAATAAATGATGAAGGTTAATTTATATAAAATAATGCTATTTACATGCATTAGCTAGGGGTTTTAAGGCCAAATGATAGAATAAAGGTGTTGAAATGGAGGTTCGTCAATCACCAAGGGATGGGCTAGCACCCTTGGGACCCCAGGTAGAAGACTAGATGGTCGCAACCTCATATGCTTTGATTGGGTGATGGGTAGTTCTCGACGTCACCTCGAGGCTCTTGTCAGGTTGCCGCAAGACATCACCTTATGAGATGAGCACTTAGTAGTATGGTCTTCACTTTACGTCATAGGATTAACATGAGTGGCTAATAAGGGTTGATCAATTGAGTTGGTTTCTCATTTTTTTTCTATGAGGGGAGTTATAGTATGCGGTTAGCGAAGGAGGTGTTCTTACCGATTTGCCCCGTATATGGAGAAAAATAGAAGATGTTTGTAGGTCCAACTATAGTTTGAGTTGAAAATCATATCTTATAAGATCTTACTTGAGTTGTGCATACCATCGAAGACTCTTGCCGACATGTATTGGTTCTCGAGCGAGTTGCCTTGGTTGGTCCTATCTTACTTGTTTTGGGATACTTAAGAATGGTGGAAATCAAATTGACTTTAAAAAATGGGTGATTAGTTCTAGAATTAAGAGGACTTGTAAATGAATTGAGAATGAAGAATTAGGAATTGAATGAGAAGGATATTAAAGGAAAGTGTTGGGAACTTAGTTAAGACGTATGTACTTCATGCATGTCTACAGAGGCACCCTAACCCTAAGATACTATGTATATTGGGGTCAGTGTGAGACCCTAGTGGTCAAGACCACAATATTTCCTTCACTAATAAGAATATTGGAAAGTACTAATAAGGAAAATGAACGTAAAGAATGGTAATATTCTAAGAGTAAGTATTCACTTGTAGATGTTACTAATGGGAGAGTGTTCATATTCTTGTGTACTTGCTTCAGTTGCTCATCTAAATTTCTGTTTCATTAGTAGTTATACTGCTTGTTATTCTTACCCAATTATGTGCTGCATTACCAGTCATTGTAATATATATGTACTAGGAAACTTTGCTCATAGATGTACCCTTTTCCATGTTATTCATCATGTTCGTAAGACCCATCGTGGCAATAGGGTGAGGTTCTACTTTTGTGGAACATTACACATTCAACTACACTGTCAGGGTGTGAACTTGGTGGTTAGTTTTGTGGTAGTTTTTCACCCACTCTTTAATATTCAAGAGACAATTTTTTTAATATTTCTTTATATGAATAGATACTAGTTTTATACTATTTTGAACATGTTGAATCGTGCATTTTCTTCCTTACTTGCTTATTTTACTGCAACAGATATATTTGTATAAAATGTACATGTTATGAATGTGAATGTGGTGTTTACGGACGGTTGCTAAGTATCGTGATTTGGGGGGATGTGACATACACCAATACTAAGAAAATAAATTCAAAGACATCATGTTATATAATGTGCACTCTCCCAAGATGAGTTATGAGAATGTCTTTGGATCAGTCATGAAGGTATAAGTAGAGAGAAAGAATCTCGATTCTATATGTATACCAGGAAACACGAGATCTTTAAAATGAACAAGGGAGAAAGCATCAATGACATTAATGTTCAATTTATGGAAAAGGTAAACCTGCTCAAAAATTTTGGATGATTATTTATACTTGGATAGTGATGGAGAGAGAGGATCGGTCTACTAGTCTAACAAGCTTGCCCAGCAATCGCTGCAAGACCAACCTCAACTCAACAAATAAGGAACCCACAAATTGATAATCAATTAATAAAGTGAAGTGTGAGTTAGAATTTATTATAACTCTACAATAAGTGTGTATAGGTGTAAGTACTGTAGCGATTGAACACAAGGAGCAACCGGAGATAGTTTAATTATTAATTATTGCTAATTAATAATAATGTACATATTTTTCTTTGTCTTTTTTCTTGTTTTATGTGGGTTTTTAATTATCTTTATTTTTTACGATTTTTTATTTTTTATTTTTTTTAAATATATAATAATATATTATTGATAATATGAGTGATATATTATGCATATAGTAAATATAAGTTATTATATTTTAAAATATACCAAAATATACTCAAAATAAAAGGAATAAAATATTTTTGCGATTTTTATGTTTTGGTCATTTTTGGATTTTTTTTTATAGATTTTTACTTATTTTTTTGCATTTTAAAGTAATAAATATCTTAAAACAGCTAATCAATTAATTATTCGAGATTGTTTTAGGTTTAATAAATATAAATAAGTCGAAAATTAACCTAATGCTATTTTTAATATATAATATACATGATATAAAAAATTTCAAACATAGAAAGATATATTTTTGGATTTTTTTAAAATGTTATTTTTTATATGTTTTTTAGGATTTTATAATTTTAGGTCTTATATTTTGTATTTTTCAGGGATTCTTGGATATATAGTGTGTAATATCATAACATAGCTACTGTAATTTTTTTTGTATTTTTTGGAAAAGTTTTTCTAATTTCCATGGGTCTTTGTTTTTATACATGGAATAAATTCATCTCTTTAGATTGTTAAGAAATAGAAAATTAACTAAAATGCCAAAATACAAATTAGATGTGAGAAAACATGATATCAAGCATCTGTATTAGTTTTTCCTATATTTTTTGGAGTAATAAAACTATTTAATGTGCATAAAACACAAGAAAATAAAATGGTATAGGAACATGGACCTAATTGTAATTTTCGGAAACACAAATTTCATTTACTAATAGGTCCATTAAACATAGGGGTACATGCACAAAAGTTACAGAGCCTTACGTATCGCTATACGTGAGGTTGGAGAACTTTTTGGTAACATCCAGGGAATACGTGGTCCTACTTGCAAGTTTAACTAACAATATTACATTTGTTTAAGTATTTACGTGGCTGAACTTAAACACAAAAAATTGTGCGGGAGTTAAGTGAAATATGCCCCAAGGGTAGCGTACATGACATGTTCTAGCACTATTAGAGGGATGAGCGAGCACCACATATTGCCACTTATGCTTCTACGATTGGGATAGCATACCGCTTCGCCCATATACCAACGACCCAGATTAGATCTAGGTCGCCGCTTGCATCTGATGGTTGTGGAACAAGGAGGTAGAATAGGGAAGAACTTCTTCCATGTCTTCCTTCATTCGTTGATTCCTGACGACTCTAGCCAGCTCTGGTGAAGTTTACCAGCTCAAAAGCTTTATGGGATCCTTCTGCATCTGCAGGATCTCGAGCTATGACCAAGCCTCGTCAGAGGAGGGATGGTGATGCTTTCTTCTCTGGGCACTTGGGGAACGAATCCTTTGTCTACCCAATGCTTCCTTTGAACCGTTTCCTACATGAAATGATTGGCTGCTTGAAGACAAGCGACCTCGATCAGAAACGAAGTTGAGATGCAAAATGGGGAGGTGAATGAGGATCTTCGGTGATGGGGTGAGAAAGTAGAGACTGAGAGCTCAATTCGTGTAGAATTGATTTGACTTGATGGATAGAAGAGATGGAGAAGGTGAAGGGGAGGTGATGATATGTTCAGAGGGGTTCGAAATAGTTGAATCACGATGGAGACAGTGATTGGATCTCTAAGATCCGGTGAACTACGATCTGACAAATTAAGGCTACTAAATAGGAAATTAGAATAAACTAACCCTATGACTAAGCTAAGGAATCAAATGCAACTAAAAACATAAAGAAAGCAACTCGATAAGGGTTACATGGAGAAGGTGGGGACTCATCAGAGGTGGTCTGACGATGGCTGGATCTCATCCCTTCTGCCTTATCCACCCTGCAAATCAGGGAGATGACCTTTCGGTCACCAAGGAGCTGGATCTTGAGTCAATTTTTCGGATTACGTGGAGTGAGACATATAGAAAAGGGTTAAGAATGGTGAGGGGGTGATTTATAGAAGTGGTGGTCGGTGACTTTGGACTGGAGATTGCTTGAAGGGAGATGGAGTTTGGTGAGGGCTATACCGAAAGAGTGGGAAAGGGTAGTAGTGGCTGCAGAATGGTCGTATGTACGAGGGACATGGAGTCATTGAGGAAGAGTAAAAAAATAGAAGATTGCGAGGGTCTCGAGAGTTTCTGACAAAAGTCAGAAGGGGTCTGTGCATGGGGGAGTGTGGACCTGGAGGTCAACATTTTGAGGGTCCAAATTGGTCCACTTGGACCAAGTTAGGACATACAATAATTACAATTACATATTAATTGAATAGAAAATAGTAAATGCTTTTATTAAAAACTCAAAGCATGAAAAATGTTTCTTAGTTTTCAAACTGTTTTTCATGATATTTATTTATTTATATAGCTTAATTTGTAGGATGTTAATATTTACATGTATATTCATATGTACAAATACCTTTATTTCGGGTATTTTATTTTTTTTGTATTTTTAATGCTTATTATCCTATTTATATATTATATTATATATATATATTTAATTACATATTTTTATTTTTTAATTTTCTGATTTTATTTATATACATAAATAATTACGTGTATGTACATTATATGTATAAAATACATACATACATACATATACATATACATATATTAATATGTTATTATTTTAAGTATATTTTAATGGCTTTATTTTGTATTTATATTTTAATCTATTTTAAATAATATATAGAATTATTTATAATATAAGATAAAAAATGTAAAGAATAAAATATATGAATTTTATATATAGATAAACTGTACAAATGTTACCCCAGAATGCCGACTTTTGTATCTTAACTCTATATTTAATAAAACCACCTTTATTTGATAGATAATTTAATTTCAAATATAATGGAGGCAAGTTTAGTTCAATTTTTAATAGGGATACTTATATATTTATGAATAGACTAAATTGCATAATAACATACTTTTCTTGTCATGTCGTGAAAGGGTTTAAAAGATTAAAAGTAGGTCTGTTGAGCACTTTATTGCTATGTCATAATAGATCCGAACACTTACCCAAAAATTGACTTCAATATGATAATTGTTCTCGTGAATAACTAAAAAACCTAGATAGGAGATATGAAAGTAGGGAACTGGTCATAAATTTTTATCTGAGTTAGGATAGAGAAGATATTGATATGTGAAGTTCGTTTGTGGCCTTTTCATCTATGTGTCCCGGTTGCACTGTACATTATTTTTTATTGGTAATTATTTTTTTATTTTTCTATTTATTAATACATACAAGTTTCATATCGAAAACTTTATTATTTGAGGTGTGTAAAATGAACAATAAAATAGAGCAGAAATGGCTATTTTTGGAGAGCAAAAATTAGGGGTTTCTTATATAGTATATTGGCCCTTATCTCCCCCTATTTTATTCCTTATCGATCAAGTCAATATTGACTTGATCTCAGGCTTTAGGGTCATTCAGAGTCTTTAATACTTCATTTATTTTTCTTTTCTTTTCTTTATTGTTTTATTTTGCACTTATTTAGGTATTGTTTTTAGATGAATAGTGAATGCTTATTTGTACAAGTTATTGATATTTACAAGTGTTTTGGTAGGGATTTAAGGACAAAATAGAAGAGTAAAGATAGATGAATGGCTATTCATCACCCCCTATACTCACCTTTGCTAGTCCCTAGCAAACACTTATTAGAAAACAAGTGATGGAAAAGATAAAATAAAAAGGAAAATAAAGAAATTAGAAATGATAATAACATTTAAACTTGTCTTCACAAAATTAAAGTTTGGACATTAATTAAAATCTTTGATTGTTAGTTAGTTCGGAACCTTATTCGGAATAGTATCTAAAACTTAACAACCCCCAAGTTCCACAAGTCTCTGTTCAGATTGCCTCAAGTCGGGTCAGAATAAGTCAATTCATACACAAACCCTTATGACTATGAGTATAACTTGTACAATCTCATTAGAAATAGAAAGGAACAATCTCTCTCAGCAAGATAACCCTAATTCCCCAATCTAACTACTCTTTCCTCGAGGACCAAGGTGTTTCCTTCTAAGTTCAAGTGCAACCAGCTCAAGAAGAGGTGTTAGAAGAAGAATGGATTGTGACGACTGTAGTCACATATCTTGTGGTGCTTGACTAGTGTAGCTAAGTCTCTTGCTGTAGGAACCCTTGAGATATTGACTTTTTAGCATCATGCCTTGCTTATTTCATACTCTGATGGGATTTGATTTTTCTTACATTTGCCCATCTATTCTTTTTACAGTTTTTGATTTTGCATTTTTTGATATTATATACAACAACATTTA
Source organism: Ottelia alismoides (assembly GCA_037367405.1). Taxonomy (NCBI): domain Eukaryota; kingdom Viridiplantae; phylum Streptophyta; class Magnoliopsida; order Alismatales; family Hydrocharitaceae; genus Ottelia; species Ottelia alismoides. The sequence continues at coordinate 241,506 of JAZKJV010008603.1, forward strand.
CATAAGGAGTTTTACTCTTGAGCTAGTAGATTATCCCTCTTTTGAAGCTTTATTGCAACCCACAATGTCATGTCTTTAGACGTCCATGCCACTAGATTAGCTTGGGGGGCATTGGCAATCTATTGGGACGATGTATATTTCCACACATGTACTTCCACAAGCTAAAAAATCCCGCCCTCACTACCTCCTCATATTTAGCTAAGTGTAGAGTGCGGTGTCCAAGCTGGGTCATTATTCGCAAAAGTCATGTGTGTTTCAAATACTCTACTTAGGCTAATCAAGATGACATGTGAATATAGTCTTGTAGACTCAAAGAATTAAGTCTAATTATCCTGAAAAAAATATTATTTCTAGTTTCTATAAAGTTTCTATGAAATTAATTTGTTTGAGGTCTAGACCAAGCTCCAATCTTCAGATTTTATTTAGACTTGGTCAATTGTTACATCATTCAGAAAAATGCTTATGCAAAGTAGAAAATATTTTTGTGAAACAATTTTCTGATTTTGAACTTTTTTATGGAATTTTCAAACATTTTTACAATTTTTATGAAGTTTTGAAATCATTTTTTTCCAATTTTAGGAGATTTTGAAATTTTTTCATGGGATTTTTGAATGGGGTTAGTGAATTAAATGTGTTTGCATATTTACAAGGGAATTTTAGACATCTTAACAAAAGTTTCTATACATGTTATGTACTTGTTTTTATACAAGTACACAAAGAATTTGATCCATGAATATACACATTTTATTTGAAGAATTTTCGTTAGGATGTTATCTATAAAGTTTTTGAAATAATTTGAAAACATTTTTTGCAAACATTTGTTAAAGATTCTAAAAACTTATTTTGCAAATAATTTATAAATAATTTTTCAAAATTATTTTTACTAATAACTTTTAAAAACTTTTTATAAATATTTATATAAATATTATTTTTTAATTATTTTTCAAAATATTTTACAAAGAATTTTCAAAGTTTTTTCAAACTTTTACAACAATTTTAAAAATCATTTTGCAAAATAATTTCAACCAATTTTTCAAAGAATTTTTGAAAAGTTTTCATCTTATTCACAAGAGTTATTATTTTTATTGATTTATTATATACCCTTACCCACCATAGTATATTAGACATATTATTGAAAATATATAAAGTATGAGTTATGTCTAATGCGTGTGTGTGTATATACGACGCTCTTATACTTAGCTCGAACTATGTCCTCATAGTGATCACAAAGCAATAAATGAAGACATAACTAATTCTTAATATAATGAAGTCTATAATACAATGACTCAAATAAATAAATAAGAAGCTGATCATCCTGATTTTTCTGAAGAGCTAATGGAGATTTTTGATTTCTATTTAATGAAGAAAATAAAACAACATGGAATATAAACAATGTGACGTAATGCCACTGCAACTCATCGTTTCCCAAATAAAAAATTATTAGTCTAGTAAGAAATATAATAACTAAGTTAGTGTTATTATTTTACATGTATAGCCAATCATTACCGAACTCAGGGAGGCTACAATATCTGAGGGTTATCAGATTCACTTTATAATCATGTCGATACCACCCCATTCCATTATATAAATCATATATTCTATAATGCGTAATTATTTTAGGAAGTAGTATTACATGCATTATGCATACCAGTTTGCCTGATTAGCCAATCCACTCAAATGAGCAATCACATATCACTCATTAATTAATCTTTATTTACCTCCTAATCAAGAGAGAAGAAAAGGATAAATTAAGAAGGTATTTGGAAGCTCTTATATAAATTGAATGATATTCTCGATTTCCTCTTGATATATGTATGAGTACCATAATATTTAAAGCATCAATAATATTTTATACGCGCACAATCAATGCAACGGGGAATGCAAGAGCCAAGAAGACAAGGTTTTTGGAGAGATGTGAGCCCCGGATATATACTGACCGGAAATGATGTTAGCAGCGAGTTGACTTTCTTGATAATGGAGGGGCCCGTCCTCATGTCTTCCCATTACAGTGACATTCGTCAAAACACCAGGGTAGGCCATCCCTAGAACTCAACTAGGACAGGCTGGCCGCCCCTGTCAATTATGACCCTTTCTTTGCATCCGCCACCCTAACCTTTCTTAAGACTTCCAAGCCTTCTTGAATTAGTTCTACGATGGAAGCTTGAAACCTACCCCAGGGGACAAATCTTTCATTGACCCCAAAGTGAAACCCTATGACTATATCATCCTGAAGACGGATGCGACGGGAAGAAGTGGCATTTAGAAGTGTTTCTGACTTCACATTTAGGTTTCAACATAACAAATCTTGCACTGTCTTTTCGCATTTAGGCGCACTTACTTTGATTGAGATCATGTCTTAAATCCAGATCTCGAGGACCTCTCAAACATATTTGATTAAATAAAAATGTGAATCTATTTTCTTATTGCATCCAAATCATATTCAGATCAACATCCAACATTTGGATTAAGATTAGATTACTAATCTAGTAAGAGGAGTCACTAAAATCCAAACATGTTTCATCACTCCCTCGAAATGGAAGTGTCATGATTATACAATTGTTTACGATCACACCATGTGATACCACCCTCGAGTATTCCTAATACTCGTACATCCTGCATACTGGAAGACCAAGATCAAATCTGAATTTTAGATCATATTTGAACTGTCAGGGTTTTATCATTAAGTTTCTCATTTGATCATTGGGAGTTGGTGATGCTCATATACTTTCCAAAAATATTATCATACCTATAAATTTAGTTAAGCTTCCAAAGCGAGATGACCGCACAGAATTTGATCCCAATATCTCATGAATGAGCTCATGTCTTCCGGTTTAGTTATGAACCTTTATGATCCTTTTGAGGATCATATTACTCGTATGCCATACACAATAGCTCGTCGGTGTATAGATCTTGACTAGATCATCAACCTATCGGTCTGCCAAATGTACATACTCAGACATATAGTAACACATCTGTCTCCAGTCAGAGGATGCATGCCTATATCGTGATAGTATATGAAATAAGTCTTGGTTATCTCGATCTCGTTAAATCAATTCTTTGACCTAACTTATATAACACATCTTAATCTCTATTCCTATGCATAGGACATGCTTCAAGAGGTCGGTTCGATATCAACCTTTAGCAAGGTTCGAAATCTCGATTTTGATTTCGTTTTGGTCACCCTTAATATCGAAATTTCGCTGATATTCGGGAAATTTTGACGATTTCGGTGGAAATATCGAAAATGGCTCAAAAAGCCATTTTTTCAACCCGCTGTGGCCTCCGAGGGGGGAAAGGGGGGTGTGGAGGGGGAGGCCCGCTGTGGCCTCCGAGAGGGGAGGGGGGGGGGGTGGAGGGGGAGGCCCGCAGTGGCCTCCGAGGGGGGGGGGGGGTGGGGCTCGCAGTGGCCTCTAGTGGGGGAGAGGGAGGGGGCGACCCCCGGTGGCCTCCGAGGGGGAGGCCTGTAGTGGCCTCCTGGTGGGGGGGGGAGGGAGTAGGAGGCCCGCGGTGGCCTCTGAGAAGGGGATGGAGGGGGAGGCCCGTGGCGGCCTTCGAGGAGGGGGGGGTGGAGGGGGAGGCCCGCAGTGGCCTCCGGGGGGGGGGGGGGGTTGATTGTAAATTATGATATTCCAAGTTATTAGAACAATAAATAATTTATAAATACACAATTATTTCACACATATTGCTCATTTATACCCCTTATATTGTACATATCAGTCATATCAGCCATATCGGTCATATCAGTCATATTGTACAATATGTTAGATATTGCAAATGGAGTTAATCTGAGTACTTCAAATAATGAAATAATAGATATACACTTATATGCTTATAGCATATATATCAATCATCTTATCATCTATGACTCTGACGCTATGTGACACACCATATCAAATATATCGTTGTTAATACTTAATACTTAGTAATAGAGTAACAGTCTTACAACAAGTGAAAATACATATATTTCACGTAGAGTAATAAGAACATGCACATTAATGATTAATGCAATAAAAGATTAAAATATATTACCTGGTGATATGTTTGGTTCATAACCAAGAGTTCTGCGGTGGATCTGAATCGCCCCCTTCTTTGTTGTCTCTCATAATGCATCACAGATTCAATGAACTCGCAGTAGTTCTCCCATGTCATGTACGAGTACATGGCCTTGTAATCCATCACACACTGCCTGTATTGGTGGTCATCGATGCCTATGAGTATCCGAGATGGGGATAAGTAGCACTAGATCTGGTATCACGAGTGGCACGACGAGGCTGTGAAGTACCAGCTTGAGATCTTCAGGACGACAATGACAGAGTAGGAGAAGATCTCTACGGAGGAGGAGGAACTGACGTGTACTCAGGGAAGAAACCGTCACTGCCAGTTACAATAATAACCTTTGTATAAGTCTAGTACATCCATCTAGATCTAAGGAGAACAAACACTATGAGCATCCTCATCTATGGATAACCTCTTAGCAAAGGAAAATACTATTACCCTTTTCAAGAATACTACAAATAGTTAATATCAAAATTACACTCCAAGATACCATTTAAAAGGCAAACCTAATATCTCTAAAGAATCAATATGCGATCCTATTCTCTATAAAATATTCTACATAAATTGAAGGCATTATTAACATATCCATTGGCATTAGTTGAATAAACTAAAAAATAGATGTAATTAATGGTCGTTGGAAATATTGGGATGGCTAAAGGATGTAACAACCATTATGGAGAATGGGACACTATTGCCATCAATTTTGTTACGTGTATGCTACTAATTGGGGTAAGAACGTCAATTATGGAAACATTGTACCATGCATGAGAATCAATTGAACAATGCATTGGAATAATTAAATAACTAGCAAATAGCTAAACATAATGGTAATAGGCAATGTAACAACCTTTGTGGTGAAAAGGTGTCATTAGTGTGAACAGGCACACACGTTAATGAATGCGTGAGTGGAAAGGTATGTCCCTTGGATATAAACGGTCATGGTAAAATGTGTATATATAGAACATGGGAGTAGGACTTTGGAGGGTCATCAAGCATCTTCCCCATTCCGTTCGATCATTCCATCACCATTCTATTCCGTTACTGTCATTCCATTACTAAATTCCACTTCCAACATATTCTGTCATCATTTAATCCAACAAAATTCCACCACCATAATTAATCATACATAGATGAAGTATTGAAGTGATCTCGTCGATTTGTGCGATTGGACCCCTAGTGAATCCGACTCCTGAGGCTCCACCTTGAGTGCTGTTAAAAATCATTCAACATCATAGTTGTCCGCCAACCATTATTACCTCAGATCCTCTGTGAATTTGACTCCAGAGGCTTCCTCTCAAGTCGCCAACCATCATATTTTTTATCTCACTTTTTTTATTACTTTATATTTTTATATCCATATTATTTTGTTATCTTCTCTTTCGTGCATCTATTCGTTAAGACTATCAAGACAATATATCAAATGGTGATTATCCTCGACTCTTGGCGAACTAAAAACGTGACACGAAGTTTAAGCTTGACTTCTGGTGATAATCACATCCAACTTGCCTCATTAGGATATCTGATTTTGCAAAGAGTTAACACGTATGAGTCCAATTGGAAGTTGCCACATAGAAGGGGAGTGATCAGCACTTGCAGACCTGCACTATTGTCTCCAACTTTAATTTCAATTTTTGTTATTCAAACTTTTTTCAACAGGTGTATTTTCATTTACAAAATAAAGTGCAAAATCTTCCTGTCCCTATGGATTCGATGCTGACTTATCCTATACTCTGCCTTGCGTATAATATAAGCTAAGTCTGGTAATTTATTTGCTCGATTTGTGTTTTTGTGGCTTTGTAACAACTATCCGATCGCAAAATAGAATACTTAAAACCTCTAAAATACGCTTCAACATTTTGGCATCGTTGCCGAGGACATGAAATTATGCGTGCTTTATAGGAAAAAATATCCTCTACATTATGTCGCATTGGAAAGGAGCCGCTTCGAACATCAAAGTGAAGTTTTAAAAAATATTATTTTGGAGTGCTCCCGCGAAAACTTCTCTTTTCTTAGACATAACTAGGAGCTATTTTATTTCTTTGTTTGTGCATATTAAAAATAAAATCAACTTCTTTTTTCATCTTGCATTGCATCTCCACGGGTTTTCTCCCCTGTAGTCCCACCTTGCATTTAAAAGATCACTTAATTGTGTACCGAGTAATCAAGATAAAAAAGTATATCTTGATTGAATGAAATCAAAGCGGTAAGAAAACTATAAAATTAAAATATTGTTTGCAAACTTGTTTGTTGCACCATTCTTACAATCACATGCACACCTCTAGGACCATAGCTCAAATCCTACTATTCTTGATAACTTTCTGAAAGCCATATTGCTTGATATACTTGTACCTGAGGTGTTTAACTGAGTGTCGAGGGGTTAAGATCCAAGTTGGTCTAAGAAAAACTCCATCCTACTTACTCTCTAACTGGCCTCAGATCTAGAAGAATTTTTTTGTGGCAATCATTGAATTTTTCTAATCTGCTAGATATCCTTGGAAACGTAATGAACTTGTACTCTTGTCTACAAAACAAAATTTAAAAATATAAAAGATCTAAACTATCAATGTTGAATGTGAATAAACAAATTGTTTGGTATTTGATTTGTGTATACTTGGTAGGAGGTCACTAAGGAATCCCCTTACTGATCCCCTTGAATTCGATCCATTCTATCATTCAAATCCAAAATCTGGCCCACAACAAAACCCATGGCTGGTGCGCCACCTCCTCCCGACCCACTCACTATATTAAAGCAATAATTAAAACAAATGGCAGCACATCAAGAGGCGTAAGTGACGGACCGGAAATTCAGTCGCTAAATAAGTCGTTTTAGTGTGTTGTAGTTGACCAAATCAGATGCGTCAAAGATGCTTGATCAAATTTATCAATCAAAAGAAAGCGGTCTATTTTATATTTTACTTGGGCAAGTCCAAAATTGAACTCAGGGGCACGGGCATCTTTAGTATCATTTAGACTCTTATTATTTAGATTAAGTGTTGGATTAATGTTTCATAGGTCAACGAATGCATGAAGACACCATTCATAAATAAACATGAACAATGCATTTTTTTAATTTAATTTTTAACATGAAATAAGATGCAAAGAAATGCAATGAGAATATGCCCTAACAAGTTAGAATATTTGAGCAATAAGATGTAGTCGAATCAGGTTCAATTCATGAAGCTGGTCTCATTGATGTAAAAACACAAGGCATTTAAAGCATTATAATAGAGACACTTAGCAATTAAAATAATACAACATAATTCGAAGTGTCAAACAGAAATCTAAGCATTTCATTAAGAAGAGAACAAAACAAGCTTCGAAATGAAACCAAAATCAACTGAAACGGAGCTCGAATGCTCAAGATATTCACAAATTAAGTTAAGGGCATAAATGCAAGAAAACATGAAGATAACTAGCAAACATGTCCCTGAAAGGGACTGAAATGTAAATAAAGCTAAGTGCGGGCCCTTCCCTGTAAATTATGCACGTACGCGGGGCTATTTTTGCAATTATTAAAATCGAGAAGGGCTTGAATGCAAAATACCCTAGGCGCACGTGGGTATGACGTGGTCTGGACCTAGATGCAATATAGCAAAATCGACGGGGCCTCCATGCAAATTGCCTAGGCTGTACATGAGTAGCATGTGCTGGAGGAGGCTCGGTGTACGCTGGAGGCTCGGAAGAGGCTCGTCTAGGCTCGGGTGGTGGCTCAGCCTCGGATGGTGGCTCATGAAGAGCAGAGGAGGATCGGGAGCTCCGAACCTGGCATTGTGGTGCCGCGGGCCAGAGTTGGCGATGTGGACTACTGAGAACCGTTTGATCTTGGAGATCGGGTGGTAGCTGGAAGCTGTGGACGACGTCGATGTGGCCAGGGAGAGTCATTGGATGCACATCAGGGAGGTATATCTAACGACGCTTATAGACTCCTGAGCAGCCTCCTCCATCGCTTGGCTGGTGGTGAGAATGGATCTACGGCGAGGTCCTACAAGCTCTGCCTTGCTTTACCGGGCCCGATGGATCTCCCAGAGCCTACTGAGCAGTCGTCGATGAATCTTGAGGTCCGAGCGAGCTGCATCAAGGACTGGATACGGTGGGCAATGCCGGAGAGCCGATGGTGGAGCTTGTGAGTTCTTATCCGATGAAGCTCCGGTCATTGAACATTTGAGCACCTGCAAAGTTAGAGCAATAACATAAGCTTTGTGCTTGGAGTGCGGTGAGTGGGATGAAGCCTTTGCGAGCGGAGAGAATGGAGGCTTAGGTGTTCCCCCTCGGTGAAGGGCAGAGCAACTTCGGTCGGAGTGGTCAGGTGTGGGGAAGGGGAAGAAGATGATCATTGGTGGGTGCGCGTGAATGGGGGATGAGTGGTAAAGCTACATCAAGGGTCAATGGAGGATGATGATGCATGTAGAGGCCTACTAAATTAAGAGAAATCAGAAAGAAAATGCAAAAAACATTGAAGGAACTTACCTGAGCGATGGAGGATGAATTGCCTGTGCTTGAGCTACTGGGAGGGGCCCTGGTCATGGCTGGACCTGCGGCAACTGGAGGAAGCTAGGCGAGGTGGAGCCACTGCGATCCTGGCCTATCATGGCCAGGGGTCGACGTCGGGGGTCTTCATCATTGTCGCTCCTCCATCGGTCCTCTTCGTGTCATGGGGAGGAGGAGAGGGACTGGGTTAGGTCCTGCATAAAGGCAGACAATCGTGGAGTGGCACGGCGACGATGAATTTAAGGAGGCAAGGTGGCGGTTCAGATGGCATAGGCCGTGACTTGAGTGGAGGATGTGGAGCGAGAGATGAGGTATCGTGGTGAACGCGGACTCATACGAGGATGGTGAAGTGATGGTCTCTGCCATGGGATAGTTGGCGAGTGGAGAGAGTGGTAGAGACAACATGGGAAATGGAGAGGGGGAAGAGGTCGCGTGAGATAAGCGATGTGGGTGAGGGGAGTTTGGAGGTGGAAGATGGTCCCTTGGCTGTTGGATCTCGCGATCCAACGTCCATAAGCTGGGCGCTCATGTGTGGTTGGGATTAGAGCAGGGGTGGCATGATCGGGCGACATAGGATGCGCCATGTGTCGTGCGCACGGGCAGGCGGAAGTGGACGGCGATGAAGAGATAAGGGTTATGATTGAAGGGTTGATTATTAAAGAGGGAATGGGTGGTTAAGATGGCTTCATCTCGAAGATGATCGAATGGCGGAGAATGTGATGAGTGGGGAGCTGAGGTGAGGGCGGAGATGAGCGACTGAGATGTGGTGATAGAGTTGATCGAAGGGTTGGAAAGTGGTGCGAGAAAGAACGAGTGAGATGGAGGGGTTCAGGAGAGCGTCCAACGGCTGGAAGTAGTGGGCACGTGGCGCGCGAGGAGGCGGATCACGTGACGCAACTAGAGAGCGCCACATGGCCCAATCATATTATTCTGATGAAAAATCTCAAAAAAGAGGGTGAAAATGGCCAAGTTTGGAAAAACTCAAAACATGAAAGTTGTAGATCGCGATACTAGAAGTTTCATGTTGACCAAAATAGAAAAGAGGTCAAACAAAGGGATAAATATTTTTGAGAGCATTTTTAAAGGTTTAAAAACACTATGAATTTTAATTTTGCATTTTTTGTATTTTTAATTTATTCCAAGGATTAGATAATTACAAGGATTAATCTGGTTCTTATTGACACTTTAATGGTATGAAACTGGGTTTCATCAACCCCCTATACTTAAACTATGCTCATCCCCGAGCATCTCAAAAATGAATGAGCTGGATTAACCTCCTTGTGCATGTGCATTCATGATCTGATCGGTTTAATAACTCTCTGTTATAGAAATCCAAAATCTTAGAGCTCAACCAAGCCTTAATCAAGAGGCATCCAATTCCTCTAATTTTCCAGACTCTCTCTTTGATACATATAAACTAAGGATTTGACTTTATGTGTCGATTGTGTTCACGAGAGTAGAGTCAAAACATCACCCAAGGTCCCGGTCCAATAAATTCTCCTATGGACCCAATCTCAACACGGTCCAATAAATCAGATATTGCATCCAATCCACTGTCTCTTTAGTTGCCAGACTTAGAAGTGTAGGTGGCAGGACAGTTGATGGAGGGTTAGGAATTGTGTCATTTCTTCTCTCCCTCTTATTGGAACAAGGATTCTCTCTAGTGCCTTATTACTCAATGCATATTTTTTGGTGTTGATCATTGTGTCTGTCAAAAGAAGTTGGAGTCATCTGCACTTGTTTTTATGGGAATACACCGGGGTGTGCCTTTTTTGAGTACCTATCATACCTTCTACACCCAGACTTGTAGCATTTACGATGCAGATCCCTTTTTTGGTGCAAGCCCGACTCCTGGTCCTAATAGCGGTGGTCCAAGTGGACACACTGAAACGGTTGGGAGCGCTCTCCTTTTGTTGAAGCTCTTTGATAATTGACTTTGTGGAATGAGAGCTTTAACATTGATATTTCTTTGATTTGCATAATTTTTGGCTAGCTCCACTGCTTTTACCAAGAGTTGGCGCACACTGATAAACATTTTATTTATTTATTTATTTCACACCTTGGCACTTAGGTAGATGTCAAGAGATTAGTACAAGAACCAAGTTCTCATACTAGCTAAAATCCCGACACTCACGTTTCATGAAGCCTTCAATGATCTTATCCCATCATCGAGCATCATTAAATCAAGTCTAGACTCGAATCCCACATCCCAATTTCTCAAGTGAAATTTCAACTCATCTCATCAAGACCGCAATCATGCATGTGAAGTGCTGATCATATTCTTAAGGAAGGAGACAAAGCATGCAATATAGCACACAAATCTTGAAACCTAGGGAAATTGGATGATTAAGTCTAAGACCCTGATGCTAAGGCTGATTAACCTAAAATCTCAAGACCTCTTCAACCGAGTGTCCTCAAACATTTCTGATCCTGTGTGGAATTGAAAACTCCAGGGAATTTAATCCAACTCCTTCATCCAATTTTTTTCTCTTTTTTCCTTTTTTCGTTTTTGAAGAGTTTAAAAGACATAATGACTGCCTAAACTCAAATAAGTAGATGCATATGCATTCAGCCAGTATAGGCGTAAGTACAGGATGGAGCCCGTTGTTTGAGGACGGAGCCTTACGCGGTGTCCTCTAAACCGCCTACTCTGCTAAGGGAAATCCTTCACTGAATGCGGCTACTGATTTGGGTTTAGTAATCACTTTAGACTCATAAAAGATTTTCGATTTTTTTCCATTTTTATGGATTTTTGATTAGAGTTAGAACAAAGGTTAGACCCATCTTCCTTGAAACCAAAAAACATTTTCAACACCATGTTACACAAATAAAGACTTTCAAATATTTTCGAAAGATTTTTCAAAACAAGAGAAACTCATTTTTCAAATCCTTTTAAAAATATTTTTCTTGAAAATAGTGTAACATAATATAGAAAAACCTTAGAAATTATTTTGTCCGCTTAGTTCAAAAGATTATGCTTTAGCCAAAAAGTTTTAAATGTTTCAAAAATTCTCAAAATATTGCTAAAGTATAAATAATGTTTATATGGTATACCCCCTATACTTAAACTTTGCTATGTCCTCATAGCACTAGATGTTATAAAGCCATAAGTCCATTTAAGTATATAAAAATATACGGGAACTGAGGTGGGCTCCCCCATACTTAGGTTAGAAATAACCTAAGTATAAAGGCGAGGAAAGATGAGTAAGAAAATCATGGGGATTCATGTCCCCCTATACTTAGGATGAGAGTTGCCTAAGTATAAAGATGGATAATTGATGTTTGGAGGAGACCTGAGGTGAACGAAGAAGTAGGATGAATATACAAATGAGCAGATGAATCTTCGGAGATGGATGGAGTATCTAAGGTCTAGGGGAGGGTGTCAGAGCAATCAAGGCTCAAATAAGCATGCAATACCCTTTGATTTCACCAACTCACACATGAGACCAACAAATGTTGGTTATTTATCTTCTCATTTTCATTGGAGATTAAAAACAATCTAGTTTACATGGGAATCAAGAAAAAGTCGAATAAAAACATCATACGCGTTGGACATGCGAGCCTACAGTGAGCCATTATGCAATAAATGTTATTGCACATATCATTCCCTGATCTGAAATGAAAAATAAATAATTTGCATAATAGGTCCCTTAGTACAATTAGGGTTATGTACCATGGCCATCTTAATAATCATACAACTGTTGATTCAATAATTGAATCATAGAGGCTGGTGCTTGGATGAATATCTAAAGGGTTAGATTGAGGACTCATCAAGCACCGTCAAATGATTGTTAAGAGATGATCTCCAGCCTGAGTAGGAGATGGCAACCCTTTCTCACATAGGCTGATATCTGACTGACCTCTTGATGCAGGTCCTCTGCATAGGAATCAAGATTCAGAGGTGTCTGATTAGTTAGGTCATAGAGTTGACTTAACGAGATCGAGATAACCAAAGTCCTATTTCGTATGTTGTCACGATACAAGCATGCATCCTCTGACCGGAGACAGATGTGTTACTGTATGTCTAAGTATGTACATTTGGCAAACCAATAGGTTGATGACCTAACCAAGGTCTATACACCGGTACGCTGGTGTGCATGCAAGTGCATATGAGTAATACGATCTCTCAAAGGGATCATACATGTTCATTACTGAACCGGAAGACATGAGCTCACTCATGAGATATTTGGAAGAATCGAATTCCTTCCACGGTCATCTCGCTTTGGAAGCTTGACTGAATCTGTAGGTTTGATATACATTTTTGGAAAGTATACGATCAAGACCTGGTTATGATATATGCTTTTGGAAAGCATATGATCGATACCAACTCCCAATAACCAAATGAGAAACTTACTGATAAAACCCTGAGGTAGACAGTATAAAGTTGATCTAATACTTCGGGTTTATTTTGGTCTTCCAATATGCAGGACGTACATGTATTGGGAATACCTGAGGGTGATGAGATCATAAACGATTGTATAACCATGACGCTTCCATTCATAGGGAGTAATAAAATGAGTCTGGATTTTAGTGACTCCTCTCAGTAGATAAGAAATCTGATCTTGGTCCAAATGTTGGACATTGATCTGAATGCGATTCAGATACAATGAGAAGATTAGATTTACGGTCTTGATTTAATCAAGCATCTATGGGAGGCCCGAGATCTGGATTTGAGATGTGATCTCAATATCCAAGTCATTATACGTGGAACAATACAATCGCCCTATCCTTATCTCCAAGTATCTGCGGAGAAAGCGCATTAGCCTTGAAAGAGTTCATGGATAATTTCATTGTTGATATATGTATCCGAGCATCGAAAAAATTGACAATTAAATGTGATTTAATTATCATCGATAATATGAATTTGACTCATAATATAAGGAGAGTTATATGAGATAATTAAATGTGATTTAGTTGTCAAAGATATGAATAATGTGAATGCGATTCATGTTATTTGGGCACATGAGAAAAGAGATCCAAGATGATTAAATGTCATTATCCATATTAATCATATATATTATAAATGTGATTTACAATATATTAGAGAGAGCATATTATGATTTATATTTGTTGATTAATTATTAATGTGAATTGGATTCACATTGAATGATTAATTGAAAATATAATTGCATTTTGTTTTGGGATGTGAATGTGATTCACATTTTTCCAATGGCATGATTGGAATATTTCACAAGATAATTAGAATTATTTTTGTGAAATAATTTACAACAATTATTGTTGTAAATCCTGAAGATATCATGAGATAATGTATGTCATGAGATAATGAGATCTCATGAGATAATGAGATCTCATGAGATGTAGCTGTCCCCCCTTTTTAGGGGATATGGTTTATCTCCTCATTATCTCCAAGGATAATTAATTGATTTAATTTGAATTTAAATATATTGATTTATCGATATAAATTAAATTAAATTAATTGTTGTTGTGTTTTTACAACAAGATCATAGCCATTAAAAGAAACACAAATCAATCTCAACCATTGATTGTGTGTTGTCCATGGATTGGGATCCATGGACTCCCAAAATCCTATATAGGAAGAGGTATTCATTGCTCTTCATGGGAATATGATTAATGAATGCTCTCTCTCTCCCTCCCTCCCTCTCTCTCTCTCTCTTTTCTCTATAAGCCAAGTCTCTCTCTCTCGCTCTCTTATAATGACCGTCGACCATGGAGCCATTGTGAGAGTCATCATCGACGCAGCATCGTCGTTATGCTGCCGGATCATCTACTCGTAGATCTCCATCTCATTAGGTTCATCTCACTCGTGAAGAAGATTTTGTAGCTCGTGTGACGAGATCAGGAGATCTACCGCTTGGATCGTCAACATGGATTGTGAGGAGCACGCGATTAATCCCCGTGCTCGCAAGCGTCTCCTCCGCCGGATCGGACTTGAGAGAGGAGGTCTCTTGGTTTAGAGACTTGATCACAACCACGCTTTAAGAGGTAATCCTATTACTTGTTTCCGATTTAGACGAAACAATCCAAGAAGTGTTCTTGGATCATGTGGTTTTGTCACATAGAAAATTTCAATTTCCGCTGCCCGGAGCGACTAGTGCGAATAGTCGCTCCCGATTGCATTCGATGCGATCATCACGCTTCCATGATGCGCTTGAAGATTTTTCCCGTATCCTTATAGTGGTATCAGAGCCAGGTTGTCGAAGGTTTTGGATGAGATCCATGAACCTACAAAGATTTGGGCTCGTTTGGGTTCGTGAAGATTTTAGCATTTCAATTTTCGCAGACCTGTCTTGCGATAAACTTCGGCCCTGTTTAAAATACTTAAAGACGAAATTTTAAATTTGATAATGTTCCCCATTAAATAAGGAAACAGTAGGATTTGAGTTTGCGTGATTTGGAATCCGATAACCCAAGATATGATCTTTTTAATAACCATATATCCACTGTTTCGAGGACTGTGGATCATGACGCAATTAAGATGTTAATTACGGATTTGAAACGCCTTAAAATGCGTGCAAATATTTAGGTTCCATTATAAATCAAATTCACAAACTTTAGGAACTTATTTTGCTTAATTTGAATTTAATTTGATTGAGATATGATAAATTTAGTAAGTGAGGGTCACTGCTGAAATTACTTTCCTAATAAAAAAACCTAGTGATTGTCATTTAAGAAATTAGTGAAATTAAATTGTTTAATTTCATGGAATAATTGTGCATAAATATGTGTGAAATAATTTATGATAATTATTTCCATAAATGACATTGCCCTAACCAATTATTGATTAGATGTGATCTAGATCACAAATTGGTTACATGATCTACGTTCCAACAAATATGTTTCTTGAATAGGATTTGGAATTTGTTTAGAAAATCTCATTATAATACTAATCAAAAATGATTTTGATTATTATTATTATATGGTATAATTTCGGTTGAAAAATTGATGATCATCTCAAGTACAAAGTGATCTATTTTGCATTATCCTTTCCCGAGGAGAATATGTTGCCTAGTCGGGGTGCGTTGGGGTAGCAGGTTGCACCGTGTGTGGTCTGTCCCACTCCCTTCGGTACTGGCCATGACAACGGGTAAGGTTGGTACAATGCTTAAGAAATCATGATGTATTTCTAATTATTAAAATTTGAAATAATACATATTTGAGATAATACCATATTCAAGTAACAACTAAGAATGTTCGTTGGATATTAATTGGATCATTAATTTAATATGATTAGATTAATTGGAATCCAATTAAAATTAAGATACTCTATTATAAATATATGTGTTATTTCCCTTGGAAGAATTGATCATAATGAATGTGATTCATGATGATTAATTAGAATTTGAATATGATATGGAGGATCACATAAGTGACATACATGGTCTCCTGTCAAGGCGAAGGGTTCCGTCGCCAAGGATGGTATGTAGGAGACGCCTGTCCGAAGTGACAGCTCTTGTATGCAAGCGCATCTGGATCGAGCTCTTTGCTTCTCGAAAGAGTAAGACCGTATGCGTAGTGACCCCAATATTGAGTTCTCATATTATTGGGGCGATATTGGATTGCACATAACAAGTTCTAATCCTGTTGACTGTTGGTTCAATTAACAACGGGTCAACATCACCTTAGGGGTGGTGGGCTCGGGTGTTAAAGACCGAATTGGGAGATGCAAGTTGGACATGCAAGGTGGAATGTGTTCCCCTTCTTTTTATCGGAGATACAAGTTCTCATATTATTGGGATGCGACAAAGATAAGGAAGGAGATCCCAGATCTTGCTTGAGATATAATGGTAAGTATATCTCTTACATTGAAAGTGATTTAGGGAATGAACTTTCAGTGTTGATAAGGCAAGACACCTTTGATATAAAAAATCCTAAATCAAATTAAAAAATATATATATAATATACACTTATGCAAATTTCTTATTTCAGATAATTCTTCATAAAACCCACTCAATGTTATACTCAATAATAACCAGTAAAATATCATGGATCGGACTCATGATCCGGATATTGTACTTGCAGTTGGACACATAGTGCATGTGGTTGCATTGTGCAAGTTTCCTCAACATAACGAGGTATGACAATTAAATAAGACAATAAGACATCACCTTAGGGTTCGTATGTCTCTATAGTCTTGATCTTTCATCGAGTGTACTTTGGAAGTAACATGTCGATGGTGATCGTAATTGTCGAATAATCCTTATAAAAAATCAAAGAAGATGTTTTGGCATACATATGTGCTCTAGACATTTAATCATGAATGACATGGTTCTCTGCATTATGCAGAATGACAGCTCGAAAGAGATGATGTATTCAAAATATTTGAATACTTACCTGAACCAATGTTTTAAGAGTCTAGATGGATGTAGACATGATGAGTGTCATCATTCTACTGTCTATACTCTAGTCATTCATGCAGCTTCATAATATTCATATTGTATGAATTTAATGAAGCATGTATAAATGTTGAAATGCTCTTACATTGAATTATTTTGAATTTAACATAAGAGATCCTTAGTCTTAAGCAATGGTTGTTTATAGATAAAGGGAGCGCAGTGGAAGCATGGGTCGGACCCAAGTAAGAAGAAAAGTCAAAGAGTTGTACTAATTCTGTGACTTCCATATGGCATCTAGATAGTAAGATGAATGCCAATACTGCAATAAGTCGTTGTGTTGATAGTATGACTATCAAGTCTGTCTAGAATACTTAGAGAAGGACTCGGATAACATCAAAATAATCTACATAAATCATTGATATTGCTTGCTTATTGAATAAGATAAAGTCTTATAATTGTATCTCAATCTTCTAACAACACTTGCAATGGGTTGCATATGTTTTAGAAGATTGGAAAATTTCATCTTAAGGTTTATAGTTATCCACATGGATATTGATGCAATTGTTGCAACAATCTCTGTTGGATTGATAGACTTCTAAGTTTCGGTGGGAGAGCCTTAGTCTTAGAGAATGTCTCTGTGACCTAGATATTAGAATACACCCATTGTTTGTTTCTAAATGTTGGAAATAAAAATGAATTTTGAGATAGAATTATCATAAAGAGTTATGATGATATATTTCAGATAGCAATCTAACATCTAGTGGACTCCACAAAATTAGAAAATTAATGAATGGCTCATTAAGATTTCTAAAATTGAAAATTAAACCTTTAAAAGATCAATAGGAGGATGAAGATCATTTGAAAATAATCTGGCATCAGGTTTTGGACATATGTCTATTGATGAGATCAATGGACTAGTAAGTGACGAAAATTTAGAATGTCTAAAATTTCAAAACTTACATACTTATGAATATTGTATTCAAACTAAAAGGTCCAATACACCCTTCTCTAGGAATGGTGTAAGATGTCGAGGTATTTAAGATCTCATACATATTGATGTATGCAGATAATCTATATCATAGTAAACATTATGGATATGTGATATCTATTGATGATATGGGATTTCTTATCTTCACCTAAGAAACCTTTGAAGTGTTCAAAGATTTCATAATTTTGGTTTAAAACCAAAGTTTGAAGAAAGATGAAATGATTTTGATCTAACCTAGGTAGATTGTACCTGTTAGATAAAATTCAAAGAATACCTTATGGAGATATGGACATCATTTCTATCTCACTCCTCCTGATAAACCTAAACTCAATAGAGTTGTAGGGAGATACAATTGGATCATGTGTGACATGATTTGATCAATGATGAATTTCAGCATAATTACCTCTTAGTTTCCAGGTATATATGTAGTAGAGACTACATTATATATCCTTAATAAGATTCCATGCAAGTAAGCTGGAATCGAGCACTAGAGAGTGCTACTTCATTAGGAAAATAAAGGACGGTATTGGATACCTACTTTATAACCCTGAGATTCTTAAAAGATCTCATATCTAAGAATGTGATTCTTAGAGGATGACTCTCTTAGAAGTAAAGGAACTCATTTAATCTTGAGATGATAATGAGGCTCCTGAAATCGAAAACTAAAAGGATAATTAAAGATGAAGCATTAATACCTCTTCAAATGAGTTTGAGGATGTATTCCATGTGTCAGTTAAGTCTGACAATGATCGGACTTCATGTGATGAAGCTCTTGAGGATCATGACATGGAAAGATGGATTTTAGCAATAAAGTCTAAAGTAGACTTCATATACAAGTGTTGTATATGGGCCCTCGAGGAACCACCTATAAGGGTAAAACCCATTAAGGTGTAAATGGATCTTCGAGAGAAAGAGGGAATCTGATGAGAAGGTAGAGACCGTCAAAGCACGGCTCGTAGCCGCAAGCTACACACCGAAGAGAAGACATCACTTGCGATGAGACTTTCTCTTCAGTAACCATGCTTAAACCCATCAGAATATTGCTGACAATAGCTACATAACTTGACTTTGACATCTACAAGATGAAAGTCAATATTGCATTCCTCTATGAATACCTCTTTGAGGATATTCACATGAAGTAGCCCCAGGGCTTCATGGTTGAGGAAAGCAAGGTGTGCAAGCTAAAGAAATCCATCTATGGACTCAAATAAGATTCTTGTTGTTGGAACATAAAATTTTATGAAATTATAAATGTTATGATTTCAGATAGAATCTTGATGAACCATATGAAGCTTAGTGGGAGTGCCATTGTGTTCATCGTGCTAAATGTAGATAATATCCTAATCATTTTAAAATGATATAAGGATGATAATAAGTGTTTTATAGATCTGGCTATTCCATACCTTGAGATATGATCTCATAAGATGCCTCTTGGATCTTAGTTCTGAAGGTGTTAACAAGCAAAGAGAAGAAGCTATTAGGACCGCCACATTTGTAATACACCTTGGACAAGTTCCATTCTTGGAAAATCTCAAGGAAGGCTTCCTTCCCTTAAGATTTGGTACTGACCTATCTAAAGGGATAACACCTCAAAGAGTATACGAAGTGAATGCTAAAACTGGTTGCCCTTTGTGCATCAGTTACAAGAAGCTGAGTGTATGCTAGATGTGTACAAAAGCCAGATATCTGCCATGCAGTGGGAGGAGTAAAGTGTTGCTAATCCTACTATGGAAATAAAAATACTTGATTGCAGTAATAACAAAATCTTCAAATATGACAAGACTTTCGAGATAGTAATTTCAAAGTCTTATCTTCAAAAGTTTAAGACCTTGTAGATAGTGATCTATAAGGGTCTTAACTGTAGATACCTTAGGAGATAGAGATCTTCAGGAATAAAGGTATTCTGATAAGGATTATGGAAATACTGGTTATAATAATTACTGAGCTGTAGTGTCAAGGACACTATTACTAACATGATTGAGTATAGGTTGCATAAGATGCAACATTCGCATTAGATTCGAGCACTGTTACTGGGGATATGCAAGTGCCGTAAAAGGACTTGGCGTAGTCTCACGGGAACAGAGTGACTGATAAGCATACCTGGCTATTTTCTAAATAGCCTATGATTGTCACATGAGTGTGGGTTTAAATGAATAGCCATTAATGGTTCTTTGGGCTAGTGGGAGATTGTTGGACATGCGAGCCCACAACAAGCCGTTATGCAATAAATGTTATTTCACATATCATTCCTTGATCTGAAATGAAGAATAAATAATTTACATAATAGGTCCCTTAGTACAATTAGGGTTATGTACCATGGCCATCTTAATAATCATACATATGTTGATTCAATAATTGAATCATAGAGGCTGGTGCTTGGATGAATATCTAAAGGGTTAGATTGAGGACTCATCAAACACCGTCAAATGATTATTAAGAGATGATCTCCAGCCTGAGTAGGAGATGGCAATCCTTTCTTACATAGGCTGATATCTGACTGACCTCTTGATGCAGGTCCTCCGCATAGGAATAGAGATTCGGAGGTGTCAGATTAGTTAGGTCAAAGAGTTGACTTAACGAGATCGAGATAACCAAAGTCCTATATCGTATGTTGTCACGATACAGACATGCATCCTCTGACCGGAGACAGATGTGTTACTATATGTCTGAGTATGTACATTTGGCAGATCAATAGGTTGATGACCTAACCAAGGTCTATACACCGACACGCTAGTGTGCATGCAAGTGCATATGAGTAATACGATCTCTCAAAGGGATCATACATGTTCATTACTGAACCGGAAGACATGAGCTCACTCATGAGATATTGGGAAGAATCAAATTCCGTGCACGGTCATCTCGCTTTGGAAGCTTGACTGAATTTGTAGGTTTGATATATATTTTTGGAAAGTATACGATCAAGACCTGGGTATGATATATGCTTTTGGAAAGTATATGATCGATACCAACTCCTAATGACCAAATGAGAAACTTACTGATAAAATCCTGAGGTAGACAGTATAAAGTTGATCTAATACTTCGGGTTTATTCCGGGTCTTCAGTATGCAGGATGTACAGGTATTGGGAATACTTGAGGGTGATGTGATTATAAATAATTGTATAACCATGACGCTTCCATTCCTAGGGAGTGATGAAACGGGTCTGGAGTTTAGTGACTCCTCGCAGTAGAGAAGCAATCTGATCTTGGTCCAAATATTGGACATTGATCTGAATGTGATTCAGATACAATGAGAAGATTAGATTTGCGGTCTTGATTTAATCACGCATCTATGGGAGGCCCGAGATCTGGATTTGAGATGTGATCTCAATATCCAAGTCACTATACGTGGAACAATACAATCGCCTTGTCCTTATCTCCAAGTATCTGCGGAGAAAGCGCGTTATCCTTGAAAGAGTTCATGGATAATTTCATTGTTGATATTTGTATCCGAGCATCGAAAAAATTGATAATTAAATGTGATTTAATTATCATGGATAATATAATATGAATTTGATTCATATTATAAGGAGAGTTATCTGAGATAACTAAATGTGATTTTATTGTCGAAGATATGAATAATATGAATGTGATTCATGTTATTTGGGCACATGAGAAAAGAGATCCAAGATGATTAAATTTGATTTAATTATCATTGATATGAATAATGTGGATAGCATTATCCATATTAGTCATATATATTATAAATGTGATTTATAATATATTAGAGAGAGCATATTGTGATTTATATTTATTGATTAAATATTAATGTGAATTGGATTCACATTGAACGATTAATTGAAATATAATTACATTTCGTTTTTGGATGTGAATGTGATTCACATTTTTCCAATGGCATGATTGCAATATTTCATAAGATAATTATGAATATTTTTGTGAAATAATTTACAACAATTGTTGTTGAAAATCCTGGATATATCATGAGATAATGTATGTCATGAGATAATGAGATCTCATGAGATAATGAGATTTCATGAGATGTTGCAGATTTCCCCCCTTTTTAGGGGATATGGTTTATCTCCTCATTATCTCCAAGGATAATTAATTGATTTAATTTGAATTTAAATATATGGATTTATCGATATATATATTAAATTAAATTAAAATAATATATGGATTGCGAGGAGCACACGATTCATCCCCATGCTCGCAAGCGTCTCCTCCGTCGGATCGGACTTGAGACAGGAGGTCTCTTGGTTTAGAGACTTGATCGCAACCACGCTTAAATAGGTAATCCTATTACTTGTTTATGGTTTAGACAAAACAATCCGAGAAGTGTTCTTGGATCATGTGGTTTCGCCGCATAGAAAATTTAATTCTGCTGCCCAGAACGACTAGTGCGACTAGTCGCTCCCGATCGCATTCGATGCGATCATCACGCTTCCGTGATTCGCTTGAGGATTTTCCCCATATCCTTCACTACGTAAACAAGGGTGTTGCTCTCCCAAAATAAGGTTTTACTCCATTTTAGGTTGACTTGCAATTATCATTCCCAATTTATTTGCTTAAGGTTATCACTTATTAAGGTGAGCACATAAATCAAACAATCATCGTCTACCACTTCATTCCCGTTTTCCGTTAACCTAGGTGATCAAGCTAGGATGGATGGTCGAGAAAAAGCCATGCAATCGATAAAAATTATGATCTAGACTATGTGAGAAAACATGCAGCGCTTGAGCAAAATTCGTGAAAATCAGACTGAATTGAAAACAAAAAACAAATGTATGCAAGTCGATGGAAAACCACACCTAACATGCTTCTATTAATGGGGAAGAACATCTTTTAAGTTTAGGTAAATGAAGCAATGTTTATGTGCATCTTAATTAATTGTGTATCCTACCTACGATCAAACACAAAGGATAAAAAGTGAAACAAGCTCCAGGAGCCGCGTGTCTGATCCTAGGTCGACACTAAAGTGGAGCGATCCCCACACAACCACGAAGAACTTCATTCATTTATACGCGCGAATCTTCTATTAAAGACCGTTGTAAAGACGATTATTACATTAATCAGAAATAAAAATACAAGTCATTTTTTTTATTTTTCTCCAAAAATTCTTCTGCGGCTCCTCTTAGCGGGGAAGCACCTACTCCTTGCCTCCTCGAACATCAAGGGCCCTTCCACAAAAACAGACATTAGACACCAATCGAAATTTTTTTAATAATGCAAGACAACATGAACAATTGGCCTACATATAAAAAACACTTAATTAAATAAATAAAAATCCAAACAAGATAAAAGATAAGTCGTGTCTCCGGCAACAGTGCCATTTGACGAACCGAAAATTCAGCCTCTTAATAAGTTGTTTTAGTGCATTATAGTTGGTCGAATCGGATGCGTCAAAGACCACTTGATCAAATTTATCAATCAAAAGAAAGCGGTCGATTTTATATTTTACTTGAGTAAGCCCAAGGTCGAACTCGGGGACACGAGCCTCTTTAGTATCATTTAGACTCTTATTATTTAGATTAAATATTGGATTAATGTCTCATAAGTCAACCAATGCAAGAAGACACTATTCATAAATAAACATAAACAATGCATTGCTTATTTTAATTTTTAACATGCAACAGGATGTAAAGAAATGCAGTGTGAATATGCCCTAACAAATTAGAATATTTGAGCAATAAGATGTAGTCGAATCAGGTTTGATTGATGAAGCAAGTCTCACTGATGTAAAAACACAAGGCATGTAAAGCATTATAATATAGACACTTAGCTATTAAAGTAATGCATCCCAATTTGGAATGTCAAAACAGAGATCTAAGCATGCCATTAAGAAGACAACAAAACAAGCTTCGAAACGAAACCAAAATAAACTGAAATGGAGCTCGGATGCTCCATATACTCACAAATGAAGTCATGGGCATAAAATGCAAGAAAACATGAAGATAACTAACAAACATGTCCCTGTAAGGGACTGAAATATAAATAAAATTAAGTACGGGACCTTCCCTGTAAATTATCCACATGCGCGGGGGTATTTTTACAATTATTAAAACTGGCAAGGACTTGAATACGAAATACCCCAAACGAGTGTAGGTATCACATGGTCTGCACTTGGATGCAATATAGCGAAGTCGGTGGGGCCTCCTTCAAATTGCCCAGGCAACACGTGACTAGCACGTGCTGAGCGTGGCTCGATGTACGCTGGAGGCTCGGAAGACGCTCGACTAGGCTCAGGTGGCGGCTCAACCTCGTAGGGTGACTCGTGAAGCGCAGAGGAGGCTTGAGAGCTCCGAACCTGCAGTGTGGTGCTACGTATCGGAGTTGGCGATGTGGATTGTTGAGAACCGTCCGATCTTGGGGATCGGGTGGTGGTTAGAAGCTGTGGACGACGTTGACGTGGCTGAGGGAGAGCCGTTGGATGCATACTGGGGAGGTGTATCCAACAGTGCCTATAGACTCCTGAGCAACCTCCTCAGACACGTGGCTGGCGGCGAGAATGGACCTTTGACGAGATCCTACAAGGTCCGGCTTGCTTGATCGGCCCCGATGGATCTCCCCGGAGCTTCCTAAGCGGTCGTCGATGAAGCTGGAGGTCCGGGCGAGCTGCAGCAAGGCCTGGATAAGGTGGGCAACGTCGGAGCACCGGAGGAGGAGCTTGTGAGTTCTTCAATGATGAAGATCCTATAATTGAACATTCGAGCTTTTGCAAAGTTAGAGCAATAACCGAAACTTTGTATGTGGAGTGCGGTGAGTGGGATGAAGCCTTTACGAGCGGAGAGAATGGAGGCTCAGGTGTTCCTTCACCATGAAGGGCAGAGCAACTTGGGTCAAAGTGGTCAGGTGGGGGGAAGGAGAAAAAGATGATCATTGGTGGGTGCGCGTGAATGAGGGATGAGTGGCGAAGCTACATCAAGGGTCAATGGAGGATGATGACGCGTGTAGAGGCCTAATTAATTAAGAGAAATCAAAAAGAAAATGTAAAGAAGATCGAAGGAACTGACCTGAGTGATGGCAGATGAATTGCCTGTGCTCAAGCTCCTCGGAGGGGCCCTAGTCATCGTTGGATCTCTGTGACAACTGGAGGCAGCTAGGCGGGGCGGAGCCACTATGATCCTGACCTTCCATGGCCAGGGGTCGATGCCGTGGGTCTTCGTCGTCTTCGCTCCTCTATCCGTCCACCCCTTGTCACGGGGAGGAGGAGAGGGGCTGGGCTAGGACCCGTGTAAAGGCATACCATCGTGGAGTGGCGCGACGACGATGAATTTAAGGAGGTGAGGTGGCGGTTCAGATGGAGGAGGTCGTGACTTGAGTGGAGGATGTGGAGCGAGAGGGGAGGTGTCGTGGTGAACGTGGACTCGCGCGAGGATGGTGGAGTGATGGTCTCCGTTGTGGGATAGTTGGCGAGTGGAGAGAGTGGCGGAGACAACGGGGGAAATGGAAAGGGGAAAGAGGTCGCGTGAGATAAGCAACATGGGTGGGGGGTGTTCAGAGGTGGAAGATGATCCCTTGGCTATTGAATCTCGCGAATGAATGACCATAAGCCGGGAGCTCACGTGCGGTTGGGATTAGAGCGGGGGCGACATGACCATGCGACGCAGGACGTGCCACGTGTCATGCGCACGGGCGGGCAGAAGTGGACATCGATGAGGAGATAAGGGTTATGATTGAAGGGCTGAGGTTTGAATAGGGAATGAGTGGCTAAGATGGGTGCATCCCGAAGACGATCAGATGGTGGAGAATGTGATGCGTGGCGAGCTGAGGTGTGGCGGAGACGAGTGGCTGAGATTGGTGATAGAGTTGATCAAAGGGTTGGAAAGTGAAATGATTGAGATGGAGGGGTTCAGGAGATGATCCAATGGCTGGAAGTAGTGGGTACGTGGCGCACGAGGAGCGGGTCATGTGGCACAACCAGAGAGTGCCACGTGGCCCAATCAGATTATACTGATGAAAAACCTCAAAAAGAGGGTGAAAATGGTCGATTTTGGAAAAAAACTCAAAACATGAAAGTTGTAGATCTCAATGAGATCTAGAGGTTTCATGTTGACCAAAATCAGAAAAGAGGTCAAAGAAAGGGATAAATATTTTTTAAAGCATTTTAAAGGCTTAAAAACACTATGAATTTTAATTTTTGCATTTTTTGTATTTTTAATTTATTCCAAGGGTTATATAATTACAAGTATGAATCTGGTTCTTATTGACACTTTAATGGTATGAACTGGGTTTCATCAACCCCCTATACTTAAACTATTCTCGTCCCCGAGCATCTAAAAAATGAATGAGCTGGATTAACCCCCTTGTGCATGTGCATCCAGGATCTGATTGGTTCAAGAACTCTCAATTCTAGAATTACAAAATCTTAGACATCAACCAAGCCTTAATCAAGAGACATCCAATTCCTCTAATTTTCCATACTCTCTTTTTGATACATATAAACTAAGGATATGACTTTATGTGTTGACTGCATTCATGAGAGTAGAGTCAAAACGTCCCAAGGTCCCAGTCCAAGAAATTCTTCTATGGACCCAATCTTCAACACTAGGGAATAAATCAGATATTGCATCCAATCCACCATCTCTTTGATTGCCATACTTAGAAGTGTAGGTGGCAGGCCAGTTGATGGATGGTTAGGGATTTTGTCATTTCTTCTCTCCCTCTCATTGGAACATGGATTCTCTCTAGTGCCTTATTACTCAACACATATTTTTTGGTGTTGATCAGTGTGTCCATCAAAAGAAGTTGGAGTCGTCTGCACTTGTTTTTCTGGGAATACACCAGTGTGTGCCTTTTTTGAGTACCTATCGTACCTTCTACACCCAGACTTGTAGCATTACGATGCAAAGCCCTTTTTGGTGCAAGCCCGACTCCTGGTCCTCATAGCGGTGGTCCAAGTGGACACTTTGAAATGGTTGGGAGCACTCTCCTTTGGTTGAAGTTCTTTGATATTTGACTTTGTGGAATGAGAGCTTTCACTAATATTTCTTTAATTTGCATAATTTTTGGCTAGCTCCACTGCTTTTACTACCAAGAGTGGCGCACACTGATCAACATTTTTATATTTATTTCACATCCTGGCACTTAGGTATGTCAAGAGATTAGTAAAAGAACCAAGTTCTCATACTGGCTAAAATCCTGACACACGTTTCATGAAGCCTTCAATGATCTTATCCCATCATCGAGCATCATTAGATCAAGTCGAGAGTCGAATCCCTCATCCCTATTCCTCAAGTGAAATTTCAACTCATCTCATCGAGACCGCAGTCGTGCATGTGAAGTGCTGATCATATTCTTAAGGTAGGAGACTAAGCATGCAATTTTGCACGCAAATCTAGAAATCTAGGGAAATTGGATGATTAAGTCTAAGATCTTGATGCTAAGGTTGATTAACCTAAAATCTCAAGACCTCTTCAACCGAATGTCCTTGAACATTTCTGATCCTATGTGGAAGTGAAAACTGTAGGGAATTTAATCCAACTCCTTCATCAAAATTTTTTTCTTTTCCCTTTTTCTTTTTTTGAAGACTTTAAAAGACATAATGAATGCCTAAACTCAAATGAGTAGATGCATCTGCATTCAGCCAGTATAAGTGTAAGTACAGGTCGGAGCTCTTTATTTGAGGACGGAGCCTTACGCGATGTCTTCTAAACCATCTACTCTGCTAAGGGAAATCCCTCACTGAACGCGACTCTTGATTTGGGTTTAGTAATCACTTTAGACTCTTAAAGGATTTTCAAATTTTTCATTTTTATGTATTTTTTATTAGAGTTAGAACAAAGGTTAGACTCATCTTCCTTGCAACCAAAAAACATTTTCAACACCATGCTACACAAATAAAGACTTTTCAAATATTTTCCAAATATTTTTCAAAACAAGAGAAACTCATTTTTCAAATTATTTTCAAAAATATTTTTTGTTGAAAATAGTGTAACATAATATAGAAAAATCTTAAAAATTATTTTGTCCACTTAGTTCAAGAGATTATACTTTATTCAAAAAGTTTTAAATTTTTCGAAAATTCTCAAAATATAGCTAAAGTATACATAATGTATACACGATATACCCCCTATACTAAAACTTTGCTATGTCCTCATAGCACTAGATGTTACAAAGCCATAGGTCCATTTAAGTATAGAAAAATATAAAGAAACTGAGGTGGGCTCCCCCTATACTGAGGTTAGAAATAACCCAAGTATAAAGGCAAGGAGAGATGAGTAAGAAAATCATGGGGATTCAGGTCCCCCTATACTTAGGCTGAAAGTAGCCTAAGTATAAAGATGGATAAATGATGTTTGGGGGAGACCTGAGGTGAACGAAGAAGTAGGATGGATATACAAATGAGCGGATGAATCTTCAGATATGGATGGAGTATCAAAGGTCTAGAGGAGGGTGTCAGAGCAATCAAGGCTCAAACAAGCATGCAATACCCTTTGATTTCACCAACTGACACATGAGACCAACATATGTTAGTTATTTATCTTGTCATTTTTATTGGTGATTAAAAACATTCTAGTTTACATGGGAATCAAGAAAAAGTCGAATAAAAACATCGTACGTAAACAAGGGTGTTGCTCTTCCAAAACAAGATTTTACTCCATTTTAGGTTGACTTGCAATTATCAGTCCCAATTTATTTGCTTAAGGTTATCGCTGATTAAGGTGAACACATAAATCAAACAATCATCGTCTATCGCTTCATTCCCGTTTTCCGTTAACCTAGGTGATCAATCTAGGAAGGGTGGTCGAGAAAAAGCCATGTAGTCAATAAAAATTATAATCCAGACTACGCAAAAACATGCAACGCCTTGAGAAAAATTTGTGAAAATCGGACTGAATTGAAAAGCAAAAACAAATGTATGCAAGTCGATGGAAAACCGCACCTAACATGCTTTTATTAGTGGGGAAGAACATCTTTTAAGTTTGGCCAAGTGAAACGATGTTTATGTGCATCTTGATTAATTGTTTATCCTACTTACGATCAAACACAAAGGATAAAAAGTGAAACAAGCTCGAGGAGCTGCGTGCCTGATCCTAGGTCGACATTCAAGTGGAGCGATCCACACACAACCATGAAGAACTTCATTCATTTACACATGCGAGCCTTCGATTGAAGACCGTTGTAAAGATGATTATTACATTAATCAGAAATAAAAATACAAGTCATTTTTTCTTTGATTTTTCTCAAAAAGTTTTCTGCGGCTCCTTGTAGTGGGGAAGCACCTGCTCCTCGCCTCCTCGAACATCAAGGGCCCTACCAAAAAATAAACATTAGATACCAATCGAATTTTTTTAATAATGCAAGACAACATGAACAATTGACCTACGTATAAAAAACATTTAATTAAATAAATAAAAATACAAACAAGACAAAAGATAAGCCTTGTCCCTCGCAACGACGCCATTTGACGAACCGAAAATTCGGCCTCTTAATAAGTCATTTTAGTGCGTTGTAGTTGGTCTAATCGGATACGTCAAAGACCGCTTGATCAAATTTATCAATCAAAAGAAAGCGTTGATTTTATATTTTACTTGGGCAAGCCCAAGGTCGAACTCAGGGACACGAGCCTCTTTAGTATCATTTAGACTCTTATTATTTATATTTAATGTCTCATAAGTCAACCAATGCAAGAAGACACTATTCATAAATAAACATGAACAATGCATTTTTTTAATTTAAATTTTAACATGCAACAAGATGCAAAGAAATGCAATGTGAATATGCCCTAACATGTTAGAATATTTGAGCAATAAGATGTAGTCGAATCAGGTTCAATTCATGAAGCTAGTCTCATTGATGTAAAAACACAAGGCATGTAAAGCATTATAATAGAGACACTTAGCTATTAAAATAATGCATCACAATTCGAAATGTCAAAACAGATATCTAAGCATGCCATTAAGAAGATAACAAACAAGCTTTGAAACGAAACCAAAGTCAACTGAAACGGAGCTCGGATGCTCAAGATACTCATAAATGAAGTCAAGGGCATAAATGCAAGAAAACATGAAGATAACTAGTAAACAGGTCCCTTAAAGGGACTGGAATATAAATAAAAGTAAGTACGGGCCTTCTCTATAAATTACCCACATGCATGGGGGTATTTTTGCAATTACTAAAACCGGCAAAGGCTTGAATGCAAAATACCCCAAGTGAGCGTAGGTATCACATGGTCTGGACCTGGATGCAATATAGTGAAGTCGGCGGGGCCTCCTTGCAAATTTCTTAGGCAGCACGCGACTAGAACGTGCTGAGCGTGGCTCAGTTACGCTGGAGGCTCGGAAGACGCTTGGCTAGGCTCGGGTGGCGGCTCAAACTCGGTGGGGTGACTCGTGAAGTGCAGAGGAGGCTCGGGAGCTCCGAACCTGCAGTGTGGTACTGTGTATTGGAGTTGGCGACGTGGATTGCCGAGAACCGACCGATCTTAGAGATCGGGTGGTGACTGGAAGCTGTGGACACCATCGACGTGGTCGAGGGAGAGCCGTTGGACTAGGGAGGTGTATCCAACGACGCCTATAGACTCCTGAACAGCCTCCTCCGTAGCGTGGCTGGCGACGAGAATGAACCTCTGACGAGGTCCTACAAGCTCCGCCTTGCTTGACCGGGCCCGATGGATCTCGCTAGAGCCTCCTGAGCGGTCATCGATGAAGATGGAGGTCCGGGCAAGCCACGGAAAGGCCTGGATACGGTGGGCGACTCCAGAGGTGGAGCTTGCTAGTTCTTCTCCGATGAAGCTCCGATCATTGAACATTCGAGCACCTGCAAAGTTAGAGCAATAACCGAAGATTTGTGCATGGAGTGCGGTGAGTGGGATGAAGCCTTTACGAGCGGAGAGAATGGAGGCTCAGGTGTTCCTCCATCGTAAAGGGCAGAGCAACTTGGGTCAGAGTGGTCAGGTGTGGGGAAGGGGAAGAAGATGATCATTGGTGGGTGCACATGAATGGGGGATGAGTGGAGAAGCTACATCAAGGGTCAATAGAGGATGATGATGCGTGTAGAGGCCTAATTAATTAAGAGAAATCAGAAAGAAAATGCCAAGAAGATCGAAGGAACTTACCTGAGTGATGACAGATGAATTGCATGTACTCGAGCTCCTGGGAGGGACCCTGGTCATCACTAGACCTCCGCGGTAACTGAAGACAACTAGGTGGGGCGGAGCCACCACGATCCTGGCCTACCTTGGCCAGGGGTCGACGCCAGGGGTCTTCATCGTCGTCACTCCTCCATCGATCCCCCCCTATCACGGGGGGAGGAGAGGGGCTGGGCTAGGCCCCATGGAAAGGCGGACAATCATGGAGTGGCGCAATGATGATGAATTTAAGGGGAAGAGGTGGCAGTTCTAATGGCAGAGGTCGTGACTTCAATGGAGGATGTCGAGATAGAGGGGAGCTGTCATGGTGAACGTGGACTCGCGTGAGGATGGTGGAGTGATGGTCTCTGCCATGGGATAGTTGACAAGTGGAGAGAGTGGCGGTAACTCGAAAAATTACCAAAAAAATAACACAGGGTCCTGTTGCATTGTAGTTTAACGCCATATTTTTAGTTTGCATTTTTATTGCATTTACATATTTATTAAAAATAAAAAATAGGCATTTTCATCCCTGTTTGCATTAGAAAATACATAAAAATCATAAAATCTTTGAAAAATTCTTAAAAATATATTTTGCTTGTTTCTGTGTGTTTTAACTTCAGACCAAAAACCATTAAAAATTTAAAAAGGAAACCCCTAAAAATCGCAAAACACCAAAAAACTTCATAAAAATCTTAAAAATTCCACAAAAATCGTAAAAATACAGTTTCAGTTTCTGAAATTTTCCTATTTTGTTATCTTTATTTTAAAATTAATTTGAGGAAGTTTTGATTCGGTGTGATATTTTTCATCCTCATTTTAATTTCGACCAACAACTTATCTCACCGTTTACCAGTATTTTTGCCCTTAAAAATACCAA
Source organism: Ottelia alismoides (assembly GCA_037367405.1). NCBI lineage: Eukaryota > Viridiplantae > Streptophyta > Magnoliopsida > Alismatales > Hydrocharitaceae > Ottelia > Ottelia alismoides. The sequence goes on from JAZKJV010008603.1 coordinate 273,261, forward strand.
AAAAATTAGGAAAAATCTAGAAAAATCATAAAAAACATTAGAAAAACATAAAAATCATAAAAACATTCCATTTCCTATATTTTGAGCATTTTTCCCTGTTTGTATCCCTCTCTTATCTCTAGTGTACATATATATGTCTTATATACATTATATCTTTATTAAAAGAAAAATAAAATATAAAAATATATAATATAAAAAGAAAATACAAAACCAGTGAATTAGAAAGCAAAATATAAAAATATAAAATCCAAAATTAAAAAAATATATAATTCAAAACCAACAAGAATAGTACTTGTAGGCATTTAACCACTTTCACATTTTTGAGCATTATTGCCTTATTCTACCTGTTTGCTCCCTGTGTTCGACACTCTACATACTTGCACTATACACATATTTTGTAGAGTTATAATAAATTTTAACTCCATAATTTGATTTCCATTTCTTGATATTATTCATGGGTTAATTGTTGATTTAATCGGGATTTACCGAGGGTCGCCGCAGTGACTTTGTCTCCACCTTGTGTGAGACATTTAGACCCTCGTATTTCGCGGCTAATCATGCATCTGCAAGATTTTGTAGCAGCCTGCGATACACTAAACACAGGGAGGTAAACAATGAACATGTTTACCTATGAGCCTTCCCATTCTCCCTTCAATAAAAAGCGAGCCAATGGCTTCGTAGCTATGAAGTCTTGATTCGATCATGGATCGAATTGAGAGAGGCATTCTTGAAGAAACATTTCCCCATTGGTAAGACCAATGCACTTGGGCATGCCATTTCTCACTTCACCCAAAAACCCACAGAGCCAATCCATGAAGCATGGGAAAGATTTAGAGATCTTTTACGTAAATGGCCATATCATGAAATCGGAAAATGGAAGCAAGTGCAAATATTTTATGAGGGCTTAATTGAATCACACAAGAGAGTTGTTGACGGCTCTTACAGAGGCAACTACTTGAATAATGATGAGAACTTTGTATGTCAACTATATGAGGACATGGAAAACAAATTTGTCAACAATTATTATATAGAGTTATACAATAGGCATAAGAGACCAGTCCAAGCCATTGAATATGCATCAACAAATGCAGACATATCCACAGACATTCAAATCATTGCTTCAAAGTTAGACAAAGCGGGCCTAATGGATCAATTAACTAAAATCATAGGGAGTCTCGTATAAGAGAAAACTACACAGATCATTTGCAGGGTAGTCCCTATTCCACAAACACCTATGGAAGTAGAGATTTACCAATTATCTATCCCTTCAGAGGAACAAGTTAATCCCGAAGCAATTAATTGGGCGCAATTGATATCCAACAGCAACCCCAATTCCTCCATCTACAATCCATGATGGAGTAACCATCCAAATTTTACATGACATGGAAGATCCCAATAAACAATAACTTCAGGTATCAAATCACCCAACAAGGGTCAAATCAAAACCAATTCACACAACAAGCACAACCATCACTACAACATTTGACTACAACATCACAAGGACTTGCTTCTGATTATCATAACTTGATGAAACTCATAATACAACTGGCTCAAAATCAAGTTGAGGTTCAAAAGTGACCAACTCAAAGTCAAGTTGAGGTATGAAAACAATTGACGGAGATTCATTCTCAATTACCACCTCAACCACAATACTTGCCCGAATGATACAAAATCCCAACAACTCACAAAGCCACTCTCCTGGATTTTCACAATAGCATATTCGAGGACCCGTGTGCCTTAGAAATTCAACTAGCACAAGCAAAAATGAGTCAAATATCTCTGCCAGTGCCATCCATTTGAGAAGTGGTCGCAACAAAAGCACACCACAAATATTAACCACACCCCCAGTAACAGAAAACCAACATAGACCTGAGAAATAATTACCAATGAAAGATCAATCATTACCAAATACACAAGCATCCTCTATCCCCCCTGCCACTGACCTATATGCAACCGACTATTCCCTTTCTTGAGGCCCTACGAAAAAAAGTGAAGAAACAACCTTCGATTTTGACCTCTAATTTGGAGAATTTTTTCTCCAATGTTATCATACAAATCCCCCTCCTTAAGTCTATAGAAAAAGTTCATGCATACTCACGTTTCTTAAAAGAAAAATGCACTCTAAAAAGAAAGCCAAGAGGAAAGAAAAAGAATGACCAACACAAGGAAGAGAGGCATGTGCTACCATTCGCATCATCTAATGGTATTTCTCAACTCCTCACCCTTATAATAAAGGAACCATGAGCCCCATTGGTAAAGTGCATTACTGGGGATCTGACTTTCGAGCATACCCTATTCGATAACGGTGCCTCGGTAAATCTTCTCCCAGCTATTGTACTAAATTATTTTGCAGTATGTCAGTCTAAAACTTATTTCTATGATTCTACAATTAGCTGACCAGTCTGCAAAGGCCATTAGGAATATTGGAGGACATTTTAGTCATAGTCCAAGGACATTAGTTCCCAGTTGATTTTATTGTACTGGATATGGAACCGACTAGAACACTTTCTCGAACTACTATTATACTCGGAAGACCATTCTTAGCCACTACCAAGGCTCATTTTGATTACGAGGTTCGAAAGTAGAATTTAAAGTCAATGGTGAGATTTTTCAAGTTGATCTTGTCACCCTCGCATCTTAAAAACATGATATCAAGGATTGTGGATGGATCAAGGAATGCTCAACAATTAAAACAAACCATAGATGATTTAGCTCTCTTGAACCTTTCTAGGGACCTTCTAGAGGCAACTTTATTTTAAATGATAATTTATTTGAATGACAACATAATATAGTTACCAAAGTACTTGATTCTATCAAGACTGAACCTTATGAATCATTTACAGATTCAGATTTCTTAGAACTAGACTTAGTATGGGAAGATCTCGATGCTTTAATTTCTCCTATCTTGTGAAATGATTATGCCCGTGCTAGAACCTCCTATTTCGGAATTACTTCATAATAAGGAGGAAAATCTTACATTCACTGCACCCACCCACCCCATAAATTAAATAGAAGATTCACAAGAGATAATTCATGCCCTGGTAGTTGAATTAAAACCTTTACCCAAGGACCTAAAATATGTGTTTTCAGATGAAGAAAATAAGACACACCTGTTAATAATCAACACCCACTTGGAATTAGATCAAGAAAATAAATAAATGGATGTTTTGAGAAAGAATTCCCGAGAAATTGGTTGGACGATTTCTGATCTGCGGGGAACACAAAGTGGATGTACCCTGATCATTGTTGACTATGGTAAGGCCAGCTTTCTTCGGTACAACTTGTAAAGGCTGACCCACCGATTATCTGATATTGGGTAGATGATATCATACACCTAACCATTTGCATATTTCCTTCTTGACTACTTCTCATAGATTTGGATTCAATCTTCTTTGCATATCCGAGAAGGTTTCGCATTGTCTTACAAAACAATATGGTGGGTACATAGTCATCACCCCCTTATACTTTAACCTTGCTAGTCCCTTAACAAACACTTATTTTAAGAATAAGAAAAAGGAAAAGGAAAGAAAATAAGAACTTAGGATAATTTTGATTTTTAAACTAATTTTCAAAAAATCAAGGTATGGAGTTCGGTCAGAACTTTAAATTATAGTTTAACGAAACCTTGTTGGGAATATGATTTAAGACTAAACAACTTTTAAGTTCCACAACTTTTTATTCAATGCACCTCACAGTAACTCATAATAAGTCCTCATATGCAAATTCTGATGACTATGAATCTTACTTGTACTATGTATGTGATATATAACTCCCCACATATGAAATGACAAAGAACAACCTTCTCTTAGTAAGGTGACCCTAATTCCCCAATCTAGCTACTCTTTCCTCGATGAGCGAGGTATTTCCTTCTAAGTTCAGGGCATGTGATGTGTCCACAATCGAAAGGGGGAGAAGATAGAAAAATAAGAAAAGAATTGGAGTATGGCCAGTGTAGCCACATCTCCTTGTGAAGCCGACCAGTGTAGCCGTCTCCACTAAGATATGCAGGTTCTCTGAAGCTTAGACCATTGTGGTCATGTATGTATATTTAGTGTATGGCTTCTTTTTGGTATAAAATAATGTTGCATTGAATTGATCTTTTGTGCCCCGATGGATATAAAATCTTTTTTTCCGTCCTTATTTTAGGGTCTTAGTAAAAATTGTACCAGTAGACCATGCCTCATCCGAAGCTTTATTTTAACCCACATCATCCTATCTTTAGACGTCCATGTCACTAGACTAGGTTAGGGTGCACTGGCCATTCGAAGTAACTGTGTGTGTTTCCATTCACGTGCGTCTCTTGCCAAAGGATTATGCTCCTCACCACCTCATCTGTGCTGAGCTACGTGTAAGGTGCTTGACCAATTTAGATCACTATCTAAAAGAATCAAGCGTGTGTATGAAATATTCTACATAGACCAATTAATATGGCATGTGAAAATAGTCTTATGGACTCAAAGAATTAAGTTGCTATGACTTGAAATGTCAACTCCAGTTCCTATACGGTTCCTCTGAAATTAATCGGATTAAGGTCTTAACCAATCTCCATTCTTCAGACTTTATTCCATGCTAGTTTATGCATCAATACCATTATGCAAAATGCTAATGCAAATGCAATATTTTTTTACTTGAAAAATTTTTATGATTTAAACTTTTTTATGTGTTTTTTTGAGAACTTTTGCAATTTTCATGAATTTTAATATTTTTAATTTTTATGTGTTTTAATAGAGTTAAATAATCAGAAGTATTTACAAGAAATAATACAGATTTTATACACATTTTATAGACATGATTTTATATAAAGGTGTATATATATAATATGCAAGTTTTATTCAAAAATTCTATTCACATAAAACATTTTTTTACAAATTCTAAGTATAAGTTTTACAAAATGATTTTATCTCAAAATATTTTATAAGCAGCTTTTATTAAAGAATACAAGTTTTAATTATAACTTTTATACAAGAATTTTATTATCAAAATTTATATACATATTTCACAAATTATTACAAGTTTTATTTACAAGAATTTTACAACAAGTTTATAAATATTTACATCACCTAATTATTTATATATAAGGTGAGAAAATAATTTTGCAAAGTAGTTTACAAAAGATTTTACAAGCATATTTACAAAAACCTTTATAAAATATATTCAAAAAATGTAGAAAAAATTTAAAAATATTTACAAAAAATTTAAAAATATTTACAAATATTTTACAAATATTTTATTTTAAATTATTTTTACAAATAATTTACAAACTAGTAGTTTTGTAGAACAAATAATTTTATAAACATTTTACAGGAAAACGATTTTACAAAAAATTACGAAGTATTGTACAAAAATAATTTTGCAAAATTTTTTACAAAGCATTTACAAATATTTTACAAAATACTTTTACAAAAGTTTTTTTACAAACTTTTATAAAATAATTTTATTTCCATTTTTAGCCATACTATTAAGTCAACAAAAGTATGAGTTATGTCTAGAGTATATATCAATATATACGACACCTCCTATATTTAGTTCGAACTATGTCGTCATAGTAACAAAGAATCGACAAAGAAAGACATGACTCGTGCTAAATATAGAAAAATGAAAAGAATTATATACTTCAATGACTCAAAGAATAAAGAATCAAATGAATAGTAGTCGATGATCCCCCTCTAAACTTAGGATCAAACAATTTTAAGTATAAAAGACTATATAAATGGGGGAAATTAAGGAAAATAATGTACAAACTCAATGACTCAACTTGTCCCCCCCCATACTTAGGGTAAAAGACCCCCAAGTATAGAAAAGAATATCAACACGTTAAGGGACAAGTGAGAGAAGCAAAGAAAATGAAACAAAAATAACACAAGAAGTATGAAATGAATGACCCCCCATACTTATGGTAAAGGATCCCTAAGTATAAGCAACAACAAGATTGATGATATAGAAAGAAAATAGAACAACTCAAGTCATTCACCTCCCCCATACTTAGGATCAAGTACATCTTAAGTATAGTGCACACACATGGAAAAGAGGTGAATGGTAAAAACATAAGAAAGAAAGGATAAAATGAAAGAAATATATAAGGAGAAGTCAACTCATGTAACAGATGCTGAAGAAGTCAAAGAATCACCATCTGATACCACATGAATGGTATTCACAATGGACATGAATGTATCATGATCTACATATGGCTTTAACAACTGTCTCTTAATCACAAACGATTATATGTTAGATGACAATCCAGAAATGACAATGCTACCGTTGTCTTGCACAGATCTCACTATAAGTGGTCCTAAATATTTGCTCTTGAGTTTTCCTAGGAGTAGCTCAATTTTGCATCAAACAACCACACCTTACGATTAGGCTCGAAAGTCTTTCTCCTAATGTATCTATCATGTCATCTCTTAACTTTTTCCTTATACACCAGGCTGTTGTCATTTGCAAAGTCTTTGAATTCCAGCAATATAATCAAATCCACTTTCATACTCTGTCTTTCTCTCTGATAATCCAAATTGCATACATGGATTGCCCATAAAGATTTATGAGTTAATTCAACTGGCAAGTGGCAAAGCTTCCATAAACCAAGTGATAGGGAGACATACCCAAAGGAGACTTGTACACCATGTGATAAGACCATAGAATTGAGTCAAGCATCCACGAATAGTTCTTCCTATCTAGACAAACAAGTTTTTAAAAAATAATATTCATCTCCATATTTGAAATCTCAGCCAAGCCGTTAGTCTGTGGGTGGTAAAGAGACACGACACAATGCGTAATGTCGTACTCTTTAACTAGATTTTTGACCTCTCTGTTGATAAAATAGCCTCCCTTCTTAAATGAGAATCTTGGAAATCCTGAACTGTGAGATAATGTTTTCCTTGAGGAAGTGACAAAATGTACGACGATCATCAGTTGGGGATAATCTCCACCTAACAAATAACATAATCTACGGTAAGTAGGATGTAATGAAATTCCCGACTGTAAGGGAATGAGCCCATGAAGTCAATTCCCCAATCATCAAAAACATCTGAAACCTAGATATACTTGAGGAGCATTGTATCTTTGGAACTAGTGGCTCCTCCCATTCTATGACAATCAATACAACCCTTCACATACGCTGTAACATCCTTAAAAAGACTTGGACACCATAGGCCACATTGTAAAACCTTTGCTACCACGTTCTTCCCGAATGGTGTCAACCTGCTTCTAATATGTGACAACGGTTTAGGACATCAATGTATTCCTCCTGAGGAATGCATCTCCTCTAGACACAATCATCACTCTCACAAATAGGTACGCATCCCTCCACTAGTAGAAATGAATCTCTGACAAGAACTTGTCTACCTTAATATTGGGCCAATCTTGTGGAACTTTCTTGGAGACAAGATAGTTCACAATATCAATGTACCTTGGGAGTGAGGCAACAGGCAATATCGCCTCATCTGGGAAAGTCTCAGTCATTAGAAGTAGTAGCTGCTCAGGAGTCTCTTTATCTGTAATACAGGAAAGGTGACCTGCTACTACATTCTTGACTCCAGGTTTATCACGAATCTCCAAATTAAACTCCTGGAGTAAAAGTATCCATCTGTGTAATAATGGCTTGACTTCCTTTTTACCTTGTGAATACCTAATGGTATAATGATTTGTGTAGACAACAACTTTTGAACCTAGTAGGCGTGATCTAAACTTCTCCAATGCAAAAACAACTGCTAGCATCTCCTTCTCTTTAAAGGTGTAATTCTTTTGTGCATCATCAATAGTCTTGCTAACAAAGTGTATAACAAATGGTACTCCATCCATTCTCTGCCCTAAAATAGCTCTAACTGCATAATCTGATGCATCCATCATAATCTCAAAAGGAAGAGACCAATTATGTGGTTGTAGGATAAGAGCTTGTGTACCCAAATCTTTCATATGATAAAATGCATGGAGGACATTCTCATCTACAATAAACTCAATCTCTTTGTATAGAAGCTCAGGCAAAGGTCAGACGATCTTGCAATGAAGTCCATAATCACCTATAAAATCTAACATGTCTAGGAAATGACCTCAACTACTTCAAAGTCGTTGGTAACTGATGAATCCATGATTCATTAATACTTCTTGTGCATTTTGTCTTAAAACTCTCAACAAATGCATGTAAATATCCATTAATTTTAGCATCTTATAAAAATAAATTCATGAATAAAAATGCATTTTTATGCGTTAAAAACATGTAAATAAATAAAAGAATAAAAATAAAGGAAATGGATAGACTGTAAATATGTATACATTGTACAATATGACTAATAAATATAAATATAGATGAAATATATATAAGCTAACTCCCGAGACCATGTCAGTATGGATTGGTTGACAAATAATAAAGTAGGGGAGATTCTCCTATGTATTCATAAAAATATATATAAAAATATAAAAATGATAAAAAATCCTAACATGTATATATGCCAAGAAATCTGGCTTTCAAATAGTTAATTTCTCAACTTCTGAACCTTATTACTTCTTCATACGAACTCTAATTTCACTCTACTGACCTTTAAAGTTCATTAAATATTCTCTAATTAATGAAGGTGATTTCATAAAATCGAGTCCATTTGCAAAAAAAGCTAGTTTTCGAACCTAATGAAAATTGGGGTTTTGGGCTATTTATTTTATTCTATAAATACTATTTATAATATCATTGATTTTACAATTTTAATCATTTTCTTTATCTTATAGAATATCTATAAATAATTTCAGAATTTAAAACCTTTATTTAATATTTTAAATAAATTAAAAACCCTAATTTATAGATAAATTTGAACCATGTAAGATATATCTGTATTTATTTATATATGTAAACTAACTATTTAAAATCCAAAAAAATCACACTACTCATGTTTATTATTATATTACTTAATAAACTATAGAACCAATATACTATTTATTAAAATATTGAATTAAAAATAAAATCTAATGATTCCATATACTCTATCTATTTATTAGTGTTATATTTGTAATTTATAAAATATAATATTTATAGAAATAAATTATACCATGATCTATCTAAATTAATTATTTACATTTCTTGTTTTTATACCTATTTAAAATTAGGTTATTTATTATTTATTATCTAATTAATATTGTATTTATTATTTCTGGTGCTGTGATGCTGACACATGTCAGCACCGCAACCTTTTCCTTCATAAGAGTTTGTTGAGTGGAGGTTGTTTTGACCGGTCAACCTCAACTCTTTTTCCTGCCTCCATTCCACCCAAAATCCAATCTAAACCCTCCATCTTACAACTCTAACCACCTATATTAACGCCGACTCTTGGATATATTCATACCCATTGATGATTCTTGATCTAAACACTTGTTGTTCAATCTAACTCTCTCTAACCAGACAACCAACTTGCAGACCCCCTCCTTCCTCGCTCCCTTCCGGCTACATCCGGTAGTGATAGTGCCCAAGTGTGCCTCTGAGTGGAAGAAGACATGTTGTGGAGACGTTCCAAGGCCATCACCGACCTTACATCACCGCATTGAGTGCGTAGAGCTCTGGGTAGCTGCCCCTTCGAGCGACAACCTTGAGGGTCTGAAACCTTCAAAGCCCAGGTACTTAATTCATCATCTGATTCCCTCGATCTTTGTGCATTAGTTAGACATTTAATCGCATCATTACCTAGTCTTAATCTCAATATTTCATTCGCACATCAAAGCTCGTCTCGATTCGATCCAAATCACCTCCCATTTTGTTATGTTATATCCCTTTCTTGGAACCCATTATTAGACTTGTAATATCCTAATCCTTTGGTCGATTTCATTGATAAATTGAGAATCCATAATTCATTTACAGGTCTATATTACCATCTCGAGTGCATCCGCCTTCAATCTCATCATCTGGAGTTGCATCGTCTTAGTCAATTAAATCCATCGAGCTTCTACTAGGAGCTTCCAAAACCTAGCAGCTATCCATCCACTACCTTCACCAACACCTTCATTGACCCTCAACTGTCATAGGAGAGCTTGAAGGGGGAGGAGCCCCCTTCTGGCCCTATCGTAGGTCATCATCGTCACCATAGTCATCGGGGCACTGGATTGATCCAATCACTATCGCCGCTCTCTAATTTTGGGGAAGAACAATAGAAAGAACAATCGTGCTATATCCTTGATCTATGTAGCAACAATGAACGATCCATATTGAATTACAGAATCTAATCCTGACTGTGGATGAGCGAAGTGGTCGAAAAAATTCACACATATCCTTGCCAGTTCCAGAAATCTTTCGCATCGCTAGAAGTTTTCTAAATTATTTTAGGTCCCTGCATGGGGACCTAAGTGAAAAGCTCTAATTTTTCTTTTCTAATTAGGTCCCAAATCAAGGACCTAATTTCAAGACTCTTTTATTTCTTTTATATCTCTTGTATACACGACTTTGGACTCTTGTGGACTATTGGACATTATTCTTAGCATATTATTTTTCCTACTTTTGTTTTAACCGAATTTAAAAGATTTTTATTGCAATTTTGTTGAGATTATATTCTTTGATCTTCGATCTGTTTTGATTTCTTTTTGAGTGCTTCAAGCTCGTTGCTCGGGTGTCTTCTCGATTAATCTACTATATAGTATCACCACATATTTTCTATCATCTATGTATACTATATTGTAGTTCAATTATTGAAAAGTGCCACTTTAAAAAATAAAATAAAAATTGAATCCAACGGAAAAATAATAAAAAACTAAAACCGACCAAAAATATTTTCTCGTTAAAGAAAATAATGAGATAAAAAATCATAAATTTATTTCTTAACTCTAAAAATCCAAGTGTGATTTTCCGCCTCATGGAGTTTGACCGAGGAACACTTGCCTTGTTTAATAAAATAGTGAAACACCAAAATTAAGAGAGGAGTTGCCTTTATTCACTTTTTGGTGTATTTTGTTTGATTAATTACCATTTCTCTTAGTGGCAGCTACTATTGATATGATTTAACCACTGGTCGACCGATGGTTATCATCGGCTCTAACTTTGCAATCACATAAACCTTGGCTGGGCCAACCTCCATGCCGTGTTTGGAGATGACGTGGCCTAATACAATCCCATTAATCACCATAAAGTGACTCTTCTTCCATGAGAGCACCAAGTTCACCTCACAACAAAGCTGAAGTACTCAGTCTAAATAAGCCAAACAAGTATCAAAGTTATCCCCGCATACCGAGAAATCATCCATGAAAACCTCAAGGAATCTACGGACCTTGTCGGCAAAAACGACCAACATACTCCTCTAGAAAGCAGTTGGAGCATTATACAATCCACAGGGCATCCGTCTAATGGTGTAGGTGCTAAACGACAAGTAAAAGTATTTTTATCCTGATCTTCAGTAACGATTGCTACCTGGTTATACCCAGAATATCCATCCAAGAAACAAAGAAGTCTTTCCCTATAAGTCTTTCGACAATCTGGTTAATAAAAGGCACCGGAAAGTGATCTTTCTTGGTCACTAAGTTCAGGCACCATGAATTTGGTACTTGGCTCAGAATTTCCTCACCATGGTTATTCGTCACAATTGTAATCCTGGATTTCTTTGGGACCACATGTAACGGGCTGACCTATTTAGAATCATAAATGTTATAAATAAAGCCAACTTTGCGTAACTTATTGATCTCTTTCATGATAGCATCCCAGTGATTAGGATTCATATGATGCTAAAACTCATGGGATTGCTTGCTACCATCCTCTAAGTAGATATGATGTGAGCACATGTTTAAATAATCCCATGGAGATCTGAAATCATCCAGCATATGGCCTTGTAGTTTCTCTCGATAACCCCTAGTAAGCAAGATTCTTGGTCATCAATCAACTGCGAACTGATGATGATCAAATACATTTTGGGCTCACCCATAAGGAAGGCATACTTTAATGTTGATGGTAAAATCTTAAACTTTGGTGGGACTTGAATATGCTCTAAAAAGACATGAAAAACTACACTTGGAGGTATTTGATCTGATTAATATAATCCAGGTGTGCTCTCCATGGTTTCCTTTCTAGAAAGGAATTCATGTGTATCAATGTAATCCAGAAATAAATTGGCTTCTCTGATCTCACCTAGAAAATCACAGTTCTCTTGCTTAAGTGTAACATGCTCTCTCCTCTAACATTGGCTCTGTAGGTTTCAGATCCGGGATCGTCTCTATCTTAACCATATCATTGTGGGAGTGAAAGGTTATCTCTCTAGTATCATAGTCTACTACTACTTCGGCTGTTTGAAGGAATGACCGACCAAGGATGATTGGGGTATGTGTTGGAAATGCGAGCCCACGGCGAGCCATTATGCAATAAATGTTATTTCAATTCAGTCCTTAATCTGAAATAAAGAATACATAATTTGCATAATAGGTCCCTTAGTACAATTAGGGTTATGTACCATGGCCATCTTGATGATCATACAGCTGTTGATTCAGTTACTGAATCATAGAGGCTGGTGCTTAGATGAATATCTAATGAGTTAGATTGAGGACTCATCGAGCACCGTCAAATGATCGTTAAGAGATGATCTCCAGCCTGAGTAGGAGATGGCAATCCTTATCTTTAAAGGCTGATATCTGACCAACCTCTTGATGCAGGTCCTCTGCATAGGAATAGAGATTCAGAGGTGTCAGATTAGTTAGGTCAAAGAGTTGACTTAACGAGATCGAGATAACCAAAGTCCTATATCGTATGCTGTCATGATATAGGCACACATCCTCTGACCGGAGACAGATGTGTTACTATATGTCTGAGTATGTACATTTGGCAGACCAATAGGTTGATGACCTAATCAAGGTCTATACACCGGCGCGCTGGTGTGCATATAAGGGCATATGAGTAATACGATCTCTCAAAGGGATCATACAAGTTCAGTTACTGAACCGGAAGACATGAGCTCACTCATGAGATATTGGGAAGAATCAAATTCCGTGCGCACGGTCGTCTCGCTTTGGAAGCTTGACTGAATTTGTAGGTTTGATATATACTTTTGGAAAGTATATTATCAAAACCTAGGTATGATATATGCTTTTGGAAAGTATATGATCGATATCGACTCCCAATGATCGAATGAGAAACTTACTGATAAAACCATGAAGTAGACAGTATAAAGTTGATCGAATACTTCGGGTTTAGTCTGAGTCTTCCAGTATGCAGGATGTACAGGTATTGGGAATACCTGAGGGTGATGTGATCATAAACGATTGTATAACCATGACGCTTCCATTCCTAGGGAGTGATGAAACGGGTCTGGATTTTAGTGACTCCTCTCAGTAGAGAAGTAATCTGATCTTGGTCCAAGTGTTGGACATTGATCTGAATGTGATTCAGATGCAATAAGAAGATTAGATTTACGGTCTTGATTTAATCAAGCATCTATGGGAGGCCCGCGATCTGGATTTGAGATATGATCTCAATATCCATGTCACTATACGTGGAACAATACAATCGCCCTGTCCTTATCTCCAAGTATCTGCGGAGAAAGCGCATTATCCTTGAAGGAGTTCATGGATAATTCTATTGTTGATTTATGTATCCGAGCATTGAGAAAATGGATAATTAAATGTGATTTAATTATCATGAGTAATATGAATTTGATTCATATTATAAAGAGAGTTATCTGAGATAATTAAATGTGATTTGATTATCAAAGATGTGAATAATGTGAATGTGATTCATATTATTTGAGAACAAGAGAATAAAGATCCAAGATGATTAAATGTGATTTAATTATCATGGATATGAATAATATGGATAGCGATATCCATATTAGTCATATATATTATAAATGTGATTTATAATATATAAGAGAGAGCTATTTGTGATTTACATTTGTTAATTAAATGTTAATGTGAATTGGATTCACATTGGACATTGAATTGAAAATGTAATTTACATTTTGTTTTGGGTTGTGAATATGATTCACAAATTTCCAATGGCATGATTGCAATGTTCACAAAATAAATTGGATTTATTTTTGTGAAATAATTTGCAACAAATGTTGTTGCAAATATTGGAGAGAATCATGATATAATGTAATCTCATGTAATAGGAAAAAGGAAGCTCCCTTCCTAATGAGGAGAGGGGACGGCCACAATTCCATAAGGAATGTGGTGGCCGTCCACCCTCCTTATGGAAGGAGGTTTGCCTCCTTTCCTATCTCTCCAATGGAGATTGATTTGATATAAATCAAATTATATTTAATATATATTTGATTTTTATTAAATTAATTGTTATTGTGTTTTTAGCAACAAATCATGACCATTGAAAGAAACACAAATTAATGTGGATCATTGGATTTGTGTTGACACATGGATTGAGATCCATGGATCCCAAAACCCTATAAAAGGAGAGGCACCCCATTGCTCTTCAGTGCACATAAGTGAGACAACAAGTCTCTCTCTCTCTTTCTTTCTCTTTCTCTCCCTCTCATGGCCGTCCGCCATGGATGCCCTAGAGAGGCTCTCCATCGCCGCGGCACCGTCGTTATGCTGCCCGATGTTTTGCTCATGGAACTCCGTCTACTTCGGCATGCCTTGCTCGTGAAGAAGACGTCGGATCTCGTGTGTCGATATCAAGAGATCCACCGCTTGAATCATCAACATGGATTGCGAGAAGCACGCGGTTCATCCCCGCGCTCGCAAGCGTCTCCTCCGTCGGATCGGACTTGAGACAGGAGGTCTCTTCGCTTAGAGACTTGATTGCAACCACGCTTCAAGAGGTAAACCTAATACTTGTTTGTGGTTTAGACGAAACGATCCGAGAAGTATTCTTGGATCATGTGGTTTCGTCACATGAAAATTTTTAAATTTCCGCTGCATAGAACAACTAGTGCGACTAGTCATTCTTCGTCGTATTCGATACGACGATCACGCTTCCGTGATGCTCTTGAGGATCTAACCATATCCTTCAAGTGGTATCAGAGCCTTAGGTCGGTAGTTTTGGATACGACCCATAAACCAATGACGACTTGGGTTCATTAGGGTTTGCGAAAGTTTTCTTGCATTTCATTTTCGCATCTCTGTTTTGATATTATTTTCGGCACTGTTTAAATTGTTTAAACACGAAAATAATATTTGGATTTTATTCCCCATTAAATAAGGAAACCATAGGATCTGAGTTTGCGTGATTTTGATTCCGTTTGCTCTAGATATGCTCATTTTAGTGAACATGTATCCACTGTTTCGGGGACTGCGGATCATGACGTAATTAAGATGTTAATTGCGGATTTGAAATGCCTTGAAATGCGTGCAAATCACTTGGGTTCTGTTGTAAATCAAGTTAGAAAACTTTAGAAATTTACTTTGCTTAATTTGGATTTAAATTGATTGACATATGATATTTTTAGTAAGTGAGGGTCACTGCTGAAAATACTTTCCTAATCAAGAACCTAGTGATTGTCATTTAATTAATTAGTGAAATTAAATTATTTAATTTCCTGGAATAATTATGCATAAATATTTGTGAAATATTTAATGGTAATTATGTCCTTAAATGACTTTACCCTAACCAACAAATGATTAGATGTGATCTAGATCAAGATTGGTTACATGATCTACATGATCAACATTCCAACAAACATGTTGCTTGAATAGGACTTGGGATTTGTTTAGCAAATCTCATTATAATGTTAATCAAAATTGTTTTGATTATTACTATATGGTATAATTTCGGTTGAAGAACCGATGATCATATCAAGTACAAAATGATCTATTTTGCATTATCCTTTCCCGAGGTGGATATGGTGTCTAGTCGGAGAGCATTGGGGTTGCGGGTTGCAACGTATGTGGTCCGTCCCACTCTCGTCGGTACTGGCCATGACAGCGGGTAGGGTTAGTATAATGCTTAAGAAATCATGATGTATTTCTAATTATTAAAATTCGAAATAATACGTATTTGAGATAATACCATAATTCAAGTAACAATTAAAAATTGTTTGTTGGATATTAATTGGATCATTAATTTAATATGATTAGATTAATTGGAATCCAATTAAAATTAAGACACTCTATTATAAATAGATGTGTTATTTCCCTTGGAAGAATTAATCATAATGAATATGATTCATAATGATTAATTAGAATTTGAATATGATACGGAGGATCACATAAGTGACATCCATGGTCTCCCGTCAAGGCGAAGGGTTCCGTCGCCAGGGATTGTATGTAGGAGACGCCTGTCCGAAGTGACAGCTCCTGTATGCAAGCGCATCTGGATCATGCTCTTTGCTTCTCGAAAGAGTAAGGCCGTATACGTAGTGACCCCAATATCGGATCCTCATATTATTGGGGCGATATTGGATTGCGTATAGCGAGTACTATTCCTGTTGACGGTTGGTTCAATTAACGACGGGTCAACATTGCCTTAGGGGTGGTGGGCCCGGGTGTTAAAGACCGAATTGGGAGATGCAAGTTGGACTTGCAAGGAAGAATGTGTTCCCGCTTCTTTTTATCCCAGTTGCAGATTCTCATATTATTGGGATGTAACAAAGATAAGGAAGGAGATCCCAGATCTTGTTGAGATATAATGGTAAGTATATCTCTTACATTGAAAGTGATTAAGGGAATGAACTTTCAGTGTTGACATGACAAAACAACTTTGATATAAAAATCCTAAATCAAAGTAATATATATATATATATTTATATATTTATGCAAATTTCTTATTTCAGATAATCCTTCATTAAAACCCACTCAATGATATACTCAATAATAACCAGTAAAATATCATGGATTGGACTCATGATCCAGATTTTGTACTTGCAATTGGACACATAATGTGTGTGGTTGCAATGTGCAAGTTTCCTCATAATATTGAGGAATGACAATTAAATAGATAATAGGACTACAACCCTAGGGTTTGTATGTCTCTATAGTCTTGATCTCTCATCGGATGTACTTTGGAAGTGACATGTCGATGATGATCGCAATTGTCAAATGATCCTTATAAAATTAATGAAGATATTCTGGCATACATATGTGCTCTTGACATTTAACATGAATGAGATGGTTCACTGCATCATGCAGAATGGTGGTTCTATAAGAGATGATGTATTCAAATTGTTTGAGTACCTACCTGAACCTATGTTTTAAGAGTTTAGATGGATGTAGATGATGAGTGTCATCATTCTACTATCTATACTATGGTCATTCATGAAGCTTCATAATATTCATATTGTATGAATTTAATGAAGCATGTATAAATGCTGAAATGCTCTAACATAAGAGATCCTTAGTCTTAAGCAATGGTTGCTTATAGATAAAGGGAGCAGTGTGGAAGCATGGGTTGGACCCGAGTAAGAAGTATGGTCAAAGAGTTGACTATATATCTACGACTTCCATATGTCATCCGAAGAGTTGGATGAATGCCAATACTGCAATAAGTTGATGTGTTGATAGTATGACTATCAAGTCTATCTAGAATCCTTAGAGAAGGACTCGGATGGAGCATCGGATTAATCTACATAAATCATTGATAAGATAAAGTCAAATAATTGTATCTCAATCTTCTGATGACATTTGCAATAGGTTGCATATGTTTTAGAAGACTGGAAAATTTGATCTTAAAGGTTTATAGTTATCCACATGGATATTGATGCAATTGTTGCAACAATCTCTGTTGGATTGATAGACTTGTTAATTTCAGTGGGAGAGTCCTTAGTCTTAGAGAATGTCTCTATGACCTAGATATAAGAATACACTCATTGTTTGTTTCTAAATGTTGGAAATAAACATGAATTCTGAGGTGGAACTATCATAAAGAGTTATGATGGAGATATTTCAGATAGTAATCTAAAATCTAGTGGACTCCACTAAATTAGAAAATTGATTAATGGCTCATTAACATTTCTAAATGCTGAAATTAAAACTTAAGATCAATATGAGGATGAAGATCATTTGACAATGATCTAGCATCAAGCTTTGGACATTTGTTTATTGATTTGATCAATAGACTAGTAAGAGATGAAACTTTAGAATGTCTAAAATTTCAAAACTTACATACTTATGAATATTGTATTCAAAAGTAAAATGTCCAATACACCCTTCTTAGAGAAAGGTGTAAGATGACAAGGTATTCAGGATCTCATGCATATTGATGTATGTAGATCATCTATATCATAGTAAACATTATGGATATGTGATATCTGTTGATGATTATGTATGATATGAGATTTCTTCTCTTCACCTAAGAAACCTTTGAAATGTTCAAAGATTTCATTATTTTTGGTTTAAAACCAAAGTTTGAAGGAAGATAAAATGAATTTGATCTAATCTAGGTAGCAAGTACCCACTAGATGAATTCAAAGAATACCTTATAGAGATATGAATATCACTTCTATCTCAATCCTCCTAACACACCTTAACTCAATAGAGTTATAGGTAGATACAATTGGATCATGTGTGACATGATCTTATCAATGATGAATTTTAGCATAATTATCCCTTAGTTTCCAGGTATATATGTGTAGAAGAGACTACAATATATATGCTTAATATGATTCCATGCATGCAAGCTGGAATCTAGCACTTGAAAGTGTTGCTTCATTAGGAAAATAAAGGATGGTATTGGATACCTACTTTATGACCTTGAGATTCTAAGTATCTCATCTCCGAGAATATGATTCTTAGAGGTTGAGACTCCTGAGAATCAAGATGAAAATGAAGTGTAGGAACTCATTCATCTTGAGAAGATATTGAGACTCCTGAAATTGGAAACTAAGAGGACAATTAAAAATGAAACACTAATACCTCTTCAAATGAGTTTGAGGATGGATTCCATGTGTCAGAGAAATCTGACAATGATTGAACTTCATGTGATGAAGCTTCTGAAGATCATAACATGGATAGATGGATGTTAGCAATAAAAGTCTAATGTAGACTTCATATGCAAGTGTTGTATATGGACCCTCGTGGATCCACCTATATGGGTAAAACCTGTAAAGGTGTAAATGGATCTTCAAGAGAAAGGGAACCTGAGAGAAGGTAGAGACCTTCAAATCACGGTTCGTAGCCATGAGCCACACACCGGAAGAGAAGACATTGCTTGCAATGAGACTTGCTCTTCGGTGACCATGCTTAAAATCATCAGAATGTTGCTAACCTTAGCTATACAACTTGACTATTGCATCTTCAAGATGTAAGTCAATATTGCATTCCTCTACGAATACCTCTTTGAGGATATTCACATGAAGTAGCCCCAGGGCTTCATGGTTGAGGAAAGCAAGGTGTGCAAACTAAGGAATCCATCTATGGACTCAAATAAGCTTCTTGATGTTGGACCATAAGATTTGATGGAATTATAATTGTTAAGATTTCAGATAGAATCTTGATGAGCCATGTGAAGCTTAGTGGGAGTGCCTTTGTGTTCATCTTGCTGAATGTAGATGATATCCTGATCATTTAAAATGATATAAGGATAATAATAAGTGTTTTATAATCTGATTGTTCCATAACTTGAGATATGATCTCAAGGATACATCTTGGATCTTAGTTCTGAAGGTGTTCAGGAGCAAAGAGAAGAGGGTATTGGGACTGTCACATTAGTAGTACACCTTGGACATATTCTATTTTAAGGAAAATCCCAAGAAAGGCTTCCATCCCTTAAGATATGGTTCTGACCTGTCTGAAGGGATAGCACCTCAAAGAGTTGAGGAACTAAATGCTAGAACTACTTGCACTTGTGCATTAGTTACGAGAAGCTGAGTGTATGCTAGATGTGTACAAAAGCCAGATATCTGCCATGCAGTGGGAGTAGTAAAATGTTACGAATCCTACTATGGAAATAAAACACTTAATTGCAGTAATAATAATATCTTCAAAGATGATGAAACTTAGAGATAGTGATCTCAAAGTCTTATATTCAAAAGTTTAAGACCATGTAGATAGTGATCTATAAGGGTCTAAACTTTAGATACCTTAGGAGATAGAGATCTCCGGGAATGAAGGTATTCTAATAAGGATTGTGGGGGATACTGGTTATGATGTCAGGGACACTGTAACCAACTAGATTGAGTATTGGTTGCATGAGATGCAACATTCGCATTAGATGCGAGCACTGTTACTGGGGATATGCAAGTGCCGTAAAAGGACTTGGTGTAGTCTCGCGGGAACAGAGTGAGTGATCAGCTTACCTAGCTATTTTCTAAATAGCCTATGATTGTCACATGAGTGCGGTTTAAATGATTAGCCCATTAATGGCTCTTTGGGCTAGTGGGAGATTGTTGGAAATGCGAGCCCACGGCGAGCCATTACGCAATAAATGTTATTGCAATTCACTCCTTAATCTGAAATAAAGAATACATAATTTGCATAATAGGTCCCTTAGTACAATTAGGGTTATGTACCATGGCCATCTTGATGACCATACAGCTGTTGATTCAGTTATTGA
Source organism: Ottelia alismoides (assembly GCA_037367405.1). Classification (NCBI taxonomy): domain Eukaryota; kingdom Viridiplantae; phylum Streptophyta; class Magnoliopsida; order Alismatales; family Hydrocharitaceae; genus Ottelia; species Ottelia alismoides. The sequence goes on from JAZKJV010008603.1 coordinate 293,650, forward strand.
ATCATAGAGGCTGGTGCTTAGATGAATATCTAATGAGTTAGATTGAGGACTCATCGAGCACCGTCAAATGATCGTTAAGAGATGATCTCCATCCTGAGTAGGAGATGGCAATCCTTATCTTTAAAGGCTGATATCTGACCAACCTCTTGATGCAGGTCCTCTGCATAGGAATAGAGATTCAGAGGTGTCAGACTAGTTAGGTCAAAGAGTTGACTTAACGAGATCGAGATAACCAAAGTCCTATATCGTATGCTGTCATGATATAGGCACACATCCTCTGACTGGAGACAGATGTGTTACTATATGTCTGAGTATGTACATTTGGCAGACCAATAGGTTGATGACCTAATCAAGGTCTATACACCGGCGCGCTGGTGTGCATATAAGGGCATATGAGTAATACGATCTCTCAAAGGGATCATACAAGTTCAGTTACTGAACCGGAAGACATGAGCTCACTCATGAGATATTGGGAAGAATCAAATTCCGTGCGCACGATCGTCTCGCTTTGGAAGCTTGACTGAATTTGTAGGTTTGATATATACTTTTGGAAAGTATATGATCAAAACCTAGGTATGATATATGCTTTTGGAAAGTATATGATCGATACCGACTCCAAATGATCGAATGAGAAACTTACTGATAAAACCATGAAGTAGACAGTATAAAGTTGATCGAATACTTCGGGTTTAGTCTGAGTCTTCCAGTATGCAGGATGTACAGGTATTGGGAATACCTGAGGGTGATGTGATCATAAACGATTGTATGACCATGACGCTTCCATTCCTAGGGAGTGATGAAACGGGTCTGGATTTTAGTGACTCCTCTCAGTAGAGAAGTAATCTGATCTTGGTGCAAGTGTTGGACATTGATCTGAATGTGATTCAGATGCAATAAGAAGATTAGATTTACGGTCTTGATTTAATCAAGCATCTATGGGAGGCCCACGATCTGGATTTGAGATATGATCTCAATATCCATGTCACTATACGTGGAACAATACAATCGCCCTGTCCTTATCTCCAAGTATCTGCGGAGAAAGTGCATTATCCTTGAAGGAGTTCATGGATAATTCTATTGTTGATTTATGTATCCGAGCATTGAGAAAATGGATAATTAAATGTGATTTAATTATCATGAGTAATATGAATTTGATTCATATTATAAAGAGAGTTACCTGAGATAATTAAATGTGATTTGATTATCAAAGATGTGAATAATGTGAATGTGATTCATATTATTTGAGAACAAGAGAATAAAGATCCAAGATGATTAAATGTGATTTAATTATCATGGATATGAATAATATGGATAGCAATATCCATATTAGTCATATATATTATAAATGTGATTTATAATATATAAGAGAGAGCTATTTGTGATTTACATTTGTTAGTTAAATGTTAATGTGAATTGGATTCACATTGGGCATTGAATTGAAAATGTAATTTACATTTTGTTTTGGGTTGTGAATATGATTCACAAATTTCCAATGGCATGATTGCAATGTTCACAATATAAATTGGATTTATTTTTGTGAAATAATTTGCAACAAATGTTGTTGCAAAGATTGGAGAGAATCATGATATAATGTAATCTCATGTAATAGGAAAAAGGAAGCTCCCTTCCTAATGAGGAGAGGGGACGGCCACAATTCCATAAGGAATGTGGTGGCCGTCCACCCTCCTTATGGAAGGAGGCTTGCCTCCTTTCCTATCTCTCCAATGGAGATTGATTTGATATAAATCAAATTATATTTAATATATATTTGATTTTTATTAAATTAATTGTTGTTGTGTTTTTAGCAACAAATCATGACCATTGAAAGAAACACAAATTAATGTGGACCATTGGATTTGTGTTGACACATGGATTGAGATCCATGTGTCCCAAAACCCTATAAAAGGAGAGGCACCCCATTGCTCTTCAGTGCACATAAATGAGACAACAAGTCTCTCTCTCTCTCTCTCTCTCTCTCTCTCTCTCTCTTTCTCTCCCTCTCATGGCCGTCCGCCATGGATGCCCTAGAGAGGCTCTCCATCGCCGCGACACTGTCGTTATGCTGCCCGATGTTTTGCTCGTGGAACTCCGTCTACTTCGGCATGCCTTGCTCGTGAAGAAGACGTCGGATCTCGTGTGTCGAGATCAAGAGATCCACCGCTTGGATCATCAACATGGATTGCGAGAAGCACGCGGTTCATCCCCGCGCTCGCAAGCGTCTCCTCCGTCGGATCGGACTTGAGACAGGAGGTCTCTTCGCTTAGAGACTTGATTGCAACCACGCTTCAAGAGGTAAACCTAATACTTGTTTGTGGTTTAGACGAAACGATCCGAGAAGTGTTCTTGGATCATGTGGTTTCGTCACATGAAAATTTTTTAATTTCCGTTGCATAGAACAACTAGTGCGACTAGTCGTTCTTCGTCGTATTCGATACGAAGATCACGCTTCCGTGATGCGCTTGAGGATCTAACCATATCCTTCAGTATGGAGTAACGGTGCTGAGGTGTCCATGTCTAGGACAATGAAGTCCATTGGGAATTGCATTCCTTTCATCGATATGATAACGTACTCTAGAATGCCCCTCAGCCTCTTGATCGATCTATCAGCAAGATGAAGGGTCATCTTGATTGATCTAAGAGGACCTAACCCAAACTCTTTGAGTAGTGAGGTTGACATAAGATTGATGGAGGATCCACCATCGAGAAGAGTATGATCAAATTCATGATCAAATATGTGACATCGGATAAGAGTTGTTCCCTTGTCTTTCTTTTTAGGCAGGAGGTTGATGATGGCATGAACGTTGGCCATGCTCAATATATGTTTCTCATTCCTCTTGCGTCTATTCTGCCTTAGTTGATGCTTTATAGTTCATGCTTATTTTCATAACATGCATGTACTCCATGGCCTTCGGGAGTGGCATTCCAAGGAAATTGTTCTGAAGTATATATACCACTCCAGGATGAGAAATTAGTGTTTTTAATTTTCAAATATTGATAAATCTGCGATTCGTCATCTTTATTCATTTATTTTATCTTAAAATACCTTATAAAACACATGTATATAATACTGACTTCATATTCTTACTAACTTTGATCTATATGTAAATATTGTATATTTGTATATTATTTTAACCTAAAATAAATAAAGAAAGAAAGAAAGGAAAAATAAAGAAAAGAAGACTGTATATATGTAATAGATACATGCTGACCCGAACCCCAAGAGAAGGTCAAGACTTGACTTGATCGAATTAAACATCGTATTTAGCGACTCGTCAGATGGCATCGTTCCCGTGGTATGCCAACATGATGAACTATCTTGTCTCCAAGCAGGTTCCCCATGGTTGGGCTAGGAGCAGCATTGATCAACTGAAGTCGGATTCGAGGAGATACCACTGGGACGATCCTTTCCTTTTCTTCGAAGGATCGGATTGTGTTTGGAGAAGGTGTATTCCTCAGGAGGAATACCAGAGTGTCCTCACATATTGTCAATCACTTGAGTCTGGAGGACACCATTAGGGAAAGAGAACCGCTCACAAAGTACTTCAATGTGGATTGTATTGACCGACCTTGTTTAGAGATGCTATGGTCGTGCACTATCTGTCAAAGGATGGGAGGGACAGTTGGACAGAGAGATGAGATGCCCATGCAACCGATGATTATTTGTGATGTTTTTGATGCATGGGGCATAGATTTTATGGGTCCCTTTCCCAACAGCCAAGAACATGAGTACATTTTGTTGGCAATTGATTATTTATCTAGGTGGGTGGAGGCTATCCCAACCCGAACCGCAGACAGCAAGACTATCTGTAAGTTTGTGAGAGAATATATTATTGCTAGGTTCGGGGTGCCAGAAGTTTTGATATATGATGGGGGTAGCCATTTTGTGAACAGAGATATGCGATCTTTAGCTAAGGACTATGGATTTAAGCACAGAGTTACTAGTCCTTACCACCCACAATCTACTGGCATGGCAGAGGTTTCGAATAGAGAGGTGAAGAGTATTTTGCAGAATTGGTTCGTCCCGATAGGAAGAACTAGTCTCAGCTCTTGGACCAAGTTCTGTGGGCCTATAGGACAGCCTACAAGACACCAATGGGTACTTCACCATTTAGAATGATCTATGGCAAGCCATGCCATTTGCTCGCAGAATTGATTCATAAATCCGAATGGGCAATTAAGAAGATTAATTGGAGTTGTCACCTAGGGAATCTTTGTTGAGACTTGAACTTGAACGAGATCATGGAAATCCGAAACAGGGCATATGACAATAGTTTGATTTATAAGGACAAAGTAAAAAGATGGCATGATCAACACATTAGGTGCAAATACTTTGTCCCTGGACAAAAGGTATGGTTGTTCAATGCCAGGTTGAAGGTGTTCCATGGGAAGCTCAAATCTAAATGGACGGGTCCCTTTGTTGTTAAGAAAGTGCACGAGAATGGAAGTGTAGAGATAGCTGATCTCTCAGATGGTGCACAATCTCATGTGGTAAATGGACAACTGTTGAAGCATTTTATAGATTTAAAAGAGCAGTTAGTCCAAGTCGAGGTCATCAACTTCATGCAGAGTGAGCACAGAGCAGATACATCATATTACTCTTAATGAAGATGCAGCATCAAGATTCAACATCTTAGAAGATTCATTCCTCTTGTACATTCTCCATTCTTGTATATTCTCTAGATCACGTCAGTTCTCACACTTACTCCTATCCTATACTTAGGCTGACCAAGAACCTAAGTATAGGGGGGCTGATGCCCGCCATGTGTATATACTCATCCATTTCTCCTCTTGACCTCGTCCACCCCATTTTTGCTCCTCTTCTACACTTAGGCTGAGCAGAGCCTAAGTATAGGGGGGTGGATCGACTTCTATACATTCTATTTTAGTCATCCTACACTTAGCACGAGCTATGTCTTTTTCTCGCTTCTTGTGCTCTGAGGACATATCACATGCTAAGTATAGGGGGTGTGTATATATTACATATATACTTTACCCATAGCTCGTACTTTAATGTATTTATATATATATTATACAATAATTATGGGGTGGGTAAAAAAACTTTTCAAAAAAATCTTTTTCAAAAAAAACTTTAAAAAAAGATAAAAAACTAATTTCCCTTATTTGCTTAAAAAAACTTTTTCAAAAAATATGTCCTTTCTTATCTACCAATCTTTTTAAAAAAAATTGAAAAAAAGGGCAAAACTTTTTCTAAAAAAAAATTTCTTCTTTTCCTTTGTTTTTCAAAAAAACTCTAAAAAAATCATTACAAAAAAAAACTAACTAATAAGTCGGTTTAATCTCTGACACAATTCACTTTCACACAAGACTAGTGATGTTCAAGAACACTTGGTTTATGAGGGCTTGAGATTTTGAGTTAACCAGCCTTAGTAATTAGGGTCTTTGAATTAATTATTCACATTTCCCTAGTTTGAAAGATTTGTGTGCTATATTGCATGCTTAGTCTCTATCTTAAGAATATTATCAGCACCTCACATACATGACTGCAGTTATGATGAGATGAGTTGAAATTTCACTTGAGGAACTGGGATGAGGGATTTGAGTTTGGACTTGATTTGATGATGCTCGAGGATGGGATAAAATCAATGAAGGCTTCATGAAACCTGAGTGTAATCATCTTTAGCCAGTATGAGAACACGGTTCTTGTACTATCTTTTGATATTTACCTATGTGCTAGGGTGTGATAAAAAAATGTTGATCAGTGTGCGCCAACTCTTGGTAAAAGCAGTGGAGCTAGCCAAAAATACTACAAAGCAATGAAATGATAAAGAAAACTCTCATTCCACAAAGCCAATTATCAAAAGAGGTTCCGCCAAAGGCGAGCACTCTCAACCATTTCAAAGTGTCCACCTGGACCACCGCTATTAGGACTAGGAGTCGGGCTTGCACCAAAAAAGGGCTCTGCATCGTAAATGCTACAAGTCAGGGTGTAGAGGGTACAATAGGTACTCAAAAAAGGCACACCCCGGTGTACTCACAGGAAAACAAGTAGAGACTGCTCCAACTTCTCTTGACGGACGCACTGATCTACATCAAAAATATGCATTGAGTAATAAGGCACTCGAGAGGATCCTTGTTCCAATGAGAGGGAGAGAAGAAATGACACAATCCTATGCCCTCCATCAACTGGCCTTACATCTACACTTTCAAGTCTGACAACTAAAGAGACGGTAGATTGGATGCAAGAAATGATTTATTCCCTAGTGTTGAGGATTGGGTCCTTAGAAGAGTCTCTTGGACTGGAACCTTGGGTGACGTTGTGACTCTACTCTTGTAACTGCGGTCAACACTTAAAGTCATATCCCTACTATATATGTATACAAAGAGAGTCTGATGATTAGGGAAATTTGATACCTTTTGACTAGAGCTTGGTTCAGCTTAGAAGTTAAGTATCTCTAAACCGAGAGTTCTTGAACGGATCAAGTCTTGTATTCACATGCACAGTCAGGGGTTAATCCAACTTATTCATTCTTTATTTGCTCGAGGACTAGCAAAGTTTAAGTATAGGGGGGGTGACGAATCCACGATTCGTCATCTCAATATCTTGATCTTAGCAAAATCCCTAAGTAAAATCCCAAAAAAATGTCCACTAAATCAATAAATTAACAAGATGACTCTTGTAAATAAAACACATTAATTATTGTATATTTGATTGTACAAAATAAATTACCCATAAAAAGCTGCAAAAATAAAGTAGTTTTATACATGTAAATAGCTAAAAACTTCATGTATTTTTAGAAATTTCGTTTAAACTCCTTTTTGGTTAATTCTTTCTCCAACTTGTTCATAATAATGTATATAAAAATACAAAAATACAAAACAAATTTTAATCAAATAAATGCTCCTAGATCCCAAAAGGAAAAGACCGTAAAGACCAACTTCCGAGCCAAATTCCCGCTCCGTATGAACTCCAAATTTACCAAACTCACTTTTAAATTCAAGTTAGAAAATTATCTATCCAACGGAAGTGATTTCATTAAAATTGGAGCTCATTTGCAAAAGTTGGGTTTTGGGACCTAGATGTACATTATATATTATATATTCATTCTTTCTTCATTTTTTATTTTATCTTTCTTAATTATTAAAAATAAAAAAATCATGGTTGTGTTGTATTTTGATTGTCGTATTTTATTGTATTTTCCTGTTGTACATAGCTACTATTAAAAAGACAAAAAAATTATAAAAAGAAAAGCAAACAAAAAATATGTACATGTTGTATATCTTCTTTTGTAAATTCTCCACTCTTTTTCTTATCTTTATTTTTGTGTATTTAAAGTAGCCTACTTTATTTCACTTTATTTATTATTTAATTTTCATTCTCTACAATAACCACCAATTCAACTCTATTATTCCACCATTTTTTCCAACTTCCCATTCAACTCCATTAATAATCCAACCTCCCATTCAACTCCACCACCTTAATAACTTCTCATGTCTTCTCTTTATATACATCCCATCCTCCTCAATTTGTAATTGATCCATCTTTATATGAGGAGAGCTTAGTTCCAGAGTTGAATCGGTGACAGCGACACAACCGCAGTCGAGCGACAACAACCCTCTCTCCGGTGAGATCCATTGGCCTTTTGGCCAACATCGCAGCCGCAACCGCGCACTGCTCGAGCTCATCGCTCGCCGACGATTTGAGCGAAGACCGTGCTCTCATGAGCACACCATAGGCGACCGTCTCCATCGTAGGTAATTTTTCTTCTCATTTTATTTTCTTTTTATTTTTGCAATTTTTTAAGCACATCATTTCACCACCCAAAACCCTTCATTTGTTTATATCTTTATCACATCACCACCATCTTCACACCCTCATTTTTCCCCCTTCTTTATGTACATATTATTTCCTAGTTTAAAGAAAATTAAAAAAAATAAAAAATTTTGAAATAAAAAAGCTTCTTATTACAACAGAAAAAAAAAGAAAAAAAATAAAATAAAAAATAAAAAGGTAACAGAGGGGGGGGACAACAGCTCCACCGTCGTCGCCCCCACCCCCTCTCCTCCACCGCTCGCCGCCCACTCCGCCCTCCAGCGGCGCGGCCCCATGCGCGGCTTGCTGCCCGCTCCTCCTTCGTAGGTCCGCCCACCTTCGCGCGATCCCCTTCCGCGGTTAGCGGCTCCGTCCTCCTCCTCCCTCAACCGCCGCAGCCGCTCCTCCCCTCTGCGCATAGCTGCGCGCATCGCGCCGCCACACACCCCGTCCACCACCGGCCACCGCGACCTCCTTCGCGTGCGGTGCAGCCGTCCGCCGAACCCCCGCCGCCACCGTCAATGCCATCCCCATTGTTAAGTTAACCTGAGAATGAAGGAAGAAGGAAGGTTCATTTTTTTATTATTTTATTGTACAAATTGCATATATTTCTTGTACAGTTTCGGTAATTGCAAAATGGTCCATATATATTGTTGTATATATTGTTTTCTGAATTTGTAAAGACACCCATGTGTTCAACTATTAATTTGGACACATGTATTGCATCTTTATATTCAATGAAAAATGTCTTGATGTTGAGCAACTAATTCTCTACCGCTTGGATATTTATTTACATTTTTTGGTATTTAGGTAATTAATTAAAATTGCCTAACTGAAATTTTGCATATTTTACCCATTCTATGCTATTAAATTCATATCAGACACACAGTTGCTCTAAAAATTCCACAAAAATTAGACATGATGTTTTGATATGTGATTAATTTACAATCCAAATTTCATACAAAGTGGAGTTGTCTTGTGTCCAAAATAAATTATAGAGTGATCTGACTATTTGATTTTTAATTAAATCCACGTAAATTAGTTTTGCAAAATTTCAAGTCTCCTAGATTCTATATGAAAATATCTTTTTGGGATAATTCGAACTTAGATTAATTTTACATTGTGGATTAATTAGGAATTAATTACTCACTATCGCTCTGTTTTCACTAAAAAATACATAAAACATTCATATTTTGTCAAAAAATCCAAAAACATTACTAGTCTCATTTCATCATGTTTTTATTCCAGTATAATTTTCATATTTTTTACTTACTATTTGTGTAAAAAATTGTGAAAATACCAATAAAAAGTGTGCATTTTTAATTGTTGCATTTTAAAACATAAAATTCCAAAAAAAGTATCTTGCATTCATCACTAGATTAGCATTCTAGGAAAAATATAACTTGGCTAAATTGGACTTATTTTCTATTCAAATTAATTTGGCTAAGTTGTATGCTTTCTTAGTATATTAATTCAGCCGCATTTGCATTTGCATTTGTTTTTGCATTAAAAAAATATAAAAAACGCACTGAAAATCTACATCTAAAGTTTTGAATTGAACCCAAAGTTGTTCCTTTGCCTCCCTGTGTTCGACCCCGGACTTGTCCGTGATATAAATTAAAGCCGAGACACTCTTCACGGAGATCTTCTCTCGATTTTGACTGATTCGCTAAGTACGCGTACTACAACATACCTCGAATTAAACAACGTATTTAGCGACTCGTCAGGGGAGATAGGGTCCTTAATCAGAGAATCCAAAAAATGTGTGTTTTGTAAATACTTCTCACTTATTGTGTAAATCTGTATAAAACTAACACTATTTTATTTGTATATAAATTGACCTTAAATAAAATAATTTTCAAAATAAAAGTTGTAAATAAAAATATAGGATAAATAATAAAAATAATTGCACAAAGAAATCATTATATAATAAAAGTAACCACATCCGGAAAACGCCATTAAGCGATAATTGAAAGATGAATTCTGGCTCCATATGAACTCGTATTGAACCAAACTCACTTCCATTGTATTCTAAATTAAATTATCTTTAAAAGTTGGTTTTCTGGGGTGGTTTGCAATTTTGCCATTTATTTGTACATATTATAGTGTAAATATATGTAAATATTTTTACTAATTATTGATAATAAATAATAATAATAATAATAAATTTAGAAAACTAATTTGCTTATTTACCGTTGTATATAATGTCATATATGTATATAACATATGTATATACTTCATTTCTTAACTAACTACCACAAAAAATAAAAAAATAAACATTTAATTTTCCAATAAATAAAGTGACGAAAAATACAAAAAATTAGTTAATTTTTTTAAATATTTATCTTTCTAGTTTATCTCATTTCAATTTCTCTTCTCTCCTATCTCTTATCTTCATCCAAAAATTCAAAAATTCAAATGTCAATCCCATTCTATCTATTAATAAGGCCCATTATTTGACTATTCTCACCCGAAGTCGAAGGGGACAAAGTAGCTGAAACGCTAGGCGAAGGGGACTACCCGATCTCCGAGAGTCTTCTTGTCGCAGAAGGGTGCCTAGTCTCTGAGCCGTCCGGTGACAGCGAGCTGACCTTCGTCGAGGTGATCAAGCTCTTTTCCGCTCCTAAGGTGAGATCCACATTTTCTGCTCCACAACACTGCCCCAGTGCGCCTCTGCCCCACGACATCGAGTTTTCAACCAGAGACCACCACCCCAGTGCGCAAACCTTCCTCCTGGACCTCCCTGCCCCGCTTCTCTGACGCCAACTGCTCGCCGCCCTAGCTCTTTAGTCCGCATCCTCCAACAAGCATCGCCGTTACGAGCCTGTCGTGTGCCTCTATCCTGAACAGGGGCGACATGCCTCACCTCCATGCCTATCCCTGTTTTGATTGAAGAAACGAAGAGCCCAAAGAAACCCTAAGGTTCCTTAAAGAAGTTTTATTGGAAAAATTACACATCACCCCTTGGAAGTTCTGACTATCGCAGAAGATCCCTTGCTGCATTTGTGTTTGGGAAAAGTTGTGTGGATTCCGCCAACGTTTCACAAATTTCAGAAACGCCCCTGCTCTCTAGCCTGTCACGTGCTACGCACGTGTATTACTAGGTAATTTACACTATTAGTCCATTGCTTATTTCTTGTTATCTTTTTTGTGCAAAAACAGTATATATTTACAGTTCAGTCCCTCTTTAATAGACATTAAATTTGCATGTTTTTTAAAGTGAAATAAACATTTCTGTTGATCAATAAATTTTCCAAAAATCATGTTATGCTTCTGATGTGCTGATATTTCTATCATAAATTTTTCATTGCATTTTATCATTATTTCTTATTATTAAAAAATAAAAAAAGTGTCTTTTTTCTTCCTAAAATCCAAAAATTCCATAAAATTTTGAATATCTCTTCAAAAATTTCAAAAAATTAGAGTAGTTTTATTTCATTGTCTTTTAATTTCTATCCAAATTTCACTCACTAATCCTTTTCAAAACCCAAAAAATTGAAAAAAAAACATCAAAAATCTTACAAAAATCACAGAAAATTCTACAAATTTCCAAAAATCATGATTTCAATTGGTTTATAGATATTTGCATATATTTAATCATAAAAATAATTTTCAGGAGTTTTGGGAATTTAAAATATTTTTAGGTTGCAAATTACTCTAGACTGTGCACTATTTATCATTTTTGCCACTGTTTGATTTTTAGAAAAATACAAAAATATCTGAAAATTCTGCAAAAATTCCCAAAACTATTTCAAGATTTTAAAACCCCAAAATATTCTCTGGATTTTTCTGATAATTTTTGTTATAATTGAAAAATATAAAAAGAGTTTGGTATGCGTAGTTCTTATATTTTGCATATTGTTCTTTATTTGAAATTTAAAAAAATGCAAAATTAAAATCACTACAAATTTGAAAATAAGAAAATAAAAAATAGAACAAAATTTTCCACAAAAACCTAGGATAATTTGCCTTTGAGATTCCTGCATTTTCTCTTAATTGTTTTTCATCGATTATTTGAATAACCCTTGGGAATTGTAGCCTCCCTGAGTTCGATCATGTGCCTTACACATGTAAAGAAGTAGCAAAAAAATCTCTTGCTTTATTATTCACTTTAGTTAATTTGCAGCTTGAGATGAATAAAATAAATTTGTTTGTCTGTTGACGCTTGATTGGGTTGCAATGACTTGTTCATTATTCGAGTAATTAAAACCCCCGAAGAGCGCAAGCAACAAATATTTTTGCTTTTATTCAATGCATCAGGAAAAGGAACAAAATCAGGAACACCATTCTTTTTATTCACATCAGAATCACCGTGTACATGTGGATGATCAGAATCAATCTGTACAATATCATCCATAATAGGTAAAGAAAATAAAAACTGTCTCGGGCTGCCCTATTTGATGTTGGAGTAGAAGAATCCACGATGGGTATGCTCTCCTCCAAGGCTAACTCGGCTCTACATCTCCCATTATTATCTTTTTGGGCCTTTTGTTTTTCCTTCATTTTTGGTATTTTGTGGTGGATGGTGGTGCTGCTACTCCTCCAAGGCTGCAATGCTTTTACCTTTTCAGTAGATGAAGATGGTGAATACGATGATTAAGCTCGATCATCAGCTTTATTGTTTAATCCTAATGGTGCTGGTGAATACAGTCTCCAACCGCTCCTGAGAGTAACGACATTAGATAATCATGAAAAAGCACAAGACATACTTGTCTCAGGAATGGTTGGATCTTGATGTGCTACCTCCTCCTTATTTCGGTGGAAATTGTTGGATTGGCTTTGATCGGGGCTGGTATGATGGTCTTTCTAGCTATCAGGTCATCTAACCATTGGTTAATGTCACTCATGTTCTTAATCAATTGTGCGAGATAATAGAGTGCGAGGTTCATCGAAGATGCCTCTGGCTGCTCAACAACTGGGTGTCACTGAGAATGGAAGTGTGGAGGATTCTAGTACCCTAAATAAGCATACTAATGTGTATACTGATACTGAGGAGGAGGAGGATGTGAATATTGTGCAGGCTGCTAATGATATGGCTGGTAAGAGTATGCATGCTACATTTGCTGATATCCATGTCTCCATGTCTGGAAGTGAGGTGGAGACTGAAATGCGGTTGTGGCTCATGCTGGTATGGCCTACCTCCCTTAAATTGGTGAATCAACTTTTGGTTGGCGAACCCAATTGAGATTGCCTAGGTGGATGAATCAAGTTGCACTCGAGACCACTCCAAATGCCATTCATCATCTATATTTGAGGTGGAGGTGGAAATTGTGGCTTTGAAAAGTAAGGAGTCTCCTGATATCATGGCACTGCATATGTTGGTCTACTGCTGCTAGACCTGATCTGGAGTCTGCACATAGTAAATGTGCTAAACTACAAGAGGCGGTCTAGAACTATGATGACTAGTTTGGAAGAAGTTTCAAGTGTATAAGTCTTGGATGCGGTCCTCGAACTCTGGCATGCATGAATGGTACTGACAAGAAGCTCCAAGTGCTTTGTAATCTCATCCAGCTTGTCGAGCTTCTTTGTCCTCTATTCTATCACATGTAATTTGTCTACTTCTTAATTTTATCTACTTTGGATATGTGGTTTCCAATGATGGTTAGATCAGAACCGTCCACCCTATCAACATCATGAGATGCCATCATGCTGATGGCCTTGTGCAGTGTAGAAGAAGGTAAAGGATGCTTTTGAAATTCATGGTAGGAAGATAGAGCTGCAGAGCTCTCCTCCATTTCCTAAAAAATCTACCATAATATGTCCTCATCTTTGGTGTAAGTATGAACCCCCCATAAACGGAATCTACCAATCTCTGATTCTTTGAACTCAAACCCCAACGAAATTATGCAATTGGCTTGTCTTCGGTATATCATTATGGGGGCACTTATCCTTCAAGTCTTAGAAGCATTCCCATGACTCTTGAATGGGCTCATGGGACATATGGGATAAGTTTCTATCAGTGACCGCATCTAATCCAATCATCCTAGGGGATAATACTTGCTCAGAAAAGCTGATCTCAGCTCTTCCCAAGACACCACCACCCTTCCTAAATGATTGATATGGTATAATGCCTTATCCATAAGGCTGAAGGGGAAAGATGTCATCTTCACTACCTCTGTTAGCAATGTGAGCCCCGGGAGAACCATTCCCAATAAATGTTATTGTAATAAATAAATTATCAATGAAAGTTATTGATTATTTTTCACTCCTTTTCTGAGATTGATTGAATGAATGCACTATAAGGTCCCTCTGTACAATAAGGGTTATGTACCATGGCCAACTTGATGATCATACAGCTGTTGATTCATTGAATAAATCATAGAGGTTGATGCTTGGATGAATATCTAAGGAGTTAGATAGAGGACTCATCAAGCATCGTCACATGATTGTTAAGTGATGATCTCCAGTCTGAGTAGGAGATGGCAATCCTTTCTCATTTGACCGATATCTGACTGACCTCTTGATGCAGGTCCTCTGCATGGGAATAGTGATTCAGAGGTGTCAGATTAGTTGAGTCAATGGGTTGACTTAACGAGATCGAGATAACCAAAGACCTATGTTGAATGCTGTCACAGCATACGCATGCATCCTTTGACCAGAGACAGATGTGTTGCTATATGTCTGAGTATGTACATTTGGCAAACCAATAGGTTGATGACCTAACCAAGGTCTATACACCAACGAGCTGGTGTGCATGTTATGAACCGGGAGACGTGAGCTCACTCATGAGGTATTGGGACTGATCAAATTCCATGCATGGTCGTCATGCTTTGGAAGCATGACATGAATTTGAAGGTAAGATATATGCTTTGGGAAAGCATATGATCAATACCAATTCCCAGTGACCAAGATTGAGAAACTTAATGATCAAACCCTGAAGATGACAGTATAAAAGTGATCTTTATCTTCAGAATGATCATAAGTCTTTCAGTATGCATGATGTACATGTATTGGGAATACCTGAGGGTGATGTGATTATAAACGATTGTATAACCATGATGCTTCCATTACGAGGGAGTGATGAAACAGGTTTGGATTTTAGTGACTCCTCTCATTAGAGAAGTGACCTAATCTTAGTCCATGTATTGGACATTGATCTGAATGAGATTCAGATGCAATGAGAAGATTAGGTCTACGTCCTTGATTTGATCAAGCATCTGTGGGAGGTCCATGGGATTTGGATTTGAAATATGATCTCAACATCCAAGTCACTCTACGTGGAACAATACAATCGCCCTGTCCTTATTTCCAAGTATCTGCGGAGAAATTGCATTATTCTTGAAGGGTTCAAGAATAATTCCATAAGATATAAACAATGAAGAAATAATGATTAAATGTGATTTAATTATTACGGATAAGAATAATGTGGATAGACATATTCAATTATTCATAATATATTATAAATGTGATTTATAATGTATTACAGAGAGCTAATTATAATTTATATCTGTTGATTAATTATTATGTGTATTGGATACACATTGTGTAATTAATTGATAATATAAATTATATGTTGTTTTGGGTTGTGAATATGATTCATAAATTTTCAATGGCAAGATTGCAATATTCTCAAAATTAATTGTGAATTATTATTGAAGAATATATCACAACAAAATTGTTGGAAATAAATAATGAGATATTTCTACGGAGATATGCAATCTCATGAAATCTCATGAGATTGCCTCCATATGGAATGGAGAGGGCGGCACCCTATTCCTACTTGGAATGGGTGGCCGTCCACCTTGAATGTACATGGAGATGTAATCTCCATGTATATTCTCTCCTTATTTGGATGATGTAATTTAGGATTGATTTATATTTTATTTTGTCAAATATATTTGATCTAAATTAAATAATAATTTGTTGGTTTTTACCAACAACAATCTTGACCATTAGATTGGACATAAATCAATCTCATCCATTGATTTTATAAGTCCCATGGATTGAGATCCATGGATTCCAAAATCCTATAAATAGAGAGGCATAACATTCTCTCTAGGGCTATGCAATATTGGAGAAAACTCTCTCTCTCTCTCTCTTTCTCTCTCTCTCTCTTTCATTTCACACGCCAACTCTCTCTCTCCCTCTTCTTGGTGGCAGTCCACCAAACCCTAGAGGAGAGGTTCGTCAACGCCATCGCCAATGTGTCACCGCTTTGACGTTCTTCGGTTCTCCGTCTTCTTGGAGTGCTACACTCGACGTTCGATCTCGTACGATGAGGTAAACAGCTAACCGATCTTAGATCAACTTGTTGGATTGCGAGGATCATGCAGTTCATCCCCGCACTCGCAAGCAATCTCTCCGACGATCGGACTTGAGATAGGAGGTCTCTTTTCTTAGCGACTCGATCAACCACGCTCCAAGAGGTATTCCTTTATACTTGTTGTGGTTATTGGTGAAATGATTCGAGAATCGTTCTTGGATCATGTGGTTTCATTGCATGAAAATTTTTAAATTCCGCTGCACAGAACAACTAGTACGACTAGTCGTTCTGCGTCGTATCCGGTACGACGATCTCGCTTCCGTGATGTGCTTGAGGATAATACCATATCCTTCAAGTGGTATCAGAGCCTTAGGTTGAGAGTTTCGAATATGATTCGCAAATCAAGGACGACTTAGGTACGTTAAGGTCACGAAAGTTTTTTGTCGCATTTGTTTTTGCAGATCTGTTTAGTGAATAAATTCGGCCATGTTTAATATGTTTAAACAAGAATTAATCACTTGTAGTTTGTTCCCCATTAAATAAGGAAACCATAAGATCTTAGCTTGCATAATTCGGATTCCGTTTGCTTGAGATATGGTTGTTTTAATGAACATGTATGCACTGTTGCGGGAACTGCAAAAGTAAATCACGTTCATGAAAGTTCAGAAAACCTGTTTGGTATAGTCTTCCCCTAAACTCTATAAAGGCTGAGAACTTCTTAACATGATTAATGTGTTAATTACTGTTTTGATACGTCTCGAAATACGTGAAATATCACTTTGATTCTGTCATAAATAAAGTTATAAATCTTTAAAAATTGAATTTGTCTAATTTTGATTTAATTTTTGAGATATGTTAATTTTAGTGAGTAGGGGTCACTACTGAAATTGTAGTCCTAATCAAGAACCATGTGGTTGTTAATTACTGAAATTAATTGTTAATTTCCTGAAATAATTGTGGAAAATATTTGTAAAATATTGTAAGATGATTATTTCCTTAATTGACTTGGCCTCAACCAATTAATTGATTAGATTTGATGTAGATCATAATTGGAAACATAATCATCAAACTTTATGCTTGAATAGGATTGGGAATTTGTGTAGCAAATTTCCTTATAATCAAAAATGTTTTGATTATTACTATATGGTATAATTTTGGTTGAGGAACCGATGATCATATCGAGTAGAAATTGATATATTGGCATTATCCTTTCCTAAGGTGGATATGGTGTCTAGTCGGAGAGCATTGGGGTTGCGGGTTGCAATGTATGTGGCACGTCCCACTCTCGTCGGTACTGGCCATGACAACGGGTAGGGACTCGATAATGCCGGAGAAAATCAAGGTGTATTTTCTAATTATTAAAATTCGAATTAACACATAGTTTGAGATATTACCGTATATATATATATATTCAAGTAAAATAATCAAGTTTGTTAATTGAATTGTATTGATAATTAGTTTAATATGATTAAATTGATTATGTCCAATTAAGACACTCTATTATGAATAGAGTTATTATTTCCCTTGGAAGAATTAATTATATGAATGTGATTCATGATAATTAATTAAAATTTGAATATGAGGTGGAGGATCACATACGTGACATCCATGGTCTCCCGTCAAGGCAAAGGGTTCCGTCGCCAGGGATTGCATGTGGGAGACGCCTGTTCGAAGTGACAGCTCCTGTATGCAAGCGCATCTGGATCGGGCTCTTTGCTTCTCGAAAGAGTAAGGTCGTATGCGTAGTGACCCCAATATCGGATCCTCATATTATTAGGGCGATATTGGATTGCGCATAGCGAGTACTATTCCTGTTGACAGTTGGTTCAATTAACAAGGGGTCAACAGTGCCTTAGGGGTGGTGGGCCCGGGTTTAAAGACTGAATTGGGAAATGCAAGTTTGACTTGCAAGGCGGAATGTGTTCCCTCATCTCTTTATTAAAGTCGCAGATTCTCATATTATTGGGATGTGACAAAGATAAAGAGGAGATCCCAATTCTTGCTAGAGATATAGCAGTAAGTATATCTCTTGCTTTAAAAGTGATTAAGGGAATGAACTTTCAAAGACGACAATGCAAGAATAATTTGATTTAAAATGCCTTAATCAAATATCATAAATAAAAATATATATATTTATATGTTCTAATACAGTGTATTCTTAATTTCAGAAAAATGAAGTCGTTGAACCCACTAAGCAGGCTTCTTGAGGTCAATCAGTTGACCGGTCCAAATTATACTCGGATTGGATCCGTAATTTGGAGCTTGTTCTCTCTGCTGAGCGCATAAGTTATGTGCTCTCCGAGGACAAGCATGAAAGCCCTAAATCCAAGGAAGAAAAAGCATACAATGACAAGTATGATGAAGATCATGTCTTGGCTAGATGCTATATCCTGGGTTCTCTCTCCAATGTTCTCCAAAAGCAATATGTGGAAATGAGTACATGCCATGAGATAATGCAGAATCTAAAAGATATGTTTGGTGACATTAACCGCACCCAGCGTTACAATATTATGAAAGAGCTCGTTCGCTGCAAGATGCAGGAAGGAACTTCGGTTCGAGAGCACGTACTCAAAATGTTTGGGTACTTGTCTAAACTGGAGACTCTTGGGGCCAACATGGATGCAGACATGCAAGCTGACTTCATTCTGCTATCCTTGCCCAAGTCTTTCAATAATTTTGTGGTTTCATTCCACATGGACAAGTTGGACTTGTCGAACGCTGGTCTTCTTGCTGCATTAAAGTCTGCAGAAGATGTAATGAAGAAGGATGGTCCCGCTAGCAGTGCAATGGTTGCACAGGTTAGAGGGAAGCACGGTCGGAAGCAAGGTTCTCGGAAGGGCCCGACCCAGAAGAGAAAGAAGAAGAGTCAAGGGGTTGGCTCATGTTCTAGTGCATCTACACTGATAGCGTCGAAGAAATCCGATGTCTGTCACCACACTAAAAAGCTGGGGCACTGGAGCCGTAACTGCCTGGAATACCTGAAGTCGTCAGACAAAGGTAAAGCCCCAGCAGGTATGAAATCGACTTTCGTAATTGAAACTAACTTTCTCGTTGGACGAGAAGGGAGTTGTGTTGTAGATTCTGGTGCTTCTGTTCATGTATGCAATTTGTTGCATTTGTTTCAGGAAACTAGAAATCTTGAGGAAGGGGAGATAGTCATCCAGATGGGATCTGATGCAAGTGTTGCAGCAGTAGCCATCGGGACTTGTCGACTATCATTATCTAGTGGTAGAGTCCTTATACTTAAAGAGTGTCTTTATGTACCCGAATTCAGAAGGAATTTGATATATGTATCTAAGCTTGTTAGAAGCGGATATTCATTCCTTTTTTGTAATAAATTAGTCATAAATCATTATGATAAATATATTTCAGATGGCATTTTGACTTCTGGTGGAGTCTATGAGCTGTGCATTAATAAATGTATCATGAATGTTACAGTCACTAATAAAAACCCTAAAAGATCCAGAGAGGATAGAAATATCTCAAATGAGATTTGGCATCAAAGGCTTGGTCATTTATCTGTTGATAGGATCAATAGATTGATAAAATATGGTCCTTTAGATTTTCTACAGGTTCAACCTTTTCCCACTTGCAGACATTGCATTCAGGGTAAAATGACTAGGACGCCTTTCCGTAACAAGGTTATAAGATGCGAAGTTATTATTGACCTAATACATACCGATGTATGTGATCCCTTCAGTACCGCGACTCGAAATTGATATCGATATTATTTGACATTTATTGGTGACCATTCGTGATACGGGTTTGTCTTCCTATTAAGTCATAAATCTTAAACCTTTGAAAAGTTCAAAGAGTTCAAGGCTTTGGTTGAGAACCAAAACAATAGGAAGATTAAACGGATTCGATCAGATCGAGGTGGCGAGTACCTCTCAGATGAATTTAGAGAATACCTTAAGGAGAATGGAATTGTTTCCAATCTCACTCCTTCTGGAACTCCCCAACTTAATGGTGTTGCTGAAAGACGCAACAGGACCATCATGGGCATGGTCTGTTCAATGATGAGCAAAGCACATTTACCTCTTAGTTTCTGGGGATATGCAGTAGAGACTGCAATATATATCCTAAATAAGATTCCTAGCAAATCTGTACCGAAGACTCCTCATGAGCTATGGTATGGAACCAAACCTAGTGTTAATCACTTGAGGGTTTGGGGTTGCTTGGTCCATGCGAACAACGTGGACGCAAGTTGACGAACCGCAAAATCGGCCCTTTAAAAGTGCTAAATTAGCACTTGGAGTTGTTGTAGCAGTCGGGCCAATTTGGACTCATCAAAAACCATCTGATTTAAATATGTATCAATCAAAATGAGATGATCGTAATTTATTTATTTTACTTGGCAAGAAACCAAGGTCGAACTCAGGGACACGAGCCTTTCTTTAATTATCTGGACTCCTATTTATTTAACTAAGTGTTGGGTTGAGGAACATATAGGTCAAATCATGCATGGACACAACAATATAATGCATTAAGATAAAGTAAACATGCATTTTTTTATCAATTTTTATCATGCAAATAAATGCCATGAGATGCAATGAAAATATGCCCTTGATCAGAATAAATATGATGAGCAAATTAAATAAGAGTCAATTTCATACTTGCTTAAAGTGTCAAACTTGATCGATAATGTGGACATGGCATAAGCTAATAATAAGAGACACATTGTGAATAAAATAATACATAAAATTTCAACTATCAAAAATAAGAAATTGAATATGCCATTAAGAAGTACATCAAACAAGCTTCGAGATGAAACTGAAATCAACTGAGACGGAATTACGGTGCTCAAGATATGCAAGAATAAAGACAAGGGCATAAATGAAAGAAAACATGAAATGATAACTACAAAAAGGTCCCTGGGAAGGACTAAAATGGAAATAAAATAAGTTCTGAGGCCTTCCCTGTAAAAGTTCCACATACGTAGGGGCCTTTCTGCAAATTAAAGAAACTTGATGGACCTTTGCATAATTTACCCAGAAACGCACGTGCCAGGCATGTGCGATCCAGGCTCGGAAGCAGGCTGAGGTTCCGTAGAGGCTCGTAGTGCTTCGGCCAGGCTCGGCTCCTGGTTCGGGCTCGATGCAGGCTCGTGAAGGCTCGGGCGCTCCAGCAGGTTCGGCATTATGCTCGGGGCAAGTTCGGCCTAGGTTCGGGGCATCCAAGCCTGGAGACTCGGATGCTGAGGCTCGGAGTAGCCCTGACATTGACGCGTGGTCGGTTATACATCGTCGGATCATCAAAGATCCAACGGCCTCTGAAGAAATGCGGATTGGTGACGTGGCTGCATGGGAACCGTTGGATCTTGAGGATCCAACGGTACCTGGAGCGAGATCTGATCGGCGACGTGGGCTCATCTGGGTCGTTGGATGATCCTAGGGGAAGGGACATCCAACGGCGTATGTACTGTCTCCCTCGGCCGAAGGAGGGCGGCGATTTCAGAGCTCCGGCGAAGGTACGTCTCCCCCGCCGCTCGATATAGGCTGTTGGCGACCTCCCCAGAGCTTCTTAGATAGACGTCGGAGAAGATGGGAACTCAGGGAAGATCCAGGACCCTCTGGCGTCGCTCATCGGAGCTCGGATGACAACTGCTAGGTCGATGAAGTCGGCTCCGACGAATCTCCGATCATTGATGCTTTTGAAGCCCTGCAACGTTAGGAATATCTCCGAGCCAAAGAGGTGTGTGCTTGGATGGAGTGGGAGCTCATGTAGGGGGTGAAGAACAGGGGAGCTCAGAGCTCCTCCGCCGCGGGTAGCGGAGGAGATGGGTGGGAAGATGACGAGGTCTGGAGGAAGAAGGAGGTGAACGAGAAGGGTGCGCGTGAAATATGGAAGCATGGCGGAGCTCGGGTTATGGATTGTGAAGGTCGAAGGTGGCTGAGGAGGCCTAATTAAATAAAAAAATAAGAAGAAAAAGCAGAGTGAAGTCAAGGTGCTTACCTGTAGGGCTGCTAATCGAATCGAATATATCCGAATCTACCTAGATTTGGATTCAATTCATTTTAATTTTTTTGAATTCGAACTCGAATCGAATTTCAACCGAATTCACTAATCTGGATTCAAATTCAATTCATTATAAGTTTCGAATGTTCAAATTCGATTCATTTTATTTCGAATCGGGATATTAATTATTAATATAATGAATATAAATAATTTTGTCTAAAGAATATTCTAAATTTCAAAGAATGTAATACGTTCATTAATTCTATTTTGTGAAAAAATAACTTAGATACGTAAATAAGCCTTAAGGTAAAAGATAAAATTCAATAAATAATACAAAATTCATAAAATTACCTAACTTTTGTAGTTCTGCTGCTAGTGTAAGTCTGATACAATCCCCGTGTGTTCTTTTACCTATTATGAATGAAATAAGTAAAGAAAAACTATTAGATTAGGCTTATAAAAGAGGATGGATATTATTGATAAAACAATGAACATATTGTAATTACCTTTGCATGTTGATTTATGATGTGACCATGCTTGTATAGAAAATTCTACAAATTAATAATGTTATTTGAAACAAAAATATTAGCAACAAACAATTTCACATTTTATGCATAATATATAAGAAAAAATAAAGTAATTTGATGTTAAATTGTTAAAAGATTTAAGTCTCACTTGAATACTTCATATTACAAAAAATATGACATGTCACAAACATAGATTTTTAAAAGTTGAACAAAGAAGAAATAGACACATTCATCTTAAAATAATTGCAGAAAATAATCTCCAAAAATCAATGTTGAACATATATGGACTTCTAGATTTCTCGATTCCTGCCAATGATGTTGGTAGAAACTATTATTCAAAATAGCGCACGTACGCTTCCACATCCTTCACGTAAAGAAAAAATAATTATAATCAAAGCTCAACTAGTAGAAATTGGATTTATATGTGCTTTTAAGTTGACTACTAACCTTCCCCATAAGAAGATCGTGCCTATTCTAGAATCAGTACCCTCAAGTTTTCATCTTGACCAACAACAGACTGCAATTAGTTCAAAATTAACATACATGGTGACTTTGATATGAAAAACAAATTCAAACGTAGTATTCTTACATTTGAAGTCTGGACAATGTCTTGAGTTGCTCGAATCCAATCAGAGGTACATACGAGAGCCTCAACAGTTTTAGGAGATAAAGAACTTCTATAATCAGTGAGAACTCTCCCTCCCGTGCTAAAAGCTGACTTCGATGCGACATAACTAACAGGAATTGACAATATATCACGCGCCATAATAGAAAGTACTGGAAATGTGAAAGCATTGGTTTTCCACCAGTCTAAGACATCAAAAGAAGGATCTCCTTTTCTGGATCTCGGTGTTGGCTCTTCCAAATATCTCTCCAAGGCAGTTTTTTCAGGAGGTTCATTTTCAACATTATCTAGATAATCATCCAATTCAGCTTCACTTGACAATTCAGGAGGAAATGCATTTGAAGATTCTTTATTTTCACCAAAGTTCTTGCTTCCATCATTTTGCTTGCCCAATCTTTGCAAGTAAAAAGAATATATTCCTGATAAATCTTTCTTCAATTTTAGCAATTGTTCTTGAGACTCAATATAAGTGTAAACCTTATCAAAAATAAATTCTATAGACTTCAACTTATATCTCGGATCAAGGAGACAAGCAATTGACATTAAAAGGCTGCAATCTTTCCAATACTTATCAAACTTCAGTTTCATCGTAATGGTCATTTCTTTAATGAAATCATCATCGGAAAATGCATTGACTTTCAAACTTTCTACTACTTTCCAAATTTTTGGAAGAAATAAGTTTGCTGTGGGAAACTTTGTACCCGAAAAAACTTGAGTTGCTTCAAAAACTTGTTTCAAAAGAGGGTGGATCTTTTCGGCTTTCTCCCACTCTTCCTGTGATGGTAACCACTTGTAATTCTCATCTCTTCTAGCGTAATTTTGAAAAATAATTTTATAACAGAGTGCAGAATCAAGCATGAAATAAGTGGAATTCCAACGAGTAGGCACATCCGTTGAGATTCCCCTTGAAGTAGAAAGATTTAATTGCTTTGTAATCTCTCCAAATTTCTTTAAGCGTGCACTGCTTTTTTTGATGTACTTCACGCTTTCTCTTATATTAGATATAGTGTTTTCTAATGCACGAAGACCATCTTGAACTATGAGATTAAGTATATGTGCACAACATCTCACAAGAAAGAGTTTTCCTTTAAATAACAAACAATCCCTTCCAGTAAATGTATCTTTCAAAGTTCTCACCGCCACATCGTTAGTACTAGCATTATCTAGTGTAATACTGATAATCTTGCTATCAATCCCCCACTCAACTAAGCAGTTCAGAATTGCATCTGCAATAACGATACCCGTATGTGGTGGTTCCAATTCAGAAAAATTTAGAATACGCTTTTGCAACTTCCAATTGACATCTACATAATGGGCAGTCAAACACATGTACCCTATTGTTTGGTTTGATGTCCAAGTGTCAGTCGTGCGACTAATCATATCCACATGTAGAAAAGCTTTTTTCAATTTTTCCTTTTCTACAGAGAAAAGCTTCATGCAATCATTTGTAATTGTAGCTCTGGAAACTTGTCTAAAACTGGAATTGAAATATTTTAGGAGTGCATTTAACCAAAATTCCTCCACAACACTGAAAGCATGCTCATGAACGATGATCCATTTGGCAATCACTTCTCTTGCCTTCATCTGGTCAAACTTCGAAGATGATAATGCAATTTCATTCAAATGTTCAGATTCAGATGATGAAGGACCAAAAGACAATGTTCTTTGTTTCTTATCTCCTGAATTTCGCATGATACAATATTGCTCTCTATGATTTTTTAAATGTGAAGTAGTTCCACATTGTGTAACTGTAAACATTTTTTTACAATCCATGCACTTCCACTTTTCAACCAGCACTCCACCAACTTTCACATTCTCCTTGGTAAATGATTGATAAACTATTTATCTTTTCTTTCTGTCAATCTTATTAACTATTTCAGGATTCGATTTTTCCACCTCTTCTCCCTCTTCTTCCACTTTCTCTATTATTATCATTGTCATGTTCGATAACCATCTCATGGACACTATCTTGAGAAGATGGTATGTTTGAATTTGACTTCTAAAAATAAAATGAAGTCCCATTCTTAAAATCATATTTAAAATTCCATACCATTCTAGAAAAAATATGATAGAGATATACCTGTCCAAAATTGTAACCAGAAGATTGTGTTCCATGTTTCTCTGAAGAATCATCCATATCTTCCCTCTCATTATGAGTCATCTCCATGATTTCTAAGAAAAAAATCATTAGATTCCACATATTTAAACTTAAATAAATAGATTGAATCTTTTCAACAGTAAAACTAAAATCATTTGCATCGATAAGTGTTTGAATTCACTGGACAAGCTAGCATTCTCTTTACAGGTTCTTTATAATGGCATACTTAAATCTCCAACTTCCATAAAAAACACAACCTTCGTAGTAATATAAAATAGATTTGACATGTCATTGCAGAGGTAAGAACATAGCCTCTCAATAGCCTACATCCCTTTGAGGCAATTCTTCCCTGATTTCATTACCCCTAATCATGGAGTCGTGTCCCACATAAATCTCAGTGTTCTTTACGGTTCTTTATCTCTTATGTCTTATTACACTTCTAAATTGTCATTTTTTACAATTATAATAGCTATTTTAAATTCAAGAAGCTTCAAAAGATCTTTATAAATGCCTCAAATAAATATAGAATAGAAAATATTATTTCGGAAGTTACTTTGAGATAATAGCAAACCAAAAATGTATTGACATTTCAAAAATTCAAGTCAATCCCCAAAGCAACAATTATCTGTTGATGACCAAGATTGACCCCATATTCACAGTATCTATCAGTAACAGCCATACAAATTATAACTCTATATACACAGTATCTGTCAGTACGAGTTACATAAATTATATTACTTTTTTTGGAATGAGGGAAGGTGAAAGATATATATATATATAACCACTGATTTGATCCACCGTAAGTTTGCAACAAAAATATGGCATGCCAAACCATAACAAATGTGTCTTTGATCATATAACCCATTCTGAAAAAAAAACCCAAAGATGCCAATATCACCCCTCCCCACTCGTATAAATATCAGTCAAACCTCCCTTCCATATAAACAAAGGCTTCGTATGGGTGAAAAAATTGAGTGTAGAATTAGATATAATCAACATGCCACAAACTTGTCATTATAGTTTTGATAGGCATCCCTGACCTTTTGTGTCTACAAAGTATTACCACAGACAAAACGTTTAAACATACAGGAAAAATCCCAACATATGTTATGAGTGATGCGAACAACTACAACTACAAGTAGCAACAACAAATATTACCCTCGGCAACTACAGACGTTGGGGATGTGGTTGCTGGTTGCGTCGTGAGGTTATGTGCAGGAGAGGGGACAAGATGGAGACCTGAGACAGGGGCTGTTGCTTGCAGTCGCGGAAGCGCGACAGGTCGACGACACGCCTGCGGTGGAAGCGCGACAGGTCGACGACACGCCTGCAGTGGAGCCGCGATCGATCGAGCACAGTCGTAGGCTCCCAACTCGCAAGGGGGCTATTTAGGGCTTGGTGAAGACCTGTGGTTTGGAGAAGAAGGAAAAGGGAAACGGCGTGCGGACTGCGAATGCGAAGGGGTGAGGGGTACGTAGGGTTGGATTTCGATTTTGAGGGCTGTAGGGTTTTTTTATTCCAAAAGCTGCCGCACACATCCCCAAGGCCCTCTTTTTAGAAATTTTGCAAAATTTACCCTACACATATTTATGTGTATATAATGGATCTTTAAACTATATCATATTTATGTATGTATGTATGTTTCGAATCGAATCGAATTGTTATCGTACGAATCCAAGTTAATTATTTGGGCTTCGAATTCACGAATGAAATTCATATTCAATTCATTTAGCTTCGAATCGAACTATTTACGAATTATTATCG
Organism: Ottelia alismoides; assembly: GCA_037367405.1. Lineage (NCBI taxonomy): Eukaryota > Viridiplantae > Streptophyta > Magnoliopsida > Alismatales > Hydrocharitaceae > Ottelia > Ottelia alismoides. Next base: position 320,596 of record JAZKJV010008603.1, read on the forward strand.
AACGAATCCTAATCGAATTCGAATGATTCAATTCAATTAGCAGCCCTACTTACCTGAGGTATGGTGGGGCGATTGGCTTGGGCTCGAGCTCCGAGGAGGAGCTCTGGGTCATCGCTGAACTCCCCCAGCCGTTGGGAGCAGCTTGGCGGGCTTGGAGCACCGCGACGACGCCATGATCGGCGACGGGTCGACACTGGGGAAGACGTTCATCTTCGCTCGATCTCTCCGCCTCCCCCTTTCATAGGGAGGCGGAGGAGGGCTGGGCCACTCCCCTCGTAAAGGTGGACAAGGGCAAACGGAGAGGGAGGCGGCGTTTTTAAAGGAAGAACATGGCGAAACTGGTGATGACGACGTGTTTTTAGAGGGATGTGTGGAGCGAGTGGGATGACGATGGTGGTCATGGGATGATGCGCGGGGAAGAAGGAAGATGGGGGAACGTCATGGGGTAGTTGACGAGTGGAAGTGGTGGCTGGTGAGGGCGAAAAAATGGAAAGGGGGAGAGGTGTGCACGAGCTGGAGATCGTGTGAGAGAGGGGCAACCGGAGGTAGACGACGATGCACGGCCGTTGGATCTGGAGATCCAACGGTGGAGAGCTATGCGCGAAAGAACGGCGTAGATTAGATCGGGGGCGTATTGATCGAAGGGCGGTGCTGACGCCACGTGTCGAGCTACGACCGCGGCGCTGGCGAGCGGCTTGGATGTGAGGCTAAGGTCGATCGAGTGGATGAGGAAAATCAGAGGAATGATCGGCCGAGATGGACGATCAGGAGCGCGATCAGAGGACTCAGCAGGTGCCACGTAGTGCGTTACGAGTTCGGCGCTAACGGACGGTGCCGATGCAGAGAAGGAGAGGATCGAACAGTTGGTGACTACTGCGGAGTTAGCGGCTGAGATGGATGGCTGAAGGTGAGATCAAAGGGCTGCAGAGTAGCCACGTGTCGTGATAAGGAAGCGGCGTGAACGGACGGCGATGATCAAGAGGCGGGGAAGATCTGATGGTTAGGAAGAAGAGGAGGACGTGGACACAGCTGGACCGTTGGATTCAAAGTGAAATCCAACGGTCAGGAATGGTGGTGGATGAGACAAAGGAGCCCGGGCCACGTGGCTCACCCAGAGTGGGCCACGTGGCCCAATCAGATTTATTCGAGGGTATTTTTTGATTTTTGAGGGTTAAATTGGCCGAATTTGAGAAAACTCAAAACATGAAAGTTGTAGATCTTGACGAGATCTACAAGTTTTATGTTGACCAAAACTGGAGATGAAATAAAACAAAGACCCGGAATATTTTTGAGGGTATTTTAAGGCTAAAAATACCATGGATTTTAGTTTTGTCATTTTTTGTGGTTTTTAATTTATTTGAGACTTTGTTAATTACAGGACATTAACTGGGTTTTATTGACATATATTTAAGCAAGGGGGTTAATAATGGACAATTAAGATGATGAAATCGAGTTTCATCACAAGTAAGCTAGAATCTCTCTCTCGTGAGTGTTACTTCATTGGGTATGTTAAAGATGGTATTGGATACCAGCTTTATGACCCTGAGACCCAAAAGGTTTTTGTTTCTAGAGATGTGAAGTTTCTGGAGAATGATTTCCTTAAAGGTCAAGACAAGAATGAAGTAGAGGAACTCATTGAATCCCCTGAGGATTCTGAGCTTCCTAGACCAGAAACTGAAGAGATAAAGATGAAACACACATACCTCTTCGAAGGAGTTCGAGGGTAGTTGCACCACCTGAAAGGTATGGATTCCATGTCTCAAGTGAGACTGACATTGATCCTTACTTCATTTGATGAAGCACTCACGGATCAAGACATGGATAAATGGATGCTAGCAATGAAGTCAGAAATTGACTCCATGCATAAGAATGGTGTATGGACCCTAGAGGATCCACCTAAAGGGGTAAAATCCATTGGGTGTAAATGGATCTTCAAGTGAAAGAGGGGACATGATGGGAAAGTAGAGACTTTCAAGGCACGGCTTGTAGCCAAGGGCTACACACACAGAGAAGGCATCGATTACGATTCAACATTCTATCATGTGGCTATGCTTAAATCCATCAGGACACTGCTAGCTATAGTTGCATATCTTCACTACGACATCTGGCAGATAAACGTCAAGAATGTTTTCCTCAATGGATACCTCAAGGAGGATATCTACATGGAGAAGCCCCAGGGCTTCATAACTGAGGATGGCAAAGTATGCAAGCTGAAGAAATCCATCTATGGGCTCAAGCAAGCTTCTCGTAGCTGGAACATCAGGTTTGACGAAACCATAAAGAGTTATGATTTTGTGCAGAATCCTGATGAACCTTGCGTATACAAGAAGCTTAGTGGGAGCGCCATTGTGTTCATCGTGCTTTATGTAGATGACATCCTTATCATTGGGAATGATACAGGGATGATGACCAGTGTGAAGATTTGGCTATCCCATACCTTTGAGATGAAAGATCTTGGAGAAGCCTCTTACATCTTAGGCCTGAAGTTGTTCACTGAGAAAAGAGGATTTTGGGATTGTCACAACATGGATATATTAAGAAGATTCTTGAACGATTCCGTATGGACAGATCTAAGAAAGGATTCCTACCCTTAAGACATGGTATCCACCTGTCTAAAGGAATGGCTCCTCAAATTGTTGAGGAAAAGAAAGCCATGGTTGGATGCCCTTATGCATCAGCCGTGGGAAGCTCAATTTATGCCATGATGTGTACTAGGCCATATATCTGCCATGCAGTGTGAGTGGTAAGTCGTTACCAATCCTGCTATGGAGAACAACACTTGAATGTAGTAAAGAACATATTCAAATATCTAAGACGGACACAAGATTACATCTTGGTATATGGAGATGGTGATCTTCAAGTATTGGGATATACAGATTCTGACTTCCAATCGGATGTTGATGATCGAAAGTCGACATCAGTGTTTGTATTCTTATTGAATGGTGGTGTTGTGAGATGGAGAAGCAAGAAGCATGACACTACTGCAGATTCAACAACAGAAGGTGAGTACATTGCCGCATTGGATGCTGCAAAGGAGGCGGTGTGGTTGCGCAAGTTCATCCTGGAGCTTGGCGTAGTTTCCTCTGATACTCCCATCCCGTTACTCTACAATAACACGGGAGCCATTGCCCAGGTAAAGGAACCTAGATGGCATCAGAAGAGAAAGCACGTGGAAAGGAAATACCACATCATTCGGGAGATACAAAAGCGTGGTGACATCATCATCACCAAGGTGGCCTCTTGACGAGTTGCTAAATACGATATTTAGTTTGGTCACGTTGTAATACGTGTACTTAGTGATTCGGTCAGAACCGAGAGAAGGATCTCCGTGAAGAGTGTCTCGGCTTTAATTTATATCCCGGGCAAGTTCGGGGTCGAACTCAGGGAGGCAAAGGAACAACTTGGGTTTAATTTGCAAATTTAAGATCTAGATATCCAAATGGTATTTTTTTAGATTTTTTATGCAAAAACCAAAGCAAATGCAAATGCGGCGGAATTAATACACTAAGAGAGCATACAACTTAGCCAAATTAATTTGAATAGAAAATAAGTCCAATTTAGCAAAGTTATATTTTTCCTAGAGTCTTAATCCAGAGATGAATGCAAGGTACTTTTTTTTGGAATTTTATGGGTTAAAATGCAACAATGAAAAATGCACACTTTTTAAGGGTCTTTTCGCAATTTCTCACACAAACAGTAAGCAAAATTATGAAAAAATTACTGGAACTAAAAGATGATGCAAGGAAGCTACAGTAATATTTTTAGAATTTTTTGACAAGTTATGAATTTTTTATGGATTTTTTAGTGAAATCAGAGTGACAGTGAGTAAATAATTTCTAATAAATCCACGTTATCAAGTTAATCAGAGTGCGATTTATTTCAGAAAGATATTTAGATGTGCAATTCAGGAGACTTGAAATTTCGCAAAAAGGATATTTGTGGATTTAATTAAAAATCAAATACTAAAAACACTCTATAATTTATTTCAGGCAGAAGACAACCCCTCTTTGGATGAAATTTGGATAGTACGTTAAACACACTCTTCAAGGCATCACATATAATTTTTAGGGAATTTTTAGAGCAACCGTGTGTGAGATATAAATTTAAGTGCTCAAAATGGGTAAAATATGAAGATTTTCAATCAACCAATTTTAATTAATTACCCACAAGTCACAAAATACAAACAAACAATCACATGATAAAGGATAAGTTGCTCAACATAATGATATTTTTTATTGAGTAAAATGATGCAACAATGATGTCCAAATTAAGAGCCAAAGACAGGGGTATATACGCAAAAATCAGGAAACAAAACTTATGAACAAAACATGTACAGGGACCTTATTGTAAATACAGAAACTACAAATAAAATATTTACACTTTTTACAATAATAAAAACAATAAAAAATTCACCTTCTTCCTCCTTGGTACCCGATGGGGAGATGAACCCAAAGGGGTTGGCGACGGCGGCGGCTGGTCGGCGCCGCTGGGAAGGCAGGCGCGGGGGCGCGCGGTGGTAGGTCGGCCGCGAGGACGGGCGGCGCGGCGCGGAAGCCGCGGTGGCTTTGGACGACGGAGGGCGGTGCCGGCCGCCGCGGAGTGGAGGGCTAGTGGCGAGGGCGAGGTCGGCTGGGGCGGGGGCGGCACGGCCGCGCGCTGCCGCGAGGCGGAGGAGGCGGCGGTGCGGCCGCCGCTAGTGAGAGGGGCGGTGCCGGCTGCTGTGGCGGTTTTGATGGGGGAGGTGGGGCGGCGGCCGTGGAGCTGCTGCTCCACCTTCGATTTTTTTTAATTTTTTATTTATTTTTTTTTTATTTTCTACTGATGTAAAAGAAAGGATTTTTTTGTTTATAATTTTTTTTATTTTTTTTTTGATTTTGTCACGACATATGTACACAAAAAGAAGGGGGATGAAAATGATATGATGATGATGGTGATGGAGATGAAGATAAACTAAACAAATGGGGGAAAAATGGTGTGATGGTGGTGGAAGAGATGATATGTTGTGTGGTAAAAAAAATTTGCAAAAAGACAAGATAAACTAAAATTACCTACGATGAACGCGGATGCCTATGGAGTGCTCTCGTGAGCATGGTCTTCGCTCAAATCGCCGGCGTGCGACGAGCTCGAGCAGCGCGCGGAGGCGGCTGCGATGTTGGCCAAAAAGCCAACGGATCTCACCGGAGAAAGGGCCGTCGTCGCTCGACCGCGGTTGCGTCGCTGTCACCGATTCAACTCAGGGAACTAGGCTCTCCTCACATAAAGATGGATCAAAGGCAAAAATGAGGAGAATGACATGTATATAAAGATGATGGCAAAATGGAAGTTAGAATTAAGATGGAGTGGGATGGAGGTTAATAAAATGGTGGAGTTGAATTAGAAGTTAGAAAAATGGTGGGGTTGAATGGAGGTTGGTGGTAGAATGAGTTGAATGGTGGTTATTGTAGAGAATGTATAATAAATAAATAAATGAAATAAAGTTGGCTACTTTAATTACAATAGAATAAAAAAGAAGAAAATAAATAGTGGAGAATTTACAAGGGAAGACAAACAACATGTACATAATTTTTTTACTTTTCTAATATGTATTTTTTTGTCTTTTTAATAAGAGATATTTACAACGGAAAAATACTATAAAATAATATAATTAAAATACAACACAATCATGATATTTTTGTATTTTTAGCAATTATGAAAGATACAATAAAAATTAAAGAAAGAATGAATATATACAAGGTATACAATGTACATCTAGGTCCCAAAACCCAACTTTTGCAAATGAGCTCCGATTTTAATGAAACCACTTCCGTTGGATAGATAATTTTCTAACTTGAACTTTAAAAGTGAGTTTGGTGAATTTGGATTTCATACGGAGCGGGAATTTAGCTTGGAAGTTGGTCTTTACGGCTTTTTCCCATTGGGATCTAGGAGTATTTATTTGAGGTAAAATTTGTTTTGTATTTTTGTATTTTTATATACATTGATATGAACATGTTGGAGAAAGAATTAGCCAAAAAGGAGTTGATATGAAATTAAAAATACATAAAGTTTTGGGCTATTTACATGTATAAAACTCCTTTGATTTTGCGGCTTTTTATGTGTAATTTATTTTGTACAATCTAATATACAATAATTAGTGAGTTTTATTTACAAGAGTCATTTTGTTAATTTATAGATTTTATATACATTTATTAGGGAATTTACTAGTGGATTTTGCTAAGATCAAGATATTGAGATGATGAATCGTGGATTCATCACCTCTGCCGACAACGTTGCTGATCCTCTTACCAAACCTCTGACACAGAAGGTTTTCGACCAGCATGTAATGAGTATGGGTTTAAGGATTGTGCCTGAATGGTTCTGAGGGCTACTGGGAGATTGTTAGCAATGTGAGCCCCGGGCGAACCATTCCTACAATAAATGTTATTGTAATAAATAAATTATCAATGAAAGTTATTGATTATTTTTCACTCCCTTTCTGAGATTGAATGAATGAATGCACTATAAGGACCCTCTGTACAATAAGGGTTATGTACCATGGCCAACTTGATTATCATACAGCTGTTGATTCATTGAATGAATCATAGAGGTTGATGCTTGGATGAATATCTAAGGAGTTAGATAGAGGACTCATCAAGCATCGTCAAATGATTATTAAGTGATGATCCTTAGTCTAAGTAGGAGATGCAATCCTTTCTCATATGACTGATATTTGACTGACCTCTTGATGCAGGTCCTCTGCATGGGAATAGTGATTCGGAGGTGTCATATTAGTTGAGTCAATGGGTTGAATTAACGAGATCGAGATAACCAAAGACCTATGTTGAATGTTGTCACATCATACGCATGCATCCTTTGCCCAGAGACAGATGAGTTGATATATGTCTGAGTATGTACATTTGGCAGACCAATAGGTTGATGACCTTAGCAAGGTCTATAAACCGGCGAGTTGGTGTGCATGTAAAGACATATGAGTAATACGATCTCTCAAAGGGATCATACAGGTTCACTTATGAACCGGGAGACGTGAGCTCACTCATGAGGTATTGGGACTGATCAAATTCCATGCATGGTCGTCATGCTTTGGAAGCATGACATGAATTTGAAGGTAAGATATAGGCTTTGGGAAAGCATATGATCTATACCAATTCCCAGTGACCAAGATTGAGAAACTTACTGATCAAACCATGAAGATGACAGTATAAAAGTGATTTTTATCTTCAGAATGATCATAGGTCTTCCGGTATGCAGGATGTACAGGTATTGGGAATACCTGAGGGTGATGTGATCATAAACGATTGTATAACCATGACGCTTCCATTCTGAGGGAGTAATGAAACAGGTTTGGATTTTAGTGACTCCTCTCATTAGAGAAGTGACCTAATCTTAGTCCATGTACTGGACATTGATCTGAATGAGATTCAGATGCAATGAGAAGATTAGGTCTACGGTCTTGATTTGATCAAGCATCTGTGGGAGGTCCATGGGATCTGGATTTGAGATATGATCTCAATATCCAAGTCACTATACATGGAACAATACAATCGTCATGTCCTTATCTCCAAGTATCTGCGAAGAAATCGCATTATTCTTGAAGGGTTCAAGAATAGTTCCATAAGATGTAAGCTATGAAGAAATAATGATTAAATGTGATTTAATCATCTTGATGTGTGTAGAAATTATTCAATATAATTAAATGTGATTTATTTATTATGGATAAGAATAATGTGGATAGAGATATCCAATTATTGATAATATATTATAAATGTGATTTATAATGTATTAGAGAGAGCAAATTATAATTTATATCTGTTGATTAATTATTATGTGTATTGGATACACATTGTGTAATTAATTGATAATATAAATTATAAGTTGTTTTGGGTTGTGATTATGATTCACAATTTTTCAATGACAAGATTGCAATATTCTCAAAACTAATTGTGAATTATTTTTGAAGAATATATCACAACAAAATTGTTGGAAATAAATAATGAGAGATTTCTATGGAGATATGCAATCTCATGAAATCTCATGAAATTGCCTCCATATGGAATGGAGTGGGCAGCACCCTATTCCTACTTGTAATGGGTGGCCGTCCACCTTGAATGTACATGGAGATGTAATCTATTCTCTCCTTATTTGGATGATGTAATTTAGGATTGATTTATATTTGATTTTGTCAAATATATTTGATCTAAATTAAATCATAATTTGTTGGTTTTTACTAACAACAATCTTGACCATTGGATTGGACATAAATCAATCTCATCCATTGATTTTATAGGTCCCATGGATTGAGATCCATGGATCCCAAAACCCTATAAATAGAGAGGCATACCATGCTCTCTAGGGCTATGCAATATTGGAGGAAACTCTCTCTCTCTCTCTCTTTCATCTCACACGCCAACTCTCTCTCCCTCTTCTTGGTGGTAGTCCACCAAACCCTAGAGGAGAGGTTCGTCAACGCCATCACCAATGCGCCGCCGCTTCGACGTTCTTCGATTCTCCGTCTTCTTGGAGTGCTACGCTCACGAAGAAGATGTTCGATCTCGTACGACGAGATCAGGAGCTAACCGTGCTTGGATCAACTTGTTGGATTGCGAGGATCACGCGATTCATCCCCACGCTCGCAAGCAATCTCTCCGACGATCGGACTTGAGACAGGAGGTCTCTTTTCTTAGAGACTCAATAAACCATGCTCCAAGAGGTATTCCTTTATACTTGTTGTGGTTATAGATGAAACGATCCGAGAATCATTCTTGGATCATGTGGTTTCATCGCATGAAAATTTTTAAATTCCACTGCACAGAACAACTAGTACAACTAGTCGTTCCGTGTCGTATCCGATATGACGATCACGCTTTCGTGATGCACTTGAGGATAATACCATATCCTTCAACCTCTAACAGGATGTTAGGGTAGTGCATCGTGCCACATGCGGTCAAACTGATGGACATGTATGTAAGGTTCATCATTGATATGTCCATGGAATATGTGGAGTGAAGGAAGTAGTTAGGGCTTCACCTCGAAATGCCCATGAACCACAAGAATCTGGATACATGTGATTGTATGTCCTGCTCCTGGGTTATAAGTATCTCTAAGAGTAATCTTGGCCTCAACTCCATTTGGTTCAATAGTGTGATATGTTGTCTGCTCATTCTGCACATTCTCTCCCCCATTCCCACCTCCTCTTTATTCTTCCTCATCTCTTCTCTCTCCTCATGCATTCCTCATCTCTAAGATCGTCTCTCTCAACTTGGCCTAGATGTTGGCTTGCTCTGTAATCTATGCCTGAATGGTCTGAATGGATGCCAACAATGTACTATTGATCCCAGGCTTGTCTGATAATGATGCCTTTCTCTTTGGTGCCATCGAGTCCTCAATATCCATCTCTGAAAATGTACAAGGCATTAGATTAGTCCTAAAAAATGAAGGAGTCACAAATGAAAGTTCGAGGTGAGAATTCATCTCAAACAATGGATTTATTGGTGAAAAATGGTGAAGTAGAAAAAGAAGAATATTTAGGAAGAGAGTTAGCCTGCATAAGTGAAAACGACCGAACTGGAGTATATAGAGATAGGTTCATGAAGTCTGAACAAAATGTACACCAATCCAACATCTTCAATACAAACGAAAGATGCGATAACACAAAGGTCAAACAATAAGAAGAAAGTGAGAAGAAGGTGCGACGTGTGCAGAAGGATCTTTATTCTAACAAGCAAACACAAACCAAACCCTCAATTCATCAACTGCACACAAGTGGAGACCATAAGAGTTTGATCTTTTATGTTTTCAAGTTTAAGTTTAGTGAATCACAGTCACTTAACCATAAACACGCAAAGTGATGTTACCCTATCGTGGAGTGTACTCCTCACACATCCCCAAACAGTGGGACCATTTGCATGGGTTGCTGGGTTATATCAGGCCCAAATGGAAATGCGAGGTGGAGCACACCAAAATGATTTTCTAGAGTCGGAGGGAAGTTCTTGTAGCTATGATTGTGTATCGAAGAATGATACACAAGTGCTTAGGGTATAAGTCTAGGGATTTGGTTTCCATCCTTAAGGCTACACACTCACCCACTCTATTTGGAGGTAAGTACTTATGAGCAATGAGGGGTTACTCTCCCCATTGTAAAATGATCATTACATTTCATTTAAGGGTCGAGTGATATTTGCAGTCCGAATTTTATTAGGTTATTACTTTTTTGAGTAATTTTCAAATGAAACCGCCTAATAATTTTTCCGATTCCTTTTTATCCTAAGTCCAGAAAAATGAGGAAATAAGTTGGAAAAGCCAATGTGTGTGAAAATAAATGATGTATGCAAAGTAAGAGATGTGTACTTGATGCTAGCAATCTACATGAAAACGATCCACGCATGTAAAAACAAATCTTTCTATATGAAATGCAAACAAGAACCATCCTAGCAGGAATTTTCATTATTGCGGAAAACCAAGACTATTTGCGTAATTCCAAGCATGAAGTAAGACTATAGAAACAAGAAGATATTATGTGTTTGGAAGTATTATTTACCCGACTCAACCGAGATAATAAAAACCTAAAACTAAGGGATAAAGCAAAGAAAATAAAGAAAAATAAATGCAAAAAACTCAAAACACGTGAAAAAAATAATCAAGAAAAACAAGATCGTGATGGGATCCCCCAAGTACACCAGTACTTGGTGAAACAGACCCCTACAAACACAAGGTCAAATGACTCTATAGAAAAAGAAATAGGGACAAGGGCCAGCAAATTATTGCAATTATTAACAAGAATAAAATGAATACAATGATTGAAAGAAATGGCAATAAATGTGTAGGTTTCCAACTCCTTCTGCCTCTCCTCAGCTGCTCTCTCCTACTGGTCAGTGAAGAAGCTCTCGACCTCCTTCTTGCTCAGGTGCATAAGCTCTCCTAAGATTGTCGCCCACGCTCGTCAGGCCCACACAATAAAGGGGGAACAAAAGGATGTCAGAACAATTTATGATAAAAATAAATGAAAAATAAAAGAGACGAAAATTGAAATGAAAAAAAACAAAAAGTAAACAAGTGACTGAAAAATAAAATAAACAAAAGAAATAAAAGAACATGAAATCGTATCTACCCACATCATTCCTTCCCGACAACGGCACCATTCCATTTTTCTGAAGAGTTAATGCAAGTTTTTGGTTTGTATTTAATGAAGAAAATAAAACCAAAGTATAAACAATGTGATGTAATGTTGTTGCAACCCACAAATTCCGAAATAAAAATTATTAAGAAACGTAACAACTATGGTAGTGTTACTATTTTACCTGTATAGCCAATCATTATCCAACTTAGGGAGGCTTGATATCTGAGGGTTATTTAGTCATTGCTAATTAAAATAAGGATTTTTCTTTTATTTTTCTTTTTGTTGTTTTTTTTAATAGTTTCTATATTTTAATGTATTTTTAATATTTTTAATATTTAATATTTTTAAATTTTGACTTTTAATTATGCAAATTTTGATATTTTATATTTTAAAAGGAATTAAATAAACTAAAATATGTAAACAGAAGGTACAGAAAACTTTTTATATTTTTCAAAAATACTAGAAAAATAAAAATTATAGAATAAAATTCTTTTGGTGTTTTATAAAATTTTCTACTGTTTTTATGATTTTATGTAATTTTTAAATTTTTCAGAGATTTTTAATGAATACAAAATGAAATAGTGAATAAATCAAAATTAAGTTGTCGTTTTTGGGTTTTTAAATATAATAAAAATCAAAAGTAGTGGAAATAAAGTTCACACAGAAGAAAACAATTGAAGATTTAAATCAAGACAAATTATATTTGTCCAAATTTTTATGAATTTATATAAATTTTATAGTTTTTCTATATTTTTCGATTTTTATTTTTTTATGAAAGAAATTTTGAATGGAATTTTTATAGATGATAAAATATAAGAAAATACAACTGCTATAATTGTTTTGAATTTATGATTTTTGTAAATAAATAAATTAATGTTGTTATTTAATTTTAAAAATAATGAAACCAATTAATTTTCAAACAAAAAATATCATTGACAAAGCACCTAATTAGAAGCTTAACTAATATTTAGGGATTTTTTTAGAGGAGATTAGCTAATTATTAAAGATAATTAACAACACCTTAATTAATATGTAGAATACGGAATGAAATGCAGTTACTTAATGTTTATGTAATGAATTATTAATAAATATAGTAAAATCTGGACCAAATGTATAATTTACTCATGAATTCATGTGTATTCGCTGGTGAATATTGGTTTTAAGGACATAATAACAATAATTTAAAACTTAGGATCGACCAATAACATAAAAGCTCAGATGATTTATTGTAATTTTTCCACAAAACACGTGACGAATCACATTGATCTGATTCAACATGACTGAAATGAAATTAGTAAAGCAAACACATGCATATATGCAATTATTGCATGAATCACACATGGACATGTGTTCATATAATACATATTTACATATGGAATAAATGCAGAGGGTAAAAGCATAAAATCACCACGATCGCATGCAAAATGTGTGAGAAATGGAGGTCTATGATGTGCTACTCGAGATCTGATCGAGTGGCATTGAATTGGGTTAAATCGATGGTTGTGATCCGATATGGAGTGGTGGTTCTTGATCCAACGACTCTGAGACTGATTGGGAAAACTATGAAGAAGATGTATCCTGACGAAGTTCAATCTTCTCGTGCTCCTCGGTTAAGCCTCTGATCATACACCTGAAGGCATGAGAAGGATCCTAACGTCCTCCCTCAATGACTGGAGGTGAAGATAGCATCTGGATCACGTTGATCGGAGACATGGAGCTCAAGTTCTGAATTGCATGCAAGATAGATTCCAAGTGTTCGATCTAAGGTCAGAAACCTCCTTACACTTTCAAATTTATTCCATGATCAAAGGCGGAGCTTTTATCAAGCAAAAATGAAGGGAAATGGGAGGTACATGGATTGGGTTTTGGGGGTGCGAGAGTTTGAACCCAAACTTCCTCAGATCGATCGATGTGAGGTTGATCATACTACGGAATAGAGTGACGAATATGCATGATAAGTCAGGGGAAATGATCGGTGCAATTTGGGATGGAATCCAAATGAAATGGAACTCCGATCGAGAAGGTTAGAGGTTGAGAGAAATCCTACTGATATAAGTGAAACTCAAATGAAATGGATGGAATTAATTGCAAAAATTAAACTAGATTAAACCTATACTAACCTACGGTGTAAATGTAAGGTGGTAGCCTCGATTCGATGGCGTAAAGTCAAATAAACTGAGCTCGCTAAAGAGCTACGACAGTGGTGCTGGATAACATTCTTCAAATCAAATAGTGTGCTCATGATTAAGGGAAACATTTGCTGTCACTTCAAGCTTGTTCCAAGTCGTGATCTCATGGCGAAATGATGTGTAAAATAGACACGGAATCAATTTGGTTTCAGAGCATTATTTATAGAGTTGTCGAGAGACGAAATTCAAAAATGGATGGCGTGCGATCCGAGGCTGAAAATTGATGGATTTTATTCAAGCGAGAAGATTAGAGGTGCGAAGATTATTAGGGTGGTGGGCTATCTGGAGTTGGATGGAGAATCTTATTAGGAAAAATAGGAGAAGACTGCTAGTTGGAGCTTATTCTGGCAAAAAATGATGTAGGAAGTCCGGTTGACCTGATTCAATATTCGGATCTTGGTCAATCAAGGTCCAGTTCGAATAAAGACAACCACTAAATGACAAAAGAATTAAAATAAATAAAAGAAAAATAGAAAAAATAAATAAATAACAAATTTAAATTTAATATTCTTTAAAATAAATAATGTTATTAAATAATATTGGGTGATTTATTAAATTAATTAATCAATTAATTAATAAGGGTAAAATAAATAATATCTTATTTATAGGTATAAAATAACTATATATAAAATATATTTTTTAATTAATTATTTTTAAAATTTTTCTTTTATTTTATATTTTATTATTTACTAAATAAATTAAGGATTTAAACAATTTTATTTTATTTTTACGAATAAATTTAATAGTTTAATTGAATAGGGTTATGTACAATATTGTACATGATACCTATAATATAAATACATTTATTTTTATTTTTATTTACTTTCAATTTTGTTATATTTATTTGTATTTTATATAAATAACATAAACTATATACAAAATATTAGAAATACATTATGTCCAAAGATACAAAGAAATAAATACATGCCTAAAAATATAGGTACAATATATACAAGTATGTACAACATCACTCCGGAATCCAACTTTCACATCTTAACTGCGATTTTTATGAAACCACTTTCATTTTTAAAAGCTTATTCATTCTGAAGTTTATTTTGAGTTTTTATGAGCAAATTTTGATCTAACAATTTTAGCTTTACGACTTTTTCAGAGTGTTGTCTCTCTTATTCTATACATAGTTTCTTCTTGCAATTTTTTATTTTTTAAAGATTATTTTTTATGTACAAGTTCCTAGAAGAAAACATTTTATTTGAGTTTGTTTTAGTAATAAATAAAATAATAAAAGATATATATGATATAGACAATGATGAATATCCGTATGTGAACTTAGTTTTCTGAATTCTAAGACCATATCTCACCCTACTTTATACCTTATCGATTAAATCAAGTCTTGACCTACTCTTGGGGTTAGGATCAACCTATTTTTATATTATATATTGTCTTCTTATTTCTTTCTATTTCCTTTATTTATTTATTTAGGGTTAAAATAACAATAAATGCACACTATTTAAAGTTGTTCTAACATTATTAAAAAGTGAGAATTAATGATATTTACATGTTTTTTTGTAAGGGTTCTTAAACCAATATGAACAAATAAAGATGATGAATCGGTGATTCATCACATCCCCACTATACTTAGGATCAAATAATCCTAAGTATAACAGATTGGACTTTAAGCATGGATGATTGGGGATTGGAATTCACAAAAATAAGCGACTCAACTTGTTTCCCCCTATACTTAGGGTAAAATATTCATAAGTATAAAAAAGAATTACCAACAAGTTAGAAGACAACCGAGAGAATAAATGAATAATTACCCGAATGCACTCATCCCCCCATACTTAGGATGAAGTGTATCTTAAGTGTAGAAACGATGAATGGGTTGAATGAATGAACAGAAGAATGAATGAATTTTAAAATTGAAGAAGAATGAGAACTAAAGTACTCAAAAATATTTTTAGGAACGTTGTTTGAATCTTCTAGCTACATGGAGATCTTCATCAAATATAACATTGTTTGAATCGGCAACAGACATGATTGTATAATGCTCTAAATACAGCTTCAGCAACTATCTATTGATCACAAATGGCTATGTGTATGATGACAATTCAGATACCAATATGCTACCACTGTCATGCACGGTTCTCATGTTGAATGGCTTTGTCCATTTTCTCTTAAGTTTGCCTAGGAATATCTTCAACTTCCTATTGAATAACAAAACCTTCTATCCATACTTGAAAGTCTTTTTTTGATGTGCTTGTCGTGCCAACGATTGACTTTCTCCTTATATATAAGGTTGTTGTCATATGTGTAGTCTCAGAATTCCAGGAGTTTGTTCATATCTATCTTTTGGTTCTGACCACCTTGATTTGAGTCCAAATTGTAGATGTCTACTGCCTATAAAGATTTGTGAATCAATTCTACTAGCAGATGATGTAGCTTTCCATAAACTAGATGATGGGAAGACATTCCTAAGGGATACTTGCAGGTGGTTTGATAAGCCCATATAATGAAATTAACAAGCTGAGACAAGTTCTTCCTATCCTACCTAATACATTTTTGTAAGATTATCTTGATATCCCTATTGGATAACTCGGGTAAGCCATTCGATTGCGGGTGGAAAGGAGATGCAACACGATGATCAATCACTTACTCTTTCACAAGTTTTTGACTTCTTTATTAATGAAATGGCTACCCCCGTCGGAAATTAAGATCTTTGGAATCTCAAACCATGAAATAATATTGTCCTTAATAAAGCAACTAACAGTACGACTATCAACGGATTGGGCGGGAATAATAGCGACTCAAATAATCTATGGCGAGCAATATGTATTCAAATCCTTGACCGTTAGGAAATGGGCCCATAAAGTCAATGTTGAAAGCATAAAAAAACAGAAATCGGAATAAATTTGAGGGCATAGATTATTTGGAACTAAGGGTTCCTCCCATTTTCTGATAGTCGATGCTTCCTTTCACATAAGATGCATCATCCTTGAATAGTGTTGTCCACCAGAGTACACACTGCAATATTTTCACTGTCATTCTGTTCTAGAATGGTGTCCTCTATATTCGAGTTTTTGACAATGCTCGAGGACACTGGTGTACTCTTGAGAAATGCACCGATGCCAAATGCAATCTATACCTTCTCTAAAAAGGTATGGATCTTCCCACTTGTGGAAATGAGTATTAGACAAAAAATTGTCTTTCTTTACTCTTATCCAATCTTGTGGAACTTTCTCAGAAATTAGATAGTTCACAATATCAACAAACCAGGGGAGATAAGCAATACTGAGAATGGATTCACCGAGGAAGGTTTTTTATATCGACACACTACTCAACTGAATAATTGACATTTCTATTCTAGAAAGAGGATCTGCTACCATATTCAAACCCTTGTATTATCTCTAATTTCCAAACCAAATTCCTGGAGGAGAAGGATCCATCTGAATAAACGTGACTTGTAATCCTTCTTTTGTTGTAGGTACTGGATAACAGAGTGGTTCGTATAAATAATTACTTTGGATTCGAGGAGATGAGATCTGAACTTCTCAAGGGTGAAAACAACTGCTAGCAGCTCTTTCTCTACAATTGTATGATTTATCTACGCATCATCTAGTGTTCAGCTAACATAGTGGTTGTCATAGGGCAAACCATCTCTTCTTTGTCCTAAAATAACCACAATGGTAAAATCAGAAGCGTTCGTCACGATCTCAAATGGAAGATACCAACCATGTGACTGTAGGATAAGAGCTTGAGTGAGAAGTTATTTAGTTGATTAAAATCTTGGAGCACCTTTTGATCAACAATGAAATCGATCTCCTTAACTAGTAATTTTACTAAAGGTCGGTCAATCTTGTTGAAGTCCTTGATGAAAATTTTATAGAAAACTACTTTCCCCGGAAATTTCCTCACATTCTTCAATGTATGAGGTGACTCAAGTTTAGCAATAACACCCACCTTTATTGGGTCACACTCCATACCTCATTTGAAGACAACAAGGCCCAATCCAATTCCTTATATTACCATGAAGTGACTCTTTTCCCATGATATAATCAAATTAACTTCACAACATCTCACAAGTACTCAATCTAGGTGTGCAAGTGACGAATCTTGACTTCATCACCTTTATTCTTTTATTTTGGTCGTAAATCCCTAGTTAAATGCATTTATATAAATTAATTTGAGGAAAACAACACTCAATATTAAATACAAAAATACGGTATAGAATATTGTATTCAATGCCAAAATAAATGAATAAACGAAACAAAAGGAAAAAATAAAGTGTCAAAGATACAAGGAGATCCTAGACCCCGATACTAAGTCATCTTGATGACTTGGTCGACAAGGAATAAAGTGGGGGGAGATTAGGGCCAATAATTACACAAAAAACCCAATTTTTATTCTTAAATAAATATATTTTGGGACCTATTTTATTTTCATTTTTTATAACTCAAATAAATAAAGATTGAACATGAACATTGTATGTAAAATACAAAGAAAAATACAAAATTATTTCATTAAAAAATAATGCTTAGTGTGCTCGGGACACACATAATAAAAAGTCGTAAATGAAACTTTATTATATGTTTCTTCTCCATACAAATTCAAAATTGACCAAACTCATGTTTATTGTTAATAAAATTAAATTATCTATTTAATGAAGGTGGCTTCATTCAATTTGGAGTTAAGATGCAAAAGTTGATTTTGAGCCCTCCTTGTGCAATATATTTGTATATTATATTCATTATATTTATTCTTTATATTTTTTGGTTTCTGATATTTTTATATATTTTTAAATATTATGTAAAACGCTTATAAATAATAAAAATAAATAAAAACCATTAAAAATACATTAAAATCAATAAAGTTATAGAATACATAATTGAATTACAATTATAAAGTACCCATATAATAAAAATACCTAATTATTTAAGTATATAGTTAAACTCAAAAAAAATACAATAAAAATTTCTAAATATGTATTTAAATAAGTTATAAATATACAAATTATGTATATAAAATAATAAAGTATAAAATACAAACTAAAAATAAATTACATCATATATAAGTAAATATACCTATAATTATACATGCAAAAATTAATACCTAATAAATTAACTTGTAAAAATAAATAAAAATAATAATAATAAACTGCAAAAAATAATAATTATTTTTATTATTTGACAACAATAATAAAATCATTTATTATTTTTAAACTTTTTAATAAGGTATTTATTCCCTGTTTTGTCCTTTTATGGCCTATGTGGACCAATGGGAGTGCGAGGACTATTGACCTCGAGTCAACTATCCTCCCTTCCTAGGTCTATGTTTGTTAGAGCTAAACCTTGCCTCTTCCCCGATTTTTTCCGTATGATGCACTGCCCAAGGAGGTTTGGTTTCTTCATGAAAACTCACCTCTATACATCTGTCTTCCATACACAATCTTTCTTGGCCTCCCTAAACCCTCAGATTAAGCCCAAAACAAGTTGGGCTTGGTGATAACTTTCTCCTTGTGGATATGCATCACATGAAAGGGTGTTGTTTGGAGTTATCCACACCACGCCGGAGCTCTACTGGCAAGGTTCCTGATCCCTGATTTCAGGTACGAGCGGTTCCTCCTTTCTTAGCTTTGTAGGTAGATTTTAGTGTAGTTTTTATTTATAGATTTTCTTTCATGCTATGATATCTGAGGGTTATTTGGCCATTGCTAATTAAAATAAGGATTTTTCTTTTTGTTGTTTTTTCTTTTTAATAGTTTCTATATTTTTAATGTATTTTTAATATTTTTAATATTTAATATTTTTAAATTTTGACTTTTAATTGTGCAAATTTTGATATTTTATATTTTAAAAGAAATCAAATAAACCAAAATATGTAAACAGAAGGGACAGACAACTTTTTATATTTTTCAAAAATAGTAAAAAAATAAAAAAAATATAGAATAAAATTCTTTTGGTGTTTTTATAATTGTTTCTACTATTTTTATGATTTTATGTAATTTTTAAATTTTTTCAATGATTTTTAATGAATAAAAAATGAAATAGTGAACAAATCAAAATTAAGTTGTCGTTTTTGGGTTTTTAAATATAATAAAAATCAAAAGTAGTGGAAATAGAGTTCACACATAAGAAAACAATTGAAGATTTAAATCAAGACAAATTATATTTGTCCAAATTTTTATGAATTTATATAAATTTTATAGTTTTTCTATATTTTTCGATTTTTATTTTTTATTAAAGAAATTTTGAATGGATTTTTTATAGATGATAAAATATAAGAAAATACAACTGCTATAATTGTTTTGAATTTATATGATTTTTGTAAATAAATAAAATTAATGTTGTTATTTAATTTTAAAAATAATGAAACCAATTAATTTTCAAACAAAAATTATCATTGACAAAGCACTAATTAGAAGCTTAACTAATATTTAGGGATTTTTTAGAGGAGATTAGCTAATTATTAAAGATAATTAACAACACCTTAATTAATATGTAGAATACGGAATGAAATGCAGTTACTTAATGTTTATGTAATTAATTATTAATAAATATAGTAAAATCTGGACCAAATCTATAATTTACTCATGAATTCATGTGTATTCGCTGGTGAATATTGGTTTTAAGGACATAATAACAATTATTTAAACTTAGGATCAACCAGTAACATAAAAGCTCAGATGATTTATTGTAATTTTTCCATAAAACACGTGACGAATCACATTGATCTGATTCAACATGACTGAAATGAAATTAGTAAAGCAAACACATGCATATATGCAATTATTGCATGAATCACACATGGACATGTGTTCATATAATACATATTTACATATGGAATAAATGCAGAGGGTAAAAGCATAAAATCACCACGATCGCATGCAAAATGTGTGAGAAATGGAAGTCTATGATGTGCTACTCGAGATCTGATCGAGTGGCACTGAATTGGGTTAAATCGATGGATGTGATCTGATATGGAGTGGTGGTTCTTGATCCAACGACTCTGAGACTGATTGGGAAAACTATGAAGAAGATGTATCCTGACGAAGTTCAATCTTCTCGTGCTCCTCGGTTAAGCCTCTGATCATACACTTGAAGGCATGAGAAAGATCCTAACGTCCTCCCTCAATGACTGGAGGTGAAGATAGCATCTGGATCTCGCTGATCGGAGACATGGAGCTCAAGTTCTGAATTGCATGCAAGATAGATTCCAAGTGTTCGATCTAAGGTCCGAAACCTCCTTATGATCAAGGGAAACCTTTGTTGTCACTTCAAGCTTGCTCCAAGTGGTGATCTCATGGCGAAATGATGTGCAAAATAGACACGGAATCAATTTGGTTTCAGAGCATTATTTATAGAGTTGTCGAGAGATGAAATTCAAAAATGCATGGCGTGCGATCCGAGGCTGAAAATCGATGGATTTTATTCAAGCGAGAAGATTAGAGGTGCGAAGATTATTAGGGTGGTGGGCTATCTGGAGTTGGATGGAGGATCTTATTAGGAAAAATAGGAGAAGACGGCTAGTTGGAGCTTATTCTGGCCAAAAATGATGTAGGAGGTCCGGTTGACCTGATTCAATATTCGGATCTAGGTCAATCAAGGTCCAGTCCGAATAAAGACAACCACTAAATGACAAAAGAGTTAAAATAAATAAAAGAAAAATAGAAAAAATAAATAAATAACAAATTTAAATTTAATATTCTTGAAAATAAATAATGTTATTAAATAATATTGGGTGATTTTTTAAATTAATTAATCAATTAATTAATTAGGGTAAAATAAATAATATCTTATTTATAGGTATAAAATACCTATATATAAAATATATTTTTTAATTAATTATTTTTTAAATAATTATTTTATTTTATATTTTATTATATACTAAATAAATTAAGGATTTAAATATATTTTATTTTATTTTTACAAATAAATTTAATAGTTCAATTGAATAGGGTTATGTACAATATTGTACATGATACCTATAATATAAATACATTTATTTTTATTTTTATTTACTTTCAATTTTGTTATATTTATTTGTATTTTATATAAATAACATAAACTATATACAAAATATTAGAAATACAATATGTCCAAAAAATACAAAGAAATAAATACATGCCTAAAAATATAGGTACAATATATACAAGTATGTACAACATCACTCCGGAATCCAACTTTCACATCTTAACTCCGATTTTTATGAAACCACTTTCATTTTTAAATGCTTATTCATTCTGAAGTTTATTTTGAGTATTTATGAGCAAATAATTTTCTAACAATTTTAGCTTTACGACTTTTTCAGAGTGTTGTCTCTCTTATTCTATACATAGTTTCTTCTTGCAATTTTTTATTTTTAAAGATTATTTTTTATGAACAAGTTCCTAGAAGAAAACATTTTATTTGAGTTTGTTTTAGTAATAAATAAAATAATAAAAGATATATATAATATATACAATGATGAATATCCATATGTGAACTTAGTTTTCTGAATTCTAAGACCATATCTCACCCTACTTTATTCCTTATCGATTAAATCAAGTCTTGACCTACTCTTGGGGTTAGGATCTACCTATTTTTATTTTATATATTGTCTTCTTATTTATTTATATTTCCTTTATTTATTTATTTAGGGTTAAAATAATAATAAATACACACTATTTAAAGTTGTTCTAAGATTATTAAAAAGTGAGAATTAATGATATTTACATGTTTTTTGTAAGGGTTCTTAAACCAATATGAACAAATAAAGATGATGAATCGGTGATTCATCACATCCCCACTATACTTAGGATCAAATAATCCTAAGTATAACAGATTGGACTTTAAGCAGGGATGATTGGGGATTGGAATTCACAAAAATAAGCGACTCAGCTTGTTTCCCCTATACTTAGGGTAAAATATTCATAAGTATAAAAAAGAATTACCAACAAGGTAGAAGACTACCGAGAGAATAAATGAATAATTACCCGAATGCACTCATCCCCCCATACTTAGGATGAAGTGTATCTTAAGTATAGAAACGATGAATGGGTTGAATGAATGAACAGAAGAATGAATGAATTTTAAAATTGAAGAAGAATGAGAACTAAAGTACTCAAAAATATTTTTAGGAACGTTGTCTGAATCTTCTAGATACATGGAGATCTTCATCAAATATAACATTGTTTCAATCGACAACAGACATGATTGTATCATGCTCTAAATACAGCTTCAGCAACTATCTATTGATCACAAATGGCTATGTGTATGATGACAATTCAGATACCAATATGCTACCATTGTCATGCACAGTTCTCATGTTGAATGGCTGTGTCCATTTTCTCTTAAGTTTGCCTAGGAATATCTTCAACTTCCTATTGAATAACAAAACCTTCTATCCATACTTGAAAGTCTTTTTTATGTGCTTGTCGTGCCAACGATTAACTTTCTCCTTATATATAAGGTTGTTGTCATATGTGTAGTCTCAGAATTCCAGGAGTTTGTTCATATCTATCTTTTGGTTCTAACCACCTTGATGTGAGTCCGAATTGTAGATGTCTACTGCCTATAAAGATTTGTGAATCAATTCTACTAGCAGATGATGTAGCTTTCCATAAACTAGATGATGGGAAGACATTCCTAAGGGATACTTGCAAGTGGTTCGATAAGCCCATATAATGAAATTAAGAAGCTGAGACAAGTTCTTAATATCCTTCCTAATACATTTTTGTAAGATTATCTTGATCTCCCTATTGGATAACTCGGGTAAGCCATTCGATTGCGGGTGGAAAGGAGATGCAACACGATGATCAATCACTTACTCCTTCACACGTTTTTGACTTCTTTATTAATGAAATGGCTACCCCCGTCGGAAATTAAGATCTTTGGAATCTCAAACCATGAAATAATATTGTCCTTAATAAAGCAACTAACAGTACGACTATCAACGGATTGGGCGGGAATAATAGCGACTCACATAATCTATGGCGAGCAATATGTATTCAAATCCTTGACCGTTAGGAAATGGGCCCAGAAAGTCAATGTTGAAAGCATAAAAAACAGAAATCGGAATAAATTTGAGGGCATAGATTATTTGGAACAAAGGGTTCCTCCTATTTTCTGACAGTCGACGCTGGCTTTCACATAAGATGCATCATCCTTGAATCGTGTTGTCCACCAGAGTGCACACTGCAATATTTTCACTGTCATTCTGTTCTAGAATGGTGCCCTCTATATTCGAGCATTTGACAATGCTCAAGCACACAGGTGTACTCTTGAGAATTGCACCGATGCCAAATGCAATCTATACCTTCTCTAAGAAGGTATGGATCTTCCCACTTGTGGAAATGAGTATTAGAAAAAAATTTATCTTTCTTTACTCTTATCCAATCTTGTGGAACTTTCTCAGAAATTAGACAGTTCACAATATCAACAACCAGGGGAGATAAGCAATACTGAGAATGGATTCACCGAGGAAGGTTTTTGATATCGACACACTACTCAACTGAATAGTTGACATTTCTATTCTAGAAAGATGATCTGCTACCATATTCAAACCCTTGTATTATCTCTAATTTTCAAACCAAATTCCTGGAGGAGAAGGATCCATCTGAATAAACGTGACTTGTAATCCTTCTTTTGTTGTAGGTACTGGATAACAGAGTGGTTAGTATAAATAATTACTTTGGATTCGAGGATATGAGATCTGAACTTCTCAAGGGTGAAAACAACTGCTAACAGCTCTTTCTCTACAATTGTATGATTTATCTACGCATCATCTAGTGTTCAGCTGACATAGTGGATGTCATAGGGCAAACCATCTCTTCTTTGTCCTAAAATAACCACAATGGTAAAATCAGACGCATTCGTCACGATCTCAAATGGAAGATACCAACCATGTGACTGTAGGATAAGAGCTTGAGTGAGAAGTTATTTAGTTGATTAAAATCTTGGAGGACCTTTTGATCAACAATGAAATCGATCTCCTTAACTAGCAATTTTACTAAAGGTCGATCAATCTTGTTGAAGTCCTTGATGAAAATTTTATAGAAAACTACTTGCCCCAGAAATTTCCTCACTTTATTCAATGTATGAGGTGACTCAAGTTTAGTAATAGCATCCGCCTTTATTGGGTCACACTCCATACCTCATTTGAAGACAACAAGGCCCAATCCAATTCCTTATATTACCATGAAGTGACTCTTTTCCCATGATATAATCAAATTAACTTCACAACATCTCACAAGTACTCAATCTAGGTGTGCAAGTGACGAATCTTGACTTCATCACCTTTATTCTTTTATTTTGGTCGTAAATCCCTAGTTAAATTCATTTATATAAATTAATTTGTGGAAAACAACACTCAATATTAAATACAAAAATACGGTATAAAATATTGTATTTAATGCCAAAATAAATGAATAAAGGAAACAAAAGGAAAAAACAAAGTGTCAAAGATACAAGGAGATCCTAGACCCCGATACTAAGTCATCTTGATGAGTTGGTCGACAAGGAATAAAGTGGGGGGAGATTAGGGCCAATAATTACACAAAAACTCCAATTTTTATTCTTAAATAAATATATTTTGGGACCTATTTTAATTTCATTTTTTTATAACTCAAATAAATAAAATTTGAACATGAACAATGCATGTAAAATACAAAGAAAAATACAAAATTATTTCATTAAAAAATAATGCTTAGTGTGCTCGGGACACACACAATAAAAAGTCGTAAATGAAACTTTATTATATGTTTCTTCTCCATACAAATTCAAAACTGACCAAACTCTTGTTTATTGTTAATAAAATTAAATTATCTATTTAATGAAGGTGGCTTCATTCAATTTGGAGTTAAGATGCAAAAGTTGATTTTGAGCCCTCCTTGTGCAATATATTTGTATATTATATTAATTATATTTATTCTTTATATTTTTTGGTTTTTGATATTTTTATATATTTTTAAATATTATGTAAAACGCTTATAAATATTAAAAAAATAAAAACCATTAAAAATACATTAAATCTAATAAAGTTATAGAATACATAATTGAATTACAATTATAAAGTACCCATATAATAAATATACCTAATTATTTACGTATATAGTTAAACTCAGAAAAAATACAATAAAAATTTCTAAATATGTATTTAAATAAGTTATAAATATACAAATTATGAATATAAAATAATAAAGTATAAAATACAAAATAAACATAAATTACATCATATATAAGTAAATATACCTAGAATTATACATGCAAAAATTAATACCTAATAAATTAACTTGTAAAAATAAATAAAAATCATAATAAAAAACTGCATAAAATAATAATTATTTTTATTATTTGATAACAATAATAAATTCATTTATTATTTTTAAACTTTTTAATAAGGGATTTATTCCCTGTTTTGTCCTTTTATGGCCTACGTGGACCAATGGGAGTGCGAGGACTATTGACCTCGAGTCAACTATCCTCCCTCCCTAGGTCTATGTTTGTTAGAGCTAAACCTTGCCTCTTCCCCGATTTTTTCCGTATGATGCACTGCCCAAGGAGGTTTGGTTTCTTCATGAAAACTCACCTCTATACAACTGTCTTCCACATACAATCTTTCTTGGCCTCCCTAAACCCTCAGATTAAGCCCAAAACAAGTTGGGCTTGGTGACAACTTTCTCCTTGTGGATATGCAGCACATGAAGGGGTGTCATTTGGAGTGATCCACACCATGCTAGAGCTCTAGTGGCAAGCTTCCTGATCCATGATTTCAGGTACAAGAGGTTCCTCCTTTCTTAGCTTTGTAGGTAGATTTTAGTGTAGTTTTTATTTATAGATTTTCTTTCATGCTTTGATATGTTATTTTAGTGTAAAATTTCGATTTTAGTTCATCGAAACTTTAGAGCACCGACCATCGTTCTCAGCTGTCTAGCCTCGTTTCGACTTCCATCCACCTCCTTTCCACTCCCCTTCATTTTCTCCATCTGCTTGAGCATCCAACCATCTTGATCCTCCTCTAGATTAAGCCACTGAAGAACCCTCCATCATCCTCGTTGGACCACTACACTCCACCTCCCTTCCCACCTCGACCTTTCACCAATAATAGCTAGAACCATATCCCTTTGCACCACAATTCTTCCTATACTCTTTGTAGTTTTTGAAGACCCCATCTGAAGGGGATTAGGTCCACGAATAGGACCTTCAGGTCCTTTGCGCTTCACGAGCCACCAGTACCCCTTCACTGGGTCCTGGACATTTCGTAGGAGATCAACAACCGCGGAGCATCATCAGGTACGAGTAGATCATCAGAGCAACATCGAAGGAGCTCAGAGGAAGAAGAGATCGCAGATTGAAGTTTCATTGTAGAGTTGTTCTTCCCTATTCTTGGGGAAGAGTAGTGATGGTCGGATTCACGCCTCACTCCATTTTTTATCCCTTCCATCGGATCAACATCGGATTCATACATCAGATGAGATATCGGATTTAATACCGACCTTCGATCATCGAACTAGTATCCGCTGTCTACCACCGACTACGTGTCCAAGTGAAGATCAAGAGTTGATGGATCACACACACATTTTAGGGTAATCACATCGACTCCCCTCTACCTTTTTTTCATTTTTTTCTGTAAAAAATATTTGTAGTTTGAAAAGTTTTGTAAAATTTGCAAGTGGACTCCGCCTTTATTGTATTTTACAATTAAGTCTGTGCTATCTAAGCTCATGTGGTTTCCCATGTGAGTTGGGTATTTTGTAGGGATATCCCTCCGGATCTTTTTATTTTATTTGATATATAAAATTTGTATTTCAATTCAAAACTTTTGGTATTTTTGCATTACAAGACTTGTCCTTTATTTATATCATAACAATACCCTTATCAGTAATATATAACTAAATTTGTGTCTTTTATTTTTTATTAAATAACTTTTCTACTTGAAAATTCGTGGAAAATTATAGATTATGCTTTAAATCATGCTCATTCATGCCATGATTTTTATTTTTCATTTTCTTGCATTTCATATTTACTAAAAATCATTTAAGAGTTATTTATTCTTTGTTTAACCATCAAAATACAAAAATTACAAAACCACTTTTAAAAATTCCAAAATATAAGATATTATATATTACTAAATAATATAGATACAGACCGACAATCGTAAAAATATAAAAAACCCTAAAAATTAAAAAAACCTTATAACCCTAAATAAGATTATTAAAACATATATAAAATCAAAAAATATGTTTCTTACGTATATTTTTACTTATATTATATACTGATAAAAATAGTTTTGAGAAATTTTGCACTTATTTTATATTTTTAAATCTCACAACAATTCGGCCTATTTATTTACTCCCTGTTTTGGGGTATTTTAGACTTTAAAATACTTAAAAATATGTAGAAATTACCAAAAAAAACATAAAATATAAAAATATAAAAAGACAAAACATTTTATTTTATATTTTTTTCAATATTGTTAGCTACATTTATAGATATAAAACCCTATATTGTCTTTATTTGCATATTATTTATGTACTTATAATAATCGATATTATTATTATTATTATAAATACTTTTAAATATATTTAATACATTAAAAAATAAAAAGGGTTTTATAGATTTTTTATACATCTGTTATATATATATCCTATATATTACTTATATTATATATTTCATTATAGGGGGGCCTTCCAATAGGACGCAATCCTTCCTGATTTCAAGAAGGCCTCCCTTGTTTTGTATATATATCCTGAGATACACTGTAGATTTTGTTGTATTGCCCATGGATACCTCCACCACTATGGAGCACACTCCAATCATCCTAGAATGCCCTTTTCTTGCCATTGCGACCATTATTGATCATGGATCTAGACATATACGCTTTCGTTCCCACAACTAGAGACCCACATCTGATAAGAGGGTACCTGTGTCAACCAACTCCGAGGATTATGACCTGACCAATGATATCATAGATGTTTGATTTATCATGGACGATACGGAGACCCGAGAATTCCTCTTCAAGGAGGAAGACTCCGAAAGCATAGATCTTGGAGTTCCCTCTTCCTGTGAGTGGCAATGTGTTGATGAGATCCACAACATTTACACCATAGATACCTTATTGCGGAGACTAGCTTTAGGAAGGACTTTCCAAGTCGGATCTGACCATACTACTTCCACAAATGAGTTCATGCCTATTTGTTCTGAGACTGTTGAGAATCTTCACCATGTTGATCTTGATCGGGCTGTGTCAGATGACAACCCTGATATTGACTTACACCTTGTTAGATCCATTCCTCAGTGATTGCACAAGAAGGTATGATTTCTACCTTCTTGATCTTGGTACATTCATTACCTTGGATATCTGCTTTCATTTCTTTCCTTCCATCGCCTATTTTCATCATCCACCCTCGATCCTCGTGTTTACCTTTCTTAGGATGTACTTTATCCTAAGTATAGGGGAGGTGGACGAGTCGAATGTTCTTTTGTCGTTCTATTTTGCCACTCCTATTGTTGCTTATACTTAGGGATCTCTTACCCTAAGTATATGGAGAGTGATGCATTCATCGCCGCATCATTTTTTTTCTTTTATCATTTTACTGGTCCCTTCGCCTGCATCCTCTCTTGTTCATATTCATATTTATACTTAGGGATCTCATAGCCTAAGTATAGGGGGAGACATGTTGAGCTGATGATCTGTTTATTTCCACCCTCAACCCTCCCTTCATATTGCATACAATTTGCTATACTTAGGATTAATATATCCTAAATATAGAGGGGATGGTCGACTTCTCATTCTTTCATTATTCAATCATTGTATTATAGGCTTTTCTATAATTAGTACGAGTTATGACTTCCTTTTTCTCTCTGATCTATGAGGACGTAGCTCAAGCTAAGTATAGGATGTTGTATATACATTGTATATACTTTATCCATAACTCATACTTACGTATTTTTGAATAATATGACAAATATACTATATACGTAAGGATATACAATTAATTAGTTGTATGCAATAAACTGGTATAAATATTCTTCCAAATTCTTTGTATATACTAATTAATAAATTGGTTAAAAATGTTTTGCAAAATGATTTGAAAAATGGATGAAAAATGTCTTGGAAAATCTTTTGAAAGTCGTTCGAAAAACATTTGCAAAATGTTTTCAAACTATGGTAAAATATTTTTGTTTGTAAAATTGTTTCATTTATTTGAGAAAAATCTTTGAAGATCGGTTTGCAGATGATTTGAAAAATGGTTTTAAAAATATTTTGAAAACTCTATGCATACTATTTGAAAAATCATTGCAAAATTATTTCAAATCCTATAAAGGTTAGCAAAATTATTTGTCAAATTATTCGCAAAATAAGTTTTCAAAATGTTTGTGAAAATTATTTCAAATGTTTTGAAAAACCCAAAAATAACTACTAATGCAACCTGTATAAATTCCTTTTTGTAAAACTTTCAACTAACTCTTGTAAATACACAAACACTCCTTTGTAAATATCTACACATTTGTTTCACTAACTTTTATTAAAAATCCCTAAAAATTTCAAAAATTTCAAGACCCATAAAAATCTGCAGAAGGTTTTCAAAAATTGCATAAAAATTAGCAAGCCTTTTCAAAAATCCATAAAATATTCAAAAATAGAAAATTCTTCATAAAAAGATTTTCTTTCTATTGCATTACATTTGCATTTTTTGGATTGATAATGAAAAATGAATTAGTCTAGATAAAGAAGATTGGAGATTGGTTGGACCTTAATCCACTTAATCACAGGAATCTTATAGGAATTGGAATTGAGATGCTTCATGTCTGCTAGACTTTATTCTTCAAAACCACAAGACTAGGTTCGGATGTCATCTTGACTGCCTAAGTAGAATATTTTGAAACACACGCATGACTGTTGTTGACAGTGACCTAACTTGCACATATGGACCTTACACTTTTCTCAACTCAATTGAAATGGTAGAGGGCTGGATTTTTCATCATGAGATACACGAGAATGGAAACATATGAAGTCAAAATCTATGGCCAATTTGCCTCAACCCGATGAGGTCCAAGGAAACGCTGTGGGTTGAAATAATGCTTCAAAAGAGGGATAGTCTACTGTCTCAAGAGGAAAAAGTCCTTATGTGAATGTTGCTGTAAATAGTATTCAGTAAATGTAAAAACCTAAAACTCCAAAAAATAGAAGGGCAAAAATCAAGGAAAAATCAATTCTCGTTGGAGTATTATCGAAGGAGGATTTTTCAAGGGTCTAAAATATGTCTCCCACAAGGTGGAGACACAGTTGTTGTAACGACCCGCAAGAAACCCTACTTTAGACAACAATAAACCCACAATAATAAAAAATAGGCAGTAAAGATAGTGTGGATCAAAACTTATTATAGCCTCCACAAAAATAGTCGTATAGTGACAAGTAGAGTAGGGTGTCGAACACAAGGAACACACGATGCAACACTCAATATTATTTATAAATACATAATATAAGTATATGTGTATATATAACTATGCACAATTTTAATCCAATAATGTGGGTTTTAATATTTAATTTTTAATTGTTAATTGTTTATTTTTTTTATTTTTTTATTTTTGTATTCGACTTTTAATTTTCTATTTTTCAGTTTCCTTTTTAGGTTTTTAGATTTGTAATTTCTTTCTCTTTTTAAAATAAGTATTATATCTATATATAAAGTATATATAATGTAAGATAAATGAAAATAAATAAAAATAAAAATTCTCAAAATTTAGAATATAAAATATATTTGGGGTTCAAATATTTTTTTACTATTTTTGTGCTTCTTTAATGAATTTTGCTAATTTCTATATATTTTAAAAGTAAAAAAATCCTAAATAAGGGTCTAATTAAATATACCAAAATTAAAATGGATATGAAAAATACTAAAGAGTATTAAAATTTCTCCAAATTAATTTTAACGTAAAGATAATAATATAATAAAATTATAAAAAACCACATTTTTTTGAATTTTTGGATATTTTATAAATTTTTAAATAGGTTTTGGGGGGCTTTCAATATTTAAGCATTTTCGTTATCTATTTTTAGTGATTTTTTATCTGAAGGTTAATAATACAAAAATATGCCTACAATAATTTTTTGCTATTTTTTTCAAAATTATCTAGTAAATGTTTTGGCTTTTCTAAGACAAACAGAGATTAACTTTGTGCTATTTAATATTAGAAAATAGGAATGGGGAATAAAATGCAAATGTAAAATTATAGCATGATCAAGAATGCATTCAGGTACCTGTCCTATTTTTTGGTAATTTTTGAAGCATGGCAAATATTTTTAATAAATAGAAAATGGTTCACAAAAATATTGAACCTTGTAGGGGTATAATTGTAAATATAAATACAATCGAGGGTCCCAATACAATTTTAACCAAAATTTAACATTTATATTTGAATTTTATATATTAAAAGATAATTACATAAATTTTCAAGGGCTTCCATGCATTTTTTACAAGATAAATTGCGCGCCTCCACGTGACTTGTATGGACTAAGTTGCAATATACAAAAGTCTTGGGGGCTATGTGTAATTTATCCAAAAGTTTTTAAACTACTTAAAATAATAACATGACCATGTACTAATTACAAAAATTTAGAGGGAGGCTATGCAATTTACCCACTTATGCGCCTGAGATCTAACCATCCAGGAGTCACCATATGGTTGATCGTGTATCCCCCTTCATGTACCCCTTCATGGAAAATCAACGATTCAAATTAAATCTGGAATAATGTTCTTGATCGAATGGTGAGGAGGGGTACATCAAGAGTACACAAGAACAATTCATTGGCGAGCTTTGATCTTTCATTTATCTGGTCTCCGGCAATATTTCTTTCCTCTGACAATCCCAATAGGTAGATGGGCTTCCTCCACGTGCAATTGCGGGGTATAGGCGAGCAAAGAGAGAGCTAGATGCTCCAGTAAGGTTGAGACACCTGGAGCAGCTATGGGTGATTGTTGAGGTCCCAGGGGTGTTTCCAGACCTACAAGTTGCAACCAAAGTACTCTTTGGTGCGAGGACTATCTCTTCGACCCATGATTTCCTTGAAATAACAAGGGATATAAAACAGATAGGGGAGCTCAGGTGAGGGCAGTAGAGGGAGCTCTGACTCCTTTAATCATGGTTTTATTCAAGGGGTTTCTAAGGGTAATGAGTGAAGATGGAGGCATGGAGAAAATGGCGAAGGGACGACCTCGTGAAGCTCTGATAGAAGTCAGAGGGTATGCCGGACAGTTGACCGAGGTCAACAAAAAGGATGCGCCTGGTTGGTCCACGTGGACCAACCAGGAAATTCTAAGGAAAAAATACCTTAGAAAATAGATAATAAATAGTAATTGATTTAATTATTTTAGGTTATAAAATTAAAAAACGATTTTAATTTTTTGTAATATTTTATGCATATTTTTATTTATTTTGTAGAGGTATTTATTTACATGTTACTTTTTAGGGTATATATAGGTATATTTACCTATGTTTTAAGTATTTTATTTTTTGTAATTTAAATTTTATTATTTTATTTCTTATTTTACTATATTTATAACTTATTTTTATACATATAAATATATTTTATGATATTTTTCTGAAGTAATATATACATTTAATTAAATAGGAGTATGATATCTATAGGTATAAGTACATCTACTTTACCTATGTATTTTATATAAGTATTTTATTTTAATATTTTATTTATGTTATTATTTTAGGTATAGTATGTGCATATACTATAAATAATAGTTACAAAATTGTAGAAATAATAACTAATAAATAAAATGAATATTTTAATTAGGTATATTATACAATAGGGGTCCAAAACCTAACTTTCACACTTTAACTCTAAAAAATATGAGTCACCATCATTAAAAAGCTTATCAAAAGTTATATACAATTACAGGAGATTTTGATACATTTTGAGTTTTCATTTGGGAAATACGACTTTGTGAAGTTCGGTTTGCATCTTTTTATTTCGTGTATAACATGTTCACTGTATATTATTTTTGTGTGAATATATTTTGTACTTTTCTATATATTTTTTCTAAAATATTCATGTACAAAGTTTCATTAATTACGTGTAAATAATAAATAATAAAATTGGTCCCAAAAAGCAATTATTTTCCCATATTGTAGAATGATTCACTTGTGTCTTCTTTACAGTTAGTCGCCCTATCTCCCCCTACTTTATTCCTAGTGGACTAAGTCATCATGATGACCGAATCCCGGGGGCTAGGGTCAATTCAGTGTCCTTGACACTTCGCTCTTTTCTTTCCTTTATTCTTTTATTTTATCAATAAATACCATACACATATAATATTTATACAATATTTGGTACAAAGTAAACATTTATTTTGAGAATTTAATGAGATATTTATGCATTCTGCTAGGGTTAATGGCCAAAATGAAAGAATAAAGGTGATGAAATAGAGATTCATTACCCCATATACTTGCCTTTGTTAGTCCCTAGCAAACACTTATTCCTATAAGTGCTGAGAAGAAAATAAAGAAAAGAAAAGGAAATAACTTGGAGTAATGTTTAACTCTTAAACTTATTTTAATAATGTCAAAGTTTGGAGCTTCGAGAAGACCTTTGGATTATTGGTGTTCGGAAACACTTAGAGGTTAGGATTTGTGTAACAACAACCTTTAGGTTCCATACTCCTATTATCTAGTCCAATTTACAGCTAGGTCAAAACCATCCTCTCAGTCGCATACCGTTGCTACCTTGAAATGATGTAATTGTGTGTGAATTTGTTTAGCTCTCCCCAGATAAAACTATTGAACCTCTGAGGTGTCTGCTCATTTGATAACTCGTACCCGTGGAGTCAGATATTTCCTTCTAAGGTCGGGTACTTCTGGTCTTTACAATCGAATGGGATAAGAAGTTAGAAGAATGGGAAGAGAAGTGGGAATGGACCAGTGTAGTCTTCATTCCCTCATGAAGTCGGTCAGTGTAACCGGATCTTCACCAAGAAGTAGGATTTTTCTTAAGCTCAAATTTGTGGAATTACTGGTTGAAGGCTTACTTAGATATTTTCTTTGATTTTGCATAGCATCTACATACTTGTTTGTGCCCTATGGATATAGCATCTTTTTTTCCACCCATTTATTTTGGGTTCTTAGAAAAAGTTGCACCGGTAGAGTATCCCTCATCCGAAGCATTGTTCCAATCTATCTCCAGTCTTTATATATCATAATTATAAAAAGATATGGGTTATAGTACCGGTGTCGGCAATCCCCAAGAATGGTTCCTGAGCCACCCTTGACGAAGCGGCCTTGCATCATCCCGACTTAGACCCCAAGATTTTTCAACAATCCATCTAAGTTGAGTTAAGTGCTAAGTGTGAGGTTTCGTGTCAAGTCACTGTCTCAAGAGTCATATGGATGATATGAAGGGTTCTGTTTAGGCACATTGAATTGACTCATGAACGTAGTCTTATGGAATCTAAAGAATTAAGTCAAGGTCTACATAAAGCTCCAATCTTCAATGGGTTCCTTTGAATTTAAGTGCATAAAGGTCTACATAATGCTCCAATCTTCAAACTTTATTTGGATTTGTTCAATAGCCTAGATTACTTCAAAAAATGCTCATGTTATATACAATGCAGGAAAGTATTTTTGTAATGACATTTTTAAACTTTTGAAATTTTTATGGATTTTTGAAAAAGATAATGCAAATACAATTTTTTGTAAGATTTTTGCAAATGTTTTTTTGTTTCTAGTTTTGTATACGTTTTTGTGATTTTCGAAAACAAAATATTTTGGCTAAAAAATAGGTATAGATATTTACACGAAGATGCATTTTATATTTACAAGAATTGGATTTTTAAGAATTTACAAGGGATAAGTGATCAATTATATATATCGTTAATAAAGAATTTTAGTGTGATGTATATAATCCTCGCACTTATTTGAAAATATTTTTCAAACACCTTTGAAAATGGTAGGCCAAAATAATTTGTTTTCAAATAATTTTTAAAAATATTTATAATGTTTGAAACTCACTTTGCAAAGATTTTCAAACAGTATACATAGAATTTTAAATAAATTTTGTAACCATTTTTAAAACCATTTGCAAAAAGATTTTCAAACATTTTATTTCCACACAAAGAAAAGAAATTTCTACAAACAAAATATTTTACAAAGGTTGAAAATATTTTACAATTTTTTTCAAATCATTTTCCAAAGCATTTTACCTAATTTATTGTCAATATATTTAAAAAGAATTTGAGGAATAATAACATCATTTTTATTAAACAATTTAATGAATTTGTATATGTATGTTTGTAGTGTTTTAGCCGTATTTATAGAAAATACGAAAGTACGGTTATGGCTAAAATATATACAAAGTATATATTGACCTCATATACTTAGCTTGAGCTATGTCCTCATAGATCAATGAGAAAGGAAGACATAACTTATACTAAGTATAGAAAAGTCTATACTACCACGACTAAAGAATAATAAGTCGGTTGTCCTCCCTATACTTAGGATCAATTAGTCCTAAGTATAACAGTCTATATACCAATGCAGGGAGGGTCAAGGGTGGGAAAATAATAAATGAATAACTTAACGACTCGGCCTGTCTCCCACTATATCTAGGGTAAAATATCCCTAAGTATAGAAATAATGTCAAAAATTAAGGAAACAATCGAGGGATCAATGAATGAGCACCCAGATGCATTCATCCCCCTATACTTAGGATGAAGCATATCATAATATAGAAATGATGTATGGGATAACTGTAAATTTTCGGAAGAATCAAATAATAATGAATGAAAAGAAGAAAGTAGAAAATGGTTAACTAATCAAAAATGTTTTGCTAGCCTCGTCTGATTGAGTAGATGCTTGAATCGAGCACATATAGAAAGTGTCATGTTTAAGATAAGGTTTTGGAAGTTGACTGTTGATCACAAATCGTTGTGCGTCAGTTGACAAACCGAATATGACTACACTTCCATTGTCACACATATGTTTCACTAAGAATGACCCTGTACATTTGCTCTTTAATTTCCTTGGGAATAGTTTTAGCTTTGCATCAAATAACCAAACTTCTATCCTGGCTTGAAGGTCTTGTGGAGGATGTGCTTTTCATACAACTTCTTGACATTTTCTTTGTACACCAGGTTGTTGTCATATGTATACTCACAGAATTCAAGGAGCTGATGCAGATCCAACTTTCTGTTCTGCCCTCCCTTCTTGGAATCCAAGTTACAAACATTAATTTCCCATAATGGTTTGTGAATAAGTTCCATAGGCAAATGGCATGGCTTGT
Organism: Ottelia alismoides; assembly: GCA_037367405.1. Taxonomy (NCBI): domain Eukaryota; kingdom Viridiplantae; phylum Streptophyta; class Magnoliopsida; order Alismatales; family Hydrocharitaceae; genus Ottelia; species Ottelia alismoides. The sequence goes on from JAZKJV010008603.1 coordinate 357,124, forward strand.
CGTATACAAGACGGTAGGGAGACATTGCCAATGGTGACTTGTACATTGTATGATAGGACTAAAGTACTGAATCAAGCAATTATGTGTTGGAAATGCGAGCCCACGGCGAGCCATTGTGCAATAATTGTTATTGCAAATATCATTCCCTGGTCTGAAATGAAGAATGAATAATTTGCATAATAGGTCCCTTAGTACAATTAGGGTTATGTACCATGACCATCTTAATAATCATATAGCTGTTGATTCAACTATTTAATCATAGAGGCTGGTGCTTGGATGAATATCTAAAGGGCCAGATTGAGGACTCATCAAGCACTATCAAATGATTGTTAAGAGATGATCTCCAGCCTGAGTAGGAGATGGCAATCCTTATCTCTGAAGGCTGATATCTAACTGACCTCTTGATGCAGGTCCTCTGCATAGGAATAGAGATTCGGAGGTGTCAGATTAGTTAGGTCAAAGAGTTGACGTAACGAGATCGAGATAACCAAAGTCATGTATGTTGTCATGATATAGGCATGCATCCTCTGACCGGAGACAGATGTGTTACTATATGTCTGAGTGTGTACATTTGGCAGACCAATAGGTTGATGACCTAATCAAGGTCTATACACCGGCGCGCTGGTGTGCATATAAGGGCATATGAGTAATACGATCTCTCAAAGGGATCATACAGGTTCAGTTACTGAACCGGAAGACATGAGCTCACTCATGAGATATTGGGAAGAATCAAATTCCATGCGCATGGTCGTCTCGCTTTGGAAGCTTGACTGAATTTGTAGGTTTGATATATACTTTTAGTATATGATAAGACCTAGGTATAATATACGCTTTTGGAAAGTGTATGATTGATACCAACTCCCAATGATCGAATGAGAAACTTACTGATAAAACCGTGAAGTAGACAGTATAAAGTTGATCCAATACTTAGGGTTTAGTCTGAGTCTTCCAGTATGCAGGATGTACAGGTATTGGGAATACCTGAGGTGATTTGATCATAAACGATTGTATAACCATGACGCTTCCATTCCTAGGGAGTGATGAAACGGGTCTGGATTTTAGTGACTCCTCTCATTAGAGAAGTGATCTGATCTTGGTCCAAGTGTTGGACATTGATCTGAATGTGATTCAGATACAATGAGAAGATTAGATCTACGGTCTTAATTTAATCAAGCATCTATGGGAGGCCCGCGATCTGGATTTGAGATATGATCTCAATATCCATGTCACTATACGTGGAACAATACAATCGCCCTGTCCTTATCTCCAAGTATCTGCGGAGAGATTGTATTATTCTTGAAGGGTTCGAGAATAATTCCATAAGATCTAAGCAATGAAGAAATGATGATTAAATGTGATTTAATCATATTGATGTGTGAAGAAATTATCCAATGTAATTAAATGTGATTTAATTATTATGGATAAGAATAATGTGGATACAAATATCCAATTATTCATAATATATTATGAATGTGATTTATAATGTATTAGAGAGAGATAATTTTAATTTATATGTGTTGATTAATTATTATGTATATTGGATACACATTGTGTAATTAATTGACAATGTAAATTATATGTTGTTTTGGGTTGTGAATATGATTCACAATTTTTCCATGGCAAGATTGCAATATTCTCAAATATAATTGTGAATTATTTTTGAAGAATAAAAGCCAACAAAAGTTGTTGGAAAATAAATAAAGAGATTTCCATGGAGATATGCAATCTCATGATATGTCATGAGATTGCTCTCCTCATGGAAAGCTTGGGCGGCACCCAATTCCAAATAGGAATGGGTGGTCGTCCATATGGAATGTACATGGAGATGTAATCTCCATGTATATTCTCTCCTTATTTATTTGGTGTGATTTAGGACTAATTTATATTTGATTTTGTCAAATATATTTTAACCTAAATTTGTTGGTTTTACCAACAACAATCTTAGCCATTGGATTGACATAAATCAATCTCATCCATTGATTTTATATGTCACATGGATTGAGATCCATGGATCCCAAAACCCTATAAATAGAGAGGCATTCCATTCTCTCTCTTGACACATGAATATTGGTTCTCTCTCTCTTTCTCTTTCTTGGTACACGTCTACCCTCTCTCCCTCTAATTGGTGGCCGACCACCAAACCCTAGAGGAGAGAACCGTCGTCGCCTTCGCCACCGCGCCGCCGCTTCAACGTTCTTCGGTTCTCCGTCTTCTTGGAGAGTTCCTCTCACGAAGGAGACGTTCGATCTCGTGCGACGAGATCAGGAGCAACCACGCTTGGATCATCTTCTTGCATTGCGAGGACAACGCGGTTCATCCCCGCGCTCGCAAGCAGTCTCGCCGATGATCGGACTTGAGACAGGAGGTCTCTTCTCTTAGAGACTCGATCAAACACGCTTCAAGAGGTATTGCATTATACTTGTTGTGGTTATAGATGAAACGATCTGAGAATGGTTCTCGGATCATGTGGTTTCATCGAATAAAGATGTTAAATTCCGCTGCACCGAACAACTAGTACGACTAGTCGTTCTTCGTCGTATCCGATACGACGATCATGCTTCCGTGATGCGCTTGAAGGATAATTCCATATCCTTCAAGTGGTATCAGAGCCAGGTTGACGGTTTCGAATATGATTCGAAAAACCGAGGACGACTTGGGTTCGTTAAGGTCGCGAAAGTTTTTATCGCATTTGATTTCGCAGATCTATTTAGTAAATAAATTCGGCACTGTTTAAATTGTTTAAACACGAATTTAATACTTGGATTTTGTTCCCCATCAAATAAGGAAACCATAGGATCTGAGTTTACGTAAATCGGATTTCGTATGCTCTAGATATGGTTGTTTTAACGAACATGTATGCACTGTTGCGGGAACTGTAGATCTGAACGTGATTAAAATGTTAATTACTGTTTAGACTAGCCTCGAAATGCATGTAATCACTTGCGTTCTCTCCTAAATCAAGTTAGCAATCTATGAAAATTGATTTTGTCTAATTTGGATTTAAATTGATTGAGATATGTTAATTTTAGTAAGTAGGGGTCACTGCTGAAATTACAGTCCTAATCTAGAACCAAGTGATTGTCAATTAGTGAAATTAATTGTTAATTTCGTGAAATAATCATGAAAAATATTTGTGAAATATTGGAAGTTGATTATTTACATAATTGACATGGCTCAACCAATTAATTGATTAGATTTGATCTAAATCTTAATTGGAAACACAATCATCAAACTTGATGTCTGTATAGTGACTGTCATTTAATAAATTAGTGAAATTAAATTGTTTAATTTCCTAGAATAATTGTGCATAAATATTTGTGAAATATTTGATGATAATTATTCTCTTAAATGACATTGCCTTAACCAATAATTGATTAGATGTGATCTAGATCACTAATTGGTTACATGATCAACATTCCAACAAACATGTTGCTTGAATAGGACTTGGGATTTGTTTAGCAAATCTCATTATAATGTTAATAAAAATTGTTTTAATTATTATTATATGGTATAATTTCGGTTGAAGAACCGATGATCATCTCAAGTACAAAATGATTTATTTTGCATTATCCTTGCCCGAGGTGGATATGGTGTCTAGTCGGAGAGCATTGGGGTTGCGGGTTGCAATGTATGTGGTCCGCCCCACTCTCGTTGGTACTGGCCATGACGGCAGGTAGGGTTAGTATAATGCTTAAGAAATCATGATGTATTTCTAATTATTAAAATTCGAAATAATACGTATTCGAGATAATACCATAATTCAAGTAACAATTAAAAAAATGTTTGTTGGATATTAATTGGATCATTAATTTATTATGATTAGATTAATTGGAATCGAATTAAAATTAAGATACTCTATTATAAATAGACGTGTTATTTCCCTTGGAAGAATTAATCATAATGAATATGATTCATAATGATTAATTAGAATTTGAATATGATATGGAGGATCACATAAGTGACATCCATGGTCTCCCGTCAAGGCGGAGGGTTCCGTCGCCAGATATGTAGGAGATGCCTGTCCGAAGTGGCAGCTCCTGCATACGATCCATTTGGATCGGGCTCTTCGCTTCTCGGAAGAGTAAGGACGTATGCGTAGTGACCCCAATATCGAGTCCTCATATTATTGGGGCGATATTGGATTGCGCATAGCGAGTTGTATTCCTGTTGACGGTTGGTTCAATTAATGACGGGTCAACATCGCCTTAGGGGTGGTGGGCCCGGGTGTTAAAGACCAAATTGGGAGATGCAAGTTGGACTTGCAAGGCAGAATGTGTTCCTGCTTCTTTTTATCCGAGTTGTAAGTTCTCGTATTATTGGGATGCAACAAAGATAAGGAAGGAGATCCCAGATCTTGCTTGAGATATAATGGTAAGTATATCTCGTACATTGAGAGTGATTAAGGGAATGAACTTTCAATGTTGATAAGGCAAGACAACTTTGATATAAAATTTCCTAAATCAAAGTAAAATATGTATATATATAAATATATACACTTATGCAAATTTCTTATTTCAGATAATCCTTCATTAAACCCACTCAATGTTATACTCAATAATAACCAGTAAAATATCATGGATTGGACTCATGATCCAGATATTGTACTTGCAATTGGACACATAATGTATGTGGTTGCAATGTACAAGTTTCCTCATAATAATGAGGAATGACAATTAAATAGATAATAGGACTACATCCCTAGGGTTTGTATGTCTCTATAGTTTTGATCTCATCGGATGTACTTTGGAAGTAACATGTCGATGATGATCGCAATTGTCAAATAATCCTTATAAAATCAATGAAGATATTCTGGCATATATATGTGCTCTTAACATTTAATCATGAGTGACATGGTTCTCTGCATCATGTAGAATGGTAGATCTATAAGAGATGATGTATTCAAATTGTTTGAGTACCTACCTGAACCTATGTTTTAAGAGTTTAGATGGATGTAGATGATGAGTGTCATCATTCTACTATCTATACTCTAGTCATTCATGAAGCTTCATAATATTCATATTGTATGAATTTAATGAAGCATGTATAAATGTTGAAATGCTCTTACATTAAATTCTTTTGAATTTAACATAAGAGATCCTTAGTCTTAAGCAATGGTTGCTTATAGATAAAGGGAGCGCAGTGGAAGTATGGGTTGGACCCGAGTAAGAAGTATGGTCAAAGAGTTGACTGTACATCTATGACTTCCATATGTCATCCGAAGAGTTGGGTGAATGCCAATACTGCAATAAGTTGATGTGTTGATAGTATGACTATCAAGTCTGTCTGGAATCCTTAGAGAAGGACTCGGATGGAGCATCGGATTAATCTACATAAATCATTGATATTGACTTGCTTATTAAATAAGATAAAGTCAAATAATTGTATCTCAATCTTCTGATGACATTTGCAATAGGTTGCATATGTTTTAGAGGACTGGAAAATTTGATCTTAAAGGTTTATAGTTATCCATATGGTCTCTGCTAGATTGATAGACTTGTTAATTTCAGTGGGAGAGCCCTTAGTCTTAGAGAATGTCTCTATGACCTAGATATAAGAATACACTCATTGTTTGTTTCTAAATGTTGGAAATAAACATGAATTCTGAGATAGAACTATCATAAAGAGTTATGATGAAGATATTTCAGATAGTAATCTAAAATTTGGTGGACTCCACTAAATTAGAAAAATTAATGAATGGTTCATTAATATTTCTAAATACTGAAATTAAAACCTTTATAAGATCAATAGGAGGATGAAAATCATATGACAATGATTTAGCATCGAGCCTTGGACATTTATCTATCGATTTGATCAATAGACTAGTAAGAGATGAAACTTTAGAATGTCTAAAATTTCAAAACTTACATACTTATGAATATTGTATTCAAAGTAAAAATGTCCAATACACCTTTCTTTGAGAATGGTGTAAGATGTCAAGGTATTCGGGATCTCATACATATTGATGTATGCGGATCATCTATATCATAGTAAACATTATGGATATGTGATATCTATTAATGATTATGAATGATATGAGATTTCTTCTTTTCATCTAAAGAAATTTTTTGAAATGTTCAAAGATTTCATTATTTTGGTTTACAACCAAAGTTTGAAGGAAGATAAAATGAATCTGATCTAATCTAGGTAGCCTGTACCTGTTAGATGAATTCAAAGGATACCTTATAGAGATATGAATATCATTTCTATCTCAATCCTCCTAACACACCTTAACTCAATAGAGTTATAGGTAGATACAATTAGATCATGTGTGACATGATCTTATCAATGATGAATTTTAGCATAATTATCCCTTAATTTCCAGGTATATATTTGTAGTAGAGACTACAATGTATATCCTTAATAAGGTTCCATGTATGTTGGAATCTAGCACTTGAAAGTGCTGCTTCATTAGGAAAATAAAGGATGGTATTGGATACCTACTATATGACCTTGAGATTCTAAGTATCTCATCTCTGAGAATATGACTCTTAGAGGTTGAGACTCTTGAGAATCAAGATGAAAATGAAGTGTAGGAACTCATTTATCTTGAGAAGATAATGAGGCTCCTGAAATTGGAAACTAAAAGGACAATTAAAGATGAAACACTAATACCTCTTCAAATGAGTTTGAGGATGGATTCCATGTGTCAGAGAAATCTGACAATGATCGGATTTCGTGTGATGAAATTCCTGAGGATCATAACATGGAAAGATGGATGTTAGCAATAAAAGTCTAAAGTAGACTTCATATACAAGTGTTGTATATGGACCCTCGAGGATCCACCTATGTGGGTAAGACCTGTAAAGGTGTAAATGGATCGTCAAGAGAAAGGAAACCTGATGAGAAGGTAGAGACCTTCAAAGCATGGTTCGTAGCCATGAGCCACACACCGGAAGAGAAGACATTGCTTGCAATGAGACTTGCTCTTCGGTGACCTTGCTTAAAACCATCAGAATATTGCTGACCTTAGCTACACAACTTGACTATTGCATCTTCAAGATGTAAGTCAATATTGCATTCCTCTATGAATACCTCTCTGAGGATATTCACATGAAGAAGCCCCAGGGCTTCATGGTTGAGGAAAGCAAGGTATGCAAGCTGAAGAATCCATCTATGGACTCAAATAAGCTTCTTTAAGTTGGATCATAAGATTTGATGAAATTATAAATGTTATGATTTCAAATAGAATCTGGATGAGCCATGTAAAGCTTAGTGGGAGTGCCTTTGTGTTCATCGTGCTAAATGTAGATAATATCCTAATAATTTGGAATGATATAAGGATGATAATAAGTGTTTTATGGATTGGTTGCTCCATATCTCGAAATATGATTTCAAAGATACCTCTTAGATCTTAGTTCTGAAGTTGTTCAGATGCAAAGAGAAGAGGATAAAGGGACTGTCACATTTATAGTACACCTTGGACATATTCTATTCGTAGAAATTCCAAGAAAGTCTTCTATCCCTTAAGATATGGTACTGACCTATCTCATGGGATAGCATCTCAAAGAGTTGAGGAAGTGAATGTTAGAACTACTTTCCCTTGGGCATCAGTTCTGAGAAGCCGGGTGTGTGCTAGATGTGTACAAAAGCTAGGTGGCTGCCATGTAGTGGGAGTAGTAAACTGATACTAATCCTACTATGGAAATAAAACACTTGGTTGCAGTAATAACAAAATCTTCATATATGACAAGATTCTTGAGATAGTGATCTCAAAGTCTTATCTTCAAAGCTTAAGACTTTATAGATAGAGATCTAAAAGGTCTTAACTGTAGATACCTTAAGAGATAGTGATCTCCAGGAATAAGGGTATTCTGATAAGGATTATGGAAATACTGGTTATGATAATTGTTAAGCCATAGTGTCAAGGACACTATAGTTTTTAACAAGATTGAGTATTGATTGCATAAGATGCAACATTCGCATTAGATGCGAGCACTGTTACTGGGGATATGCAAGTGCCGTAAAAGGACTTGGCGTAGTCTCGTAGGAACAGAGTGACTGATCAGCTTACCTAGCTATTTTCTAAATAGCCTATGATTGTCACATGAGTGCGGGTTTAAATGATTAGCCCATTAATGGCTCTTTGGGCTAGTGGGAGATTGTTGGAAATGCGAGCCCACGGCGAGCCATTGTGCAATAAATGTTATTGCAAATATCATTCCCTGGTCTGAAATGAAGAATGAATAATTTGCATAATAGGTCCCTTAGTACAATTAGGGTTATGTACCATGGCCATCTTAATAATCATATAGTTGTTGATTCAAGTATTGAATCATAGAGGCTGGTGCTTGGATGAATATCTAAAGGGTTAGATTGAGGACTCATCAAGCACTGTCAAATGATTGTTAAGAGATGATCTCCAGCCTGAGTAGGAGATGGCAATCCTTATCTTTGAAGGCTGATATCTGACTGACCTCTTGATGCAGGTCCTCTGCATAGGAATAGAGATTCGGAGGTGTCAGATTAGTTAGGTCAAAGAGTTGACTTAACGAGATCGAGATAACCAAAGTCCTGTATCGTATGCTGTCATGATATAGGCATGCATCATCTGACCGGAGACAGATGTGTTACTATATGTCTGAGTGTGTACATTTGGCAGACCAATAGGTTGATGACCTAATCAAGGTCTATACACCGGCGCGCTGGTGTGCATATAAGGGCATATGAGTAATACGATCTCTCAAAGGGATCATACAGGTTCAGTTACTGAACCGCAAGACATGAGCTCACTCATGAGATATTGGAAAGAATCAAATTCCATGCGCATGGTCGTCTCGCTTTGGAAGCTTGACTGAATTTGTAGGTTTGATATATACTTTTAGTATATGATCAAGACCTAGGTATAATATATGCTTTTGGAAAGTGTATGATTGATACCAACTCCCAATGATCGAATGAGAAACTTACTGATAAAACCGTGAAGTAGACAGTATAAAGTTGATCCAATACTTCGGGTTTAGTCTGAGTCTTCCAGTATGCAGGATGTAAAGGTATTGGGAATACCTGAGGGTGATTTGATCATAAACGATTGTATAACCATGACGCTTCCATTCCTAGGGAGTGATGAAACGGGTCTGGATTTTAGTGACTCCTCTCAGTAGAGAAGTGATCTGATCTTGGTCCAAGTGTTGAACATTGATCTGAATGTGATTCAGATACAATGAGAAGATTAGATCTACGGTCTTGATTTAATCAAGCATCTATGGGAGGCCCGCGATCTGGATTTGAGATATGATCTCAATATCCATGTCACTATACGTGGAACAATACAATCGCCCTGTCCTTATCTCCAAGTATCTGCGGAGAGATTGCATTATTCTTGAAGGGTTCGAGAATAATTCCATAAGATCTAAGCAATGAAGAAATTATGATTAAATGTGATTTAATCATATTGATGTGTGAAGAAATTATCCAATGTAATTAAATGTGATTTAATTATTATGGATAAGAACAATGTGGATACAAATATCCAATTATTCATAATATATTATGAATGTGATTTATAATGTATTAGAGAGAGCTAATTTTAATTTATATGTGTTGATTAATTATTATGTGTATTGGATACACATTGTGTAATTAATTGACAATGTAAATTATATGTTGTTTTGGGTTGTGAATATGATTCACAATTTTTACATGGCAAGATTGCAATATTCTCAAATATAATTGTGAATTATTTTTGAAGAATAAAAGCCAACAAAAGTTGTTGGAAAATAAATAAAGAGATTTCCATGGAGATATGCAATCTCATGACATGTCATGAGATTGCTCTCCTCATGGAAAGCTTGGGCGGCACCCAATTCCAAATAGGAATGGGTGGTCGTCCATATGGAATGTACATGGATATGTAATCTCCATGTATATTCTCTCCTTATTTATTTGGTGTGATTTAGGACTAATTTATATTTGATTTTGTCAAATATATTTTAACCTAAATTTATTGGTTTTACCAACAACAATCTTAGCCATTGGATTGACATAAATCAATCTCATCCATTGATTTTATATGTCACATGGATTGAGATCCATGGATCCCAAAACCCTATAAATAGAGAGGCATTCCATGATCTCTCTTGACACATGAATATTGGAGCTCTCTCTCTCTTTCTCTTTCTTGGTACACGTCTATCCTCTCTCCCTCTAATTGGTGGCCGACCACCAAACCCTAGAGGAGAGAACCGTCGTCGCCTTCACCACCGCGACGCCGCTTCGACGTTCTTCGGTTCTCCGTCTTCTTGGAGAGTTCCTCTCACGAAGGATACGTTCGATCTTGTGCGACGAGATCAGGAGCAACCACGCTTGGATCATCTTCTTGGATTCCGAGGACAATGCGGTTCATCCCCGCGCTTGCAAGCAGTCTCGCCGACGATCGGACTTGAGACAGGAGGTCTCTTCTCTTAAAGACTCGATCAACCACGCTTCAAGAGGTACTGCATTATACTTGTTGTGGTTATAGATGAAACGATCTGAGAATGGTTCTCGGATCATGTGGTTTCATCGAATAAAAATTTTAAATTCCGCTGCACCGAACAACTAGTACGACTAGTCGTTCTTCGTCGTATCCGATACGACGATCACGCTTCCGTGATGCGCTTGAAGGATAATTCCATATCCTTCATTATGACCATTTTTCCTATCGGGTGGTATGAGTTTCTACATTATTGTTTTTATCTTACTATTTGAACATTCATCCATGCCATTAGATTGTGGGTGGTAGGGAGAGGCACCGCGATGTTCGATACAGAATTCCTGTGTTAGTTTCTTCACCTCTTATTGACAAAGTGGTTATCCCCATCAGATATGAGGATTTTAGGGATCCTGAATATTGCAATGATGTAATCTCGTAGAACTGGTAGATGGTATTACTATAGATAGTTTGCGTTGGGATAGCATCCACCCAACTAGGGTTGGCTATCGAGCCCAACAAGCCGAGCCAACCCCTGGATCAGGCTCGGGCTCGATAATCCCAACTGGGCTCGGGCTCGAGCTCGGGCTCGTTCGAGCCCAGCCGAGCTGGCTCGATCTCGGTCTCGATGAGAGCGAGCCCTTATCGAGCTGGATCAAGCTCCATAAGGCTTGAGCTGAGCCCCTTATCGAACCCTAGCTCCTTATCGAGTCTTGACTGGGCTCGAACCCAAGTTGAGCTCGTCAAGGAAATTGGGTATTTTTGGTGGAAGAGTGTTTTATGTGGGTTCGAACTCGAGACTTGCTCTATCAAAGACTGTGTTCCTTACCAGTAGGCCACTATCCAAGTTGTGTATAAAATCTTAATTATAATATATATATATATATTGTAACACTATATTTGCTTATAAAAAATACTAATTTTTTAATGCGTGAGCGGGGGGCAAATGTGTGGGTGGGAATGGGATTGATTTCAGAATTTGGGTCATGACTCGTGACTCGTGGAAGGGTCAAAGTTAGTGGAGGGAAAATTGCAAAGGGATAATTTTATTTTGTTTATATTATATATAAATATATAATTTATATATGTATATATATTCCCTATCGAGCCCCTTATTGAGTTTTCAAGCTGAGCGGGGCTGGGCTCGAGCTCGGCTTGTTAAGATATCGAGCCCAAAATTCTGGCACAGGCTCGTCTCAATAGCTTAATGAGCTGGGCTCACGAGCCCTTATCGAGTCGAGCCCGAGCCTGGCTCATCGAGTTGTGAATCAATATCCAACCCTACACCCAATGGCTTACATAATAGACAACGAGCAGAATATACTCAAATCCTAGGCTGTTAGGAAACGGGCCTATGAAGTCAATGCCCCACACTTCAAACATGTATGAAATCTGAATGTATTTCAAAGGCATTGTCTCTCTCATTCCAATGGTACCACCCAATCTTTGACATTCAGTGCAATGCTTGACAAAGTCTTCTATGTCTTTGAATAGAGTAAGCCACCAGAGAATCAGGAGGACACCAAAGGCCGCATTGTAAAACTTTTGATTTCTTCCATAGTGGTGTCGTCCTGATTCTCTGGAATGGAAATGCTCCAGGTGACTGTGGACTTTCTCCTGAGGAATGCATCTTCTCCAAATGCATATGCCCCCTCTTGAATGAGATATGGATCCTCCCATTAGTAGAAATGGATTTCTGATAAGAACTTGTCTCTTTTTATCTTATGTCATTCTTGTGGAGTTTTTCGGGTACAAGATAGTTCGCAATATCAGCGAACCAAGGGAGCGAGCTGACTGATAAGATGGTCTTATATGAAAAAGTCTCCGTGATAGGCAATAAGTTCGGCTTAGGAGTGTCTGGCTCTTGCAATCTTGATAAGTGATCAGCCACCACATTTTTGACTCCAGGTTTATCTTGAATTTCAAGGTCAAATTTCTGGAGTAGAAGGATCCATCTGATTAACCATGGTTTGGCATCCTTCTTGGCTTCTAGATACTTGATGGCCAAGTGATATGTACATATTATAACCTTGGATCCAAGCTAATGGGATCTAAAATTTCTCCAGGGCAAATACGACTACTAGCATCACTTTTTCGGTGACAGTGTAGCTTCTTTGTGCTTAGTCTAGAGTTTTGCTGGCATAGTGAATCAAATATAGAATATGATCTCTCATTGGTCCTAGAACTTCCCAAATGGCATAATTAGAAGCATCAATCATGATCTGAAATGGTAGAGACCAGTCTAGCGGTTGAAGGAAAGGGGCTTGGGTGATTACTTCCTTTAATTGAGTAAAGGCATGGAGGACTCTGTCATCCACAATAAAATCTGTCTCCTTACCTAGAAGCTTGGTCAAGGGTCAAGCAATTTTGCCGAAGTATTTGATAAATCGTCAGTAGAAATCGACATGACCTAGGAATGATCTGACCTGCTTCAAATTAGTAGGTGGTACTTGCTTTGAAATCACTTCTACCTTCACTGGATCTACCTCCATGCCACGCTTTGAGATGACATGTCCGAGCACAATACCTTTGGTCACCATACAATGGCTCTTCTCCTACAAGAGAACCAGGTTCACTTCACAATATCTTTTCAGAATTCGGTTTAAATAAGATAAACATTGGTCAAAGCTATCTCCGTATACCGAGAAATCATCCATGAGGAGCTTGAGAAAACTTTCAACCATATCTATAAATATTGCCAACATACATAGCTAGAACATCGCTGGAGCATTGCACAACCCGAACGGCATTCTGCGAAAGGCATATGTCCCAAATGGATAGGTTAAGGTTATCTTCTCTTGATCTTTCGGAGCAATAGTGATTATAACTAGAGTATCCATCCAAAAAATAGAAATATTCTTTCGTGGTCAGTCTTTCGACTATCTGGTCGATGAAGGAGAGTGGAAAGTGGTCTTTCTTGGTTACTAAATTCAGACGCATGTAATCCACACAGACGAGCCAAGATGTTGGAACTCTGGTTGCGATCTCCTCTCCTTTTTTTCATTCTTGACCATGGTTATCCCAGACTTCTTGGGCACAACATGCATGGGACTCACCCATTTTGAGTCGGAGATGGGATATATAAATCCTGCATCACACCATTTTGTGACCTCGTTCATCACAACCTCCCAAAGGTTTGTTGTCTTATTCAAGGTATATGTAATACGAGCATAATGAGGGGTTTATACCTTGGAGATCTGAAATCTTATAGCCTATGGCTTTGTAGTTTCTTTCTAGAAGCTCGAGCAGATGAGATTCTTGCTTCTCGATTAGCTGTGAATTTATGATTATGGGGAACATATTTTCTATCCCGCAAGGAGGGCATACTTCATGTTTGCTGGAAGTGGTTTGATTTCGGGTGGGGACTGGTTTAGGTTAGTGGTGACTTTGGCTACTACGCATGGCGATGGTGTTGGGTCTTTCATCTCTATTGTGTCCACCACTGGCATTGTAGGCTCTGAGTGTAGTGTTGCACAGAATTCTTCGATGATTGAATCTTGTTCACAGAAATTTCTAATGATGTCCTCTTTCTCTGTCATGGATAGGTGGCCATGAGCGCATTCCTCAGGCAAATCAGCAAAAATCTCATCTTCAAGGATATCTAGGAACTCGACTTTGTTGTCTAGGACTTCCTCTGTAGAGAGGAATGCCTGGGTCTTGATATCATCCATGAATGGATTTGTATCACAGATTTCGACCAAAAAGTCACAGTCTTCTATTCACTATCTTGCTGGCTTACTCTCGTCTGATGTTGATGCTGAAGGTTAAGGAACTTGGATCGTTTCAATCAACTCTTTATCACTATTTGAATGGAATGTTATTTGCCTGGTGCCATAGTTCTCTATTGCTTCGACTGTTCGAAGGAATGACTGTCCAAGTATTATTGGGGTATGCATAAGAGGAACTGGAGTGTCCATATCCAGAACTATGAAATATGCAGGGAACTGCATTCCCTGAATGGTAACTATGACATCTTCCAAAATTCTCCGAGGTCGCTTAATGGATGTGTATGCGAACTGCATAATCATTCTTGTGGACTTGAGTGGTCCCAACTCAAATTCTTTGAGCAGTGAAGTGGGCATGACGTTTATTGAGGATCCACTGTCAAGTAGAGTTCGACCAAACTCTTGATCAAACATCTGACATCTGACTAAAGGAGCTCCCATATCCTTCCTCTTTGTTGGGAGATTGCTGATTGCATTTACTACACGATGAGAATGTGCTTCACATTTCTTTCACGAGTGTTACATAGATGTCCCTTCGAAGTACATGCGTACTTCAGAACTTTCTCGATATTAGGGATGTACTAGATGGCTTTGAGAAGATACATTTCAAGAACAAGATTCTGAATTAATTCTACCACATTATGGTCAGATAAGACAATTTTAAATTTTTTTTTTGGATTTTATCATTACATCAGGAAACATATGTAGAGAATCAAAATTAGCAGTAGAAATAGTGTTCTTATTTACAACAAAATCTGTGCCCACATCAGGATGTACATGTGGATGACTAAAATGAACACGGTCTTCCAAGAAAGGTGGTCATCCGAAATCTTCAAATGAGGCTCCATCAGCTGGCGTCAGATCAATGGGAGGTGTAGTCTCCTCCACGGCTACCTGGATGGCACTTCGTCTACTACTGTTGGTACTATCTTTGTGGCATTTTTGGTTTTGCTGATTTTTTTGGATTTTTGATGATGCTTCTCCTTCTTCTTCCTCACCCAGCCTGGCTTGTGGTTTTGCTGATGTAGAATAATACGCGGCTTGCCCACAGTTTCTTTATTCTTCCCCTTGCAAGTGGTTGATGGCTGCATGGTTCTACCGCTCCTGAGAGTGACAACATTAGATAGAAACAAATCATTCATATCTGACTCTATAAGACCAGAAGAAACTTCACATACTACATGCTCTTTCTTCTTAAAATTAAGGGAGTTTGCCTCCACTTGTGCAAGAATGGAGGTCTTTGATGCGCTGAAATCGTCTAACTTATGACTGGGGTCTGCAAGGCCCTTTGACAAGTTGGGCCAGCCAGTCCAAGGCAGGGTTCACAGGAGATGCAACTTTAGATACCCGACATGCTGGCTACATTAGTATTATTGATGGTACTGAGAATGATACTGAGGAGAAGGGTGATGTTGTTAATACTATTGAGGAGGGTGCTGTTGATAAGGCACAACAGCATACTGGTAGTTTGGCTGGCATTATTGGTACTGTGGTTTTTGTTATTGGTTCTGTCTCCAATTGCCATGGAATTGTGGAGACTGTTGGTGTTGTTGGTGTTGAGGCTAGTTATCCTGGACAAACATCCCTCATTTTTGTTGAGGGAACTGGTGGGAATTAGCAGCCTGACTCTGCTAAGATCCACCTGGACGTATTGGCTACGCATCATTTCACCATACGTCATTCACCTCTTGAATAAGAGGTGGTGGATGGGAGAACCGATATGGAATGTACCGGGGTTCTGGCTGGTAGACAATCATTGCCGCTGTGACTGCTGAGGAGTTGATGGCTCTAGGGCTTGCACGTAGTAGACATGTTGAGCTGATGGCTGAGGCTGACTCGGTTGAGGAGGATGTGGCAGTGAATGTTCCTTCGTCTCAGCTGGAGTGGAGATTGATATAGACACAGAGTTGCAAGAGATGATTGTACTTACCAACAGCTCCAGATGCTTGGTGATATGATCTAGTTTGTCTAGGTTCTTCATTCTTTGTTCGATCACAACAAGTTTCTCCAGGTCCAATGATAGCTTCTTAATTATGTCTACCTTGGATAGGTAGATCACCATAATAGTCAAATTGGAGATTTCATCCCTGTCCGGCATGTGGGATTCTGCCATGTACACATGCTTTGAACATTTTGTAGTTGTCGCTAATAACACAAGATGACGATAAAGCGGCCTCTCCTTCCACCATTTCTTCAAAGATATGCCAGACGACATCCTCATCTTTGTTGAAATGAGAGCCATCGCATGAGACATACACAAGCTTCCCACTCTCTATTGCAAGTCTCCCAAAGAAGTGTTGGACTAGGCTAGTCCTAGGAATCTCATGATGGGGACACTTTTCCTGCAACTCAGCAAACCTCTCCCAAATTTCATGGATGGATTCTTGAGTGGCTTGGGTGAAGTTTGCTATCCGGGCATGCAAACAAGGATGGGTTCACCTACTCAACATAGATGGAGCCATAAAAGTTTGGCTCTTTTTTATCTTTTCAATTTTATTGTTATTTTCAGGCAATCTTATAACGAGTCCTTATGTACGGTAACCCTATAGGAGCGTGTGTACTATCAAGCAAGTGCCCTATACTTGTCCCACATCCTTTATATCATGTGATCTGCACGCTTAATGGTCCTTGATCTCATACTTGGGCAGCTACTTAGCCAAAGAAATAGAAAGGAAGCCAATAGGTGAAACCAATACATCAGACCTCGCTCGTAATGGAATCACCCATGAGCATGCAAAAACCTACTCGGACTTAAATCGATGAGACATACACACCTGTGATGGCGTGGCCTAAGATCAATACTTCAGACCAAGTCAGATGCTCCACATAAGGCGGGAACATTGTGATCGACTAGGCCCTACTTGGTCACGTACGATATAAGTGCCAATACTTCGCCAACCCAAGTGATAATTAAGATGCCACAAATCGATATTTGGGCTCTTATCCTTAGTGGGGTGCACCTCACTTAGACTGGAGTGTACCTGAAAATAATGTGGGATTTATGAACCCCAAACAATGTTTGTTACAAATTGTAATTAAGGCCAAGTTTATTTAGCAACCCCTTTTTAATTTTTGGATTTTCATTTTTGAGTATTTTTCAGAGAAAGTCGTCTAACAATTTTTTGTATTTTTCCTTTATGTTCTAAGTGATATAAACACAGTGGAGAGAGGACAGAAAAGTCGTTCAAGTCATCACTAAGGTAGAATTCTTGCCTTAGTGACTAATGATGCATGCAAAGATAAAATTACTTACTATACTTCCCAGCTCTCTCCATGTGGGATGCAAGGCAACATTGAAATATTTACACTATATGACGGTATGCAGAAGTGAGAAAATGTCCTAAATAGTAGCTACTATTATCAGGAAAACCGAATGCTAATCACTTAAAAATGGATCCTAATGTTCGGTCTTAGAGACCTCTCGGTGCCCACCACAACAGATTCTGCAAGTGTTGTATGAGGTCTCTCATGGCTCGTGGTTCAAATTCTAATTAATCAATAATTAATTTTTGACTAAGTCCTAGAAAAGTAGACTATAGGTGCATGCAATGTTGTTAGGGCTTTGGACCTAGCTGCCGAGTCAAGCAACCGACTATCTAAGGGCTCGCTTACAGAAAAGAAATATAAACAAAGGTAAAAAGCTCAAATCATGGGAAACAGAATAAACAAAGGAGATAAAGAACAAAAAATCGGGTACGGGGCTCCCAGGTGAACAGACACCCGGGCACTGGACCTCGTGTGGTGGAGAGAGTACTATCCAAATTAATTACAAATTATCTTGCAAAAATTAAATCTCTCTTTCACTAAAAAATATTAAAAATGCTAGGCTAAATGATGCTCTTCTCCTCCTTCCTTGCTTTCTCTCCTGCTCTCTCTGGGTCGGCTCAAAAGAGAAGGTCGACCTCCACTTGCCTTGGGTGCGCTCACCTCCTAAGGGATAGCCCTCCTCAAGCAGTCCCTCGCAAGAAATATTAACAAGAAACGTGATTATAATTAATCAAATAATTATCAAGAAATAAATAGCAGAAAATGTGTAAGTAAATAATGGACAATTATATATACAAAATGTGCTACAATCCACTTCTCCTCGGCAACGGTACCATTTGTCGAAGGAGGATTTTTCACGGGTCTAAAATATGTCTCACACAAGACGGAGACATAATCGATGTGGTGACCCATAAGAAACCCTACTTCAAACAACAATCAACCCATAAAAATAAAAGTTAATAAAGATAGTGTGGATCAAAATGTATTATAAACCCTACAAAAACGGTCGTATAGTAACAAGAAAAGTAGGATGTTGAACACAGGGAACACACGATGCATCACTCGATATTATTTATAAATAAATAATATAGGTATATGTGTATATATAAATATGCGCAATTTTAATCAAATAATGTGGATTTTATTTTTTATTAATTAATTAATTAATTTTAATTTTTACTTGGTTTTCAGTGTTCTATTTTTATATTTCTATTTGGGTTTTTAGATTTTTAATTTCATTTACTTTTTAAAATAAGTACTATAGCTATATATAGAGTGTACATACAATGTAAGATAATATGAAAATAAATAAAAAAATGCATACAATTCAGAAAATAAAATATTTTTGGATTTTAAATATTTTTTAATATTTTTATGTTTTAATGAATTTAGCTAATTTTATATACTTTTAAAGTCAAAAATACCCTAAATCTGGTATTAATTAAATAAGCAGAAATTAAAATGGAGATGAAAAGTACCAAAGAATATCAAATCTTCTCCAAAATAATTTTAATATAAATATAATAATGTAAATAAAATTATAAAATAGAAACCACTATGGAATTTTTGGATATTTTATAAATTTTTATAAAGATTTTGGGGGATTTTCAATTTTAAGCATTTTCTTTTTCTATTTTTAGTGATTTTTGGTCTGAAGGTTAATAATACTTAAATAAGCCTACAATAATTTTTGGGAATTTTTCAAAATGATTTTATATTTTTTGGCTTTTTTAAGACAAACAGGGACTGGTCGTGCACTATTTAATTTTCAGAAAATAGGATAGGAATAAAATGTAAATGTAAAATTATAACATGATCAAGCAGGCATGATAGTACATGCTCCCATTTTTTGGTAATTTTCGGGGCATGACAAATATTTTTAATAAATAGAAAATAACTCAAAAAATATTCTACCTAATATGGGCATAATTACAAATATAAATATAACCGAGGGCCCTAATGCAATTTTACCTAGAACTCAACACTGTTATTTATATTTTATATATTAAAAGACAATAACATAAATCCATGAGGGCTTCCATGCAAATTTTACAAGATAAATCGTGCACATGCATGCGATTCTGACATGGACTAAATTGCAATGTATAAAAGTTCAAAGGGGCTACGTGTAATTTGTTCAAAAGTTTTAAACTACTTAAAATATTTACATGACCATTTACTAATTACAAAAAATAAGAAGGGAGGCTATGCAATTTACCCACTTATGCACCTGAGATCCAGCCGTCTAAGGGTCGCCATGTGACTGATCGTGCACCCCCCCCCCCCTTCACGTATCCCTTCTCGGGAAACCAATGATACAGATTAAATCTGGACCGATATTCTTGATCAAACGAAGAGAAGTGGCACACTAAGAACACGTAAGAACAATTTGTTGGTGAGCTTTGATCTCTTGTTTATCTGGGCTTCGTCTGTCTTTCTCTCCTCCGACAAGCCAACAGGTAGCTGGGCTTCCTCCGCGTGCAGCTGCAGGGCCCAGGCGAGGAGAGAGGGAGATAAATGCTCCGACGAGGTTGAGACACCCGGAGCAACTCCAGGTGATTGTTGAGGTCCCAGGGATGTTGTCAGACCTGCAAGTCACAACCAAAGTACTCCTGGGTGCGAGGGCTATCTCCTCGACCCAAGGTTTACTCGAAATAACATGGGATATGGAATGGAGGGGGGAGCTTCGGTGAGGGCAATGGAGGGAGCTCCGACTCCTTGAATTAGGGATTGATTCAAGGGGGTTCTGAGGGGAATTGATGGAGGATGTGAAGGGGAGCGAGGTGGGATGGAAGTCAAGGTGGATCGAAGGTCAGATCGTTGTGATTTTGACCTGGAGCCCTAGCTTCAGGAATTGGGGATTTTCGATTTAAGCACGATTTGCTTGATTGAACTATAAATTAAGGATGCAGAACACAAATTAGACTACAAGAGTACCTAGGAATGACTGGAAAGAGGGCTCGACAAAGCTTGGCGCTCCAGAGCAAAACCAGTCGGAGGAGCTCCGGCGGTGGGGTGGATGTGCCTCCTCCGCTTGCTCTCCTCGTTGCAAATCATGAGCTTCACCTTGTTGTCATCATGAAGAAGATCATAGGGGTGATTTGAGGGTCTATAGCTAGAAGAAGAGGGATTAAAAATCAAAAGGGGGCAAACGGGGTATATTCATAGGCGAGTTTTGAGGGAGTTTGGTGTGAGATCGAGCGGGGGTAGGTGAGGATTCGATGATGGGCAAAGATGAGGGATGAAGTGGCTACAAGAAGGTCGTGGTCTCGAGGGTAATGAGTGAAGATGGAGGCATGGAGAAAATGTCAAAATGGTGGCCTCGTGAAGCTCTAACATAAGTCAGAGGGTAGGCCGGACAGTTGATCAAATTCAACAAAAGGACACATCTGGTTGGTACACGTGGACCAAACAGGAAATTCCAAGGTAAAAATACCTTGGGAAAATATATAATAAATAGTTATTGAATTTATTTTTTAGGTTATAAAACAAAAAATGTTTCTAATTTTCTATAGTTTTTTATGCATATTTTTATTTTATTTTTAGCAGTGTTTATTTACATGTTACTTTTTAGGGTATATATAGGTATATTTACCTATGTTTTATGTGTTTTTTATTTTTTATTTTAAATTTTATTATTTTATTTTCTGATTTTATATATTTATACTTATTTTTGTACATATAAATATTTTTTATTATATTTTTACAAATTAATATATATACTTAATTATATAGGAGTATGATATCTACAGGTATAACTACATGTATTTTAGCTATCTATTTTATATAAGTATTTTATTTTATTTTTTACATATGTTTCTATTTTAGTTTTAATATGTACGTATGCTACAAATAATATTTAAAAAATTATAAAAATATAAAATTATAAAAAAGAATAAATAAAAATGAATATTTTAATCAGGTATATTATACAACAGGGTTCCAAAACCTAACTTTCACACCTTAACTCCAAAAAATATGAAACCACCTTCATTAAAAAGCTTATTAAAAGTTAGGTATAATTAAAGGTTATTTTGATAATTTCAGTTTTCGTTTGGGAGACATGGGTTTGTGAAGTTCGGTTTGCAACCTTTTACTCTACGTATAACATGTTCACTGTATATTATTTTTGTATAAAATAAATTTTATATTTTTCTTTACATTTTTTGCTATAATTTACATGTACAAAGTTTCATTATTTGAGGCTTAAATAATAAAGAATAAAGTAGGTCCCAAAAAATAATTATTAGCCCATATTGGAGAGTGATCCGTTTGTGTCTTCTGTACAATTAGCCGCCCTATCGCCCCCTACTTTATTCCTAATCAACTAAGTCATCATAATGATTGAATCTAGAGGGTTAGGGTCACTTTAGTGTCCTTGAAACTTCACTCTTTTTCTTTTCTTTCCTTTGTTCTTTTGTTTTGGCGATAAATACTATATACATACAATATTTTATACAGTATTTGGTACAAATTAGTGAACATTTATTTTGAAAATTTAATGAGATATTTATGCGTTCTACTAGGGTTTAAAGGAAAAATGAAAGAATAAAGGTGATGAAATGGAGATCCGTCGAGTATGTATATAGGAAAATAAGTAATCTTGTGCTTCAAAGTCAAAGATTCATGTGAGCTTGTTGTTGGATGACTTGGCTACACTGGACAAGCATCTAACGATATGTATCTATACTGGTTACCGTCCATTCTCTTCTTTTCCTGCTCTTCTTGAGTCAGTTGCACTTTAACTTAGAAGGGAATACCCGGCTTCTCGAGGAAAGAGTTGCTGGATTTGGGAATTAGGGTCACCATATTGGAGAAGAATGTCTCCTTACTGCTTTAACCGCGAGGGGCTACATATCACTTACATTATACAAGCTAGGAATCATAGTAATAATGGACTACGTATGATATTGACTTATCCTAGCATGGATTTTAAGGAGACATGGACAGAGTTCCGTGGTTCGTAAGGTTTGTTGAGTTTCAAGTCCATGAAGGATATGGAGAAATCCTGAAGCACATCATGGAAGCGTGAGGATCGTATCATATACGATCGAGATCAACTAGTCGCATTAGTTCCTCGATGCAGCGGAATTTAAAAAAATTCAATCGATGAAACTACATGATCCAAGTACACTTATTGTATCGTTTCATCTAACCACATAATAGAGCATGGTTGCGATCAAGCCTCTAAGAGAAGACACCTCCTGTCTCAAGTCTATCCGTCGGAGGGGACGGTTGCGAGCGCGGGGATGAGTTCGCATTCTTCTCGCAATCCAAGTCGTTGATCTAAGCAATGGATCTCCTATTCTCATATCACGAGATTGCACACCTTCTTCACATGCGAGGCATACCAAAGAAGGCAGAGATCCTAGAGTCGTCGAAGTGACATCACATACATGATGCGACGACGACGGTGACCTTCTTTCTAAGGACGAAGTGGACGACCACTCAAGGGGAGAGAGAGGACTTGGTGTGTGAATGAGAGAGAGAGAGTTGTAATTGTTGTCACTTGAAGAGTAAGGGTTGCCCCTTCATATAAAGGATTTTGGGAGTCCATGGATCTCAATCCATGAACAACACATAATCAATGGATGAGATTGATTTGTGTTAATTTCAGTGGCCATGATTTTGTTGTAAAAACACAACAACAATGATTTTAATTTAAATTAATATATATATTTATTTATTTATTTATTTATAAATCAATATATTAATTTCGAAATCAAATCATTTAATCTTGGAGATAATGGATGAAAAGATTGCTTCATCCCTAAAAAGAGGGGATGACCACCAAGTCCTTTTAGGGCAACGTGGTCGTCCACCCTCTTCACTTGGAATGAGTCAATCTCATTCCAAATCATGAGATTACATTATATCATGAAATTTCCAAGATTATCTCATAAAAATAATTTATAATTATATTATGAAGATCGCAATTATGCCATTGGAATTATGTGAATCACGTTCACAATCCAAAACAAAATATAATTATATTTTCAATTAATCATCTAATGTGAATCCAATTCACATCAACAATTAATCAACTAATATAAAACACAGTTAGTCTATCTCCAATATATTATAAATTACATTTATAATATATATGAATAATTGGATTGTGCTATTTATATTATTCTTATACATAATAATTAAATCATATTTAGTTATATTGGATTATCATTCTCATGAATTAAAATAAAATGTATTAAATTTACATTATTCATGATAATTAAATCATATTTAATTATCCATTTCTCAATGCTTAGATATAATTCAACAATGGAATTATTCTTGAACTCTTTTAAGAATAATGTGCTTTCTCCGCAGATATTTGGAGATAAGGATATGGTGATTGTATGTTCCATATAGTGACTTGGATATTGAGATCACATCTCAAATCCAGATCTCATGGATCTCTCATAGATGCTTGATTAAATCAAGGTCGTAAATCTAATCTTCTTATTGCATCTGAATCCCATTCAGATCAATGTCCAACACTTG
The DNA here is from genome assembly GCA_037367405.1 of Ottelia alismoides. Taxonomy (NCBI): domain Eukaryota; kingdom Viridiplantae; phylum Streptophyta; class Magnoliopsida; order Alismatales; family Hydrocharitaceae; genus Ottelia; species Ottelia alismoides. Next base: position 381,025 of record JAZKJV010008603.1, read on the forward strand.
GACCAAGATCAGATTACTTCTCTACTGAGAGGAGTCACTAATATCCAGACCTATTTCATCACCCCCTCGGAATGGAAGCGTCAAGGTTATACAATCGTTATGATCACATCACCCTCAGGTATTCCTAATAGATGTACATCCTGCATACTAGAAGACCTATGATAAAGCCAAAGATATAGATCAATTTGTCATATTTAGGGTTTCATCATCAAGTTTCTCAATCTTGTTCATTGGGAGTCGGTATCTATCATATGCGTTCCAAAAGCATATACCATACCTACAAATTCTTGTCATGCTTCCAAAACACGATGGCCATGCATGGAATTTGATCAGTTCCAATACCTCATGAGTGAGCCCATGTCTTCCATTTCACAAGTGAACCTATATGAACCCTTTGAGAGATCGTATTACTCATATGTCCTCATATGCACAACAGCTCGCCGGTGTATAGACCTTGGTTAGGTCATCAACCTATTGGTCTGCCAAAAGTACACACTCAGACAAATAACAACATTATCTGTCTCCGACCGGAGGATGTGTGCCTATATCATGATAATATACGACATAGGACTTTGGTTATCTCGATCTCGTTAAGTCAACTCTTTGTCCTAACTAATCCGATACCTCTGAATCTCTATTGTCATGAGGAGGACATGCATCAAGAGGCCGGTCAGATATCAACCTAATGAGAAAGGATTTCCATCTCCTACTTAGGATGGAGATCATCTCTTAACAATCATTATTTGATGGTTCTTGATGAGTCCTTAATCCAACTCCTTAGATATTCATCTGAGCACCAACCTCTACGATTAAATTATTTAATTAACATGTATGATCATTAAGATGATCATGGTACATAACCCTAATTATTCAGAGGGACCTTATAGTGCATTCATTAATTTAGTCTCAGATAGGGAGTGAAAAAATCAATAATTGATAAATCGAATAATACAATAAATTTTATTGCAAGAATGGTTCACCTCGAGCTCACATGGCTAACAGTCTGCTTCCTAATAAAGTTCTGACTAAACCAAAAATCCAACGGTTAGATTGATTTCCAAACTTTGATTTTATGAAGATAAGTTTAAAAGTTAAAATCAATCCATTTTATTTATTTTTATTTATTTTCTCTTTCTTCTCTTATTAGCATAAGTGTCTGCTTGGGACAAACAGAGGCAAATATAGGGGTTGATGCATCTCCACTTCATCACCTTTATTCTTTCATTTTGGCCATAGTTCCCTAGTTAAATGCATGCATATAATATTAATGTATGAAAAATAACACTAAAGAATAAAACACACAAACACTATAAATAAAAGAATAAAGGAAAGAAAAGAAAAAGAACGAAGTGTGAAAGACACTGAGTGACCCTAGACCTCGAGTCCATGTCATTTTGATAACGTGGTTGATATGGAATAAAGTAAGGGGAGATAAGGGTCAATAATTACACAAAACCCTAATTTTTATTCTTCACTACTTACATTTTGGATTACTATATTTTAATATTTTATACCTCAAATCAATAAACGTTGAACATGATAATTGTACGTAAAGATACACAGAAAATTACAAAATTTATTTGATTCAAAAATAACGCAAATTGTGCCTAGGACACACAGAATAAAAAGCCGCAAAGAAAACTTTACAGATATGTATATTCTCCATATAAATTCAAAATTAACCAAACTTACTTTATTATTCATAAAATTAAATTATCTATTTAATGAAGGTAGTTTCTTTCAGTTTGGAGTTAAGATGCAAATATTGGCTTTTGGGCCCTCCTTATGTAATATATTTGTATATTATATTTATTCTTTATATTTTTAGGTTTCTTACATTTTTATATATTTTAAGATATTATAAAATATACTTTTAAATAATATAAATAAATAAATAACCATTACAAATACATTAAAATAAATAAAGTTATTGAATGCATAAATGAATTATACATATAAAGTACCTATAAATAAATATTCCTAATTATATAAGTATTTAATTAAACTCAAAAAATAAAATAAAAATATCTGAATACATATTTAAATAATTTATAAATATAAAAATTATGTATAAAAATGATAAAATACAAAATCAAAATACAAAATAAAATACATTATTTATTGATAAATATACCTTTAATTATACATTTAAAAATTAATGCTTGATAAATTAAGTTGTACAAATAAATAAAAAACATAATAAAATATGACATAAAATAACAAACTTTATTCATATTTTGATAAAAACTAGTAAAATCATTTATTATTTTTAAAGTGTTTAATAATGGATTTATTCCCTATTTTGTTTGTTTGTGGTTAATGTGGACTAATGGGAGCGCGAGGACTGTTGACCTCGGGTCAACTGTCCTCTCTCCATAGGTTTGCCTCTGTCAGTGGAAAACCTTGTCTCTTTCCCAATTTTTATCGCATAATGCATGATGAATCCCAGATTCATCACTCTAAAATGACTAATTAACCTCAAAACTCCAAAATTCATTGGCATTTCTTCAATTATATTATACAATTAGCATCCATGCATATGTAATAATAATGACATTTCATCATGCATAATTGCATAAAATAAGAAGCCAAGAATTCCAAACCATTTGACCTGTAAAATAAGATATTTCCCCGATTTTTAAGTTATTCATGCTAACTCCAAATCACTTGAAACTATTGTACTGTGTACATATGACTAACAAGAATAAAGGGAAAATACAAAAAAATCACTAACAGAAATAAGTGGACCAAAAACTCAAATCCTAATTTCAGAATGATCGTAAAATGCTGATATCTTCCTCATACATTGTCTGATTTGATCATACTCACTTTAGAACTAATTTACATTCAATTACCTTCAAACCAAGATCAAGTTCAAGTGAATCAAAACTAATATGTGAAAGATGGGTTTTGGGCCTCTTTTGTATAGTGTGCATTTAATAGTTTTTGACCTAATATTTTACGTACATATCTAACTCTTTTTATTTTATTTCTTTTTCATTTATTTTCTTTGATAAAAGTTTTATTAAAATATGCAAAAATCCAAACCTAAATCTAGAATCAAAGAAACTAACTGAGTCTGAGTCCTCATTGACAGTTTGTACAAAAGTTGTCATTTTCTTACTTTATTTTATAACTTAATTTTCCTAATTAATAAACATAAAAAATAGATTAATATGTAAATATTTATCTCTTATTTGATCGTAATTTTCCTGATTTTTATCTTATTTAAAAATGATAAAAAATTATAAAATCCAAAATTCAATGTGTTCTACATACCCCCAAAAAAACCACTTTGTGCAAATGACCGATTTTGGTTTTGGTCTGTTCCATAGATCTTGTAGAGACGAGAAACTTTCATGAAGATTTTTTTATCCGAGGTTGTTTGTTATTTCTTTTTTATTTATCTTTGTATTTTATTTTCTAAATTTTCTGGAGTTGACATGTGGCATCTCCTGCAGCTGCCACATGTCACACATTTTTTAGCCTTTATATTTCATTTTTTATTACAAAAAATAAAATAAAATAATAAAAATTCACAACCCTTGCAAGTGCTTTGCACATGCCTCACGTGCAGCTCTCATCTCCTCCCCCATTCCTAATCTGTGCTGACGTCGCCCCTCCATGATCTCCACCGGGAATCTCACCATCTGCCTTTCCAATTAATCATGATTTTCCTTCCATCACTATACGTAGATCCTCATTCATGTGATCCCCTTCCAAAATTGCCTTCTCCGATCAAACCCCCAATCTCCAATTACCTAAATCAAATCGTCGATCCCCTCAATCCCTCATCGCATCAATTTCGTTGACAATCTCCCTAAATTGGTTGGGCACCTACTGCTATTTAACCTCGAAAATGCCTCCTTCATCTCCCATCAGCCGACTCTCATCGCAAGAGGAAGAAGATTCACGATTGTGGTGGTGACAACACCTCCGGTTTTGGCGCTTGATCCCTTTGTTCGACGTGATCCGAGGTTCCACACATCATTGCAGCTTCCCCTGTCGAAGCTAGCTTCTGCTCCGATCGCATCTGATCGCCTCTAGCTAGCTCTCCCAGGTACTTTGCCTACTTAGTGTTCATCTCCTCCGTCTCCATCCTCCGCTACTTCCTCGCTTCGCCAATTCTCTCTCCCTCCATCTGCATCATCTCCATCAGAGCTTTGCTCCTCCTCCAACTATGCTCCACTACAACTTCATGCCTTCTCCTTCTCTGCGAATCCATCCATTCATCCACCATCAACATCGACCACCATTACCTTTGATGACTGGAGATGCCACCCTCCTATTCATTGGGAGGCACCCTCATACCTTCGGTCGCCTCTGCCATCTCGCAGCTGCCCCGCCAACCTCCAGGAGCCCAAAAGCCTCGTCCTTTGAGCTTCAACACTCCTAGTAATGTAGCCTCCTCCGCTCCATATCTGAAGGCCTGAATTCCACCAAAGAACGTCGGAAGCACCCTCAAATACAGAGCAACACCTCCCAATACCACACGACCTCCACCTTCAACGCCTGAGGTTGCCTCCTCCACTCCTCGGCCTTCGCTCTACCACACCAGCCACCGGGTCCACGAATCCCGAGACCCTCCCACATGCTACGCACGTGTAAGAGAGGACGATTTAGAAAAGCCCCCGGACTCTACCAAATCGTCAAGGAAGTCCCTCCACTCCAGGGTCATGTGCCACACACTTGACCACTGAAAAGTTTGCAGAAGACCCCCAGAGATCTCGCCAATTCAGAATCTACTCCGCCTCCTAGAGGGCACGTACCGTGCATGTGTCCCTTGGAATATTTGCAGAAACACCCCTCTAGGTGTCAGTAATTATCTTTAGATCCTTCTTCTACATTTTTTGTATTTCACTTATTTTCTGAATATTGCATTGATACCTCTGTATTTTATTTGTAATATGAACCTATATTTTGCATCATTTTAATATTTAAAATGTGCATTGTGTTTCTCGATTAATTATCTACATTGTAGCATGCTTATCATATTTTTACTATCTATGGTTAATTAATAATTAATATTCTTAAGAAAACTTGCATATTTTGCCCATTCTGTGCTTATAAATACATAATTAATTAACCATTGCTCCAAAAATCAGCAAAAATTCACGAATAGTAGAATTAATTGTGTTTTACAATTGCGTCAAAAAAGAATTGCATTTTCATGCATAATTTATTTCCGTAAAGACCATTTTATGTATTTCATTAATTAATTTTTAATAGGTATTAAATTCAACATTTTTAGGGTTTAGGATTTTTCTGAGTATATTCATATGCGATATATCTTATTTAATTTTATTTCATGAAAATAAGTAGATTTGATATTTGTTATATTTATTATTGGAAACCTCATTGTATGCATTCATTAATCTAAAATATTCATTTTGTATCCAAAAATTCCAAAAAAAATACAATGCATTTTTGGACATCATTTGATTAGCATTTATTTTCTAGTCCTTAAAAATTGGCCTCATTTTCATTTGCATCAAAAAATTACATCAAAAATACCAAAAATATTCTGCCTCGAAAATCTCGTATGAATTTCGATAGAGATTAACCTAGGTTGTTCCTTTGCCTCCTCAAGTTCGACCTCGGGACTTGCCAAGGTAAAACAAACAAGAAATCACTTGAATTAATTGAATTAAATACTTAAGTGATTATTTCTTCATTGATTCCGATTACATGCCAACAATAAAGCGATACATATTTTTTTGCATGCTTAATAATTCATGATAATTAACATAAGGGAAATCTGGACTCGTCAGATGGCAACTGCCCAAGAAGGTTCGCTTTCTTCATGCAAAGTCTCCCTTGTACATCCCTCTTCCATGCCTAATCCTTCTTGGCCTTCCTAAACCCTTAGAGTATGCCAAAAACAAGTTGGTCTTGGTGGCATATTGCTCCGTGTGGACTTGTAGCGCATGAAGGGGTGTATTTGGAGTGACCCATAGTACGTCGGAGCTCTGTCGACGAGGTTCCCCTGATCTCAAGTACGAGCAGTTCTTGCTTTATTAGATTTCTAGGTCGATTTCAGATGTAGTTTTATTTCTAGATTTTCATTCATGCTTTGATATGTTGTTTTAGCGTAAAATTTCAATTTTAATTTGCTGGAGATTTAGAGCTTTGGCCATCATTCTCCATCGTCTAGCCTTGTTCCGACCTCCATTCCACTTCCACTCCACTCCTCTTCATTTTCTCCATTGTCTTACCATTTAGCCATTTTGATCCTTCTCTAGATCAAGACCCTCCTCCATCCTCAACGAACCTCTACACCCCACCTCCATTTCCACCTTGACCTTCCACCAATAATAGCCATAACCATGTCCATTGCACAACCACTCTTCATACAATCTTTGCAGGTTCTGAAGACCCCATCTGAGGGGGATTAGGTCCAAGAACAGGACCTCCAGGTCCTTTGCGCTTTGTGAGCCACCAGGACCCCATCTTCTGGTCTTAGACCTTTAAGAGGACATTAATAGTTGCAGACCATCGTTAGGTACGAGCAGAGCATCAAAGCAACATTGGAGGAGCTCTGAGGAGGAAGAGATTGCAGACTGAGGTTCCACTGTAGAGTTATTCCTCCTTGTTCTTGGGGAAGAGAAGTGATCGTCGGATTCACACATCACTCTAGTTTTTATCCCGTCTGTCGGATGAAGGTCGGATTCAGCTGTCAAATGACATACAAGATTTAATCTCTACATTCGATCATCAAACTAGTATATGTCGTCTAGCATTGGCCATGTGTCCTAGTGAAGGTCAAGGGTCGTTGGATTGTGTGTACATTTTAGGGGTAATTGCATCGACACACCTCCACCTTTTTTATTTCTTTTAGTCATGTAAATAATATTTGTAGTTTAAAAAGTTTTGTAAAATTTGCAAGTGGACCTTGCCATTATTGTATTTTGCAATTAGGTCCATGCCGGCAAAGCTTGCATGGTCCCCCACGCGAGTGGGTATTTTGCAGAGATACCCCTCTGTGCCTATCTATTTCATTCTAATATATAAATTTTTTATTTCAGTTCAAATCTTTTGGTATTTTTGCACGACAACCTCTATTCTTTATTTACATTGCAAAATGCCCCTTCCCATACTATATAATTAATTTTGTATTTTTAATTTTGAATAAAAAGCTCCTTTACTTGAAAATTTATGGAAAAATTATAGGATATGCTTTAAATGATGCTCATTCACAGCATAACTTTTATTTATCATTTTCTTACATTTTATGCTTATTAAAAATCATTTAAGAGCTATTCATTCATTATTTAATTATAAAAATAACCACATTTAAAAATTCAAAAAATTAGATATTATATGTTACTCTATAATATAGGTACAAACCAAAAATCATAAAAATATAAAATAAAAACCATAAAAATTTAAAAAACTCCTAATCCTAAAAATATTAAAAATTATATAAAATCAAAAACTAGTTTTCTTTTGTATATTTTCACATATATTATATACTACAGATTAAAAATAGTTTTATGAAATTTTGCACTTATTTTATGTTTTTATACCTTAAAACAATTTGGCCTATTTATTAACTCTCTATTTTGAAGTATCTTAGACATTAAAAAATACAAAAAATCTCAAAAAATACTGAAAAATTATGAAAACATAGAAAAATATAAAAAGATAAAAACATTTTATTTTAAAAATTTTATTTTTTAGTTATATTTATAAATATAAAACCCTATATAGTATATATATACATTTTATTATTTATATACTTATCATAATAAGTATTATTATTATAAATGCATATAAATACATTTAAAACTTTTAAAAAATGAAAAGGACTATACATGTATATATTTATAGAATTTTTATATATATTCATTACATATATCATATATATCGCTTATATTATACATATTATTATATATATGTATGTATACTCATTATATATTCTTTAAAACAGAAATTGGAAATCAGAAAATTATAAAAGTAAAAAAATTAGAAAATTAAAAACAAAAATAAAACATAAAAAATACATAAAAATTATTAAATATCATTAAAAACCCACAAAAAATTAAAAGCTATTAAAAGTATAACAATATTTTTTATTTATTTGTTAGGCAATAATAACTCTTATCCACGTATTTGCTCTCTGTGGTTCGACGATCTACACTTACTCAATATACACATATTTTGTAGAGTTAAAATAAAATAAATTTTGACTCATATATTTTCATAGATTTATCTTATATTATGGGTTGATTGTTTGCTTGATTGGATTGATGATGTTTCGAGTGCCTAGAGAGCGACCGACACAACGATTGCTGGATCCAACTTGTCGGGCATCATCTACCCTTTAAGACCAGGTGTTAGGATCCTCTCGCAAATCCATTAACATCAAGACAAGCATCAAAACTATCACCATATATCAAGAAACCATTTATAAAGACCTTGAAACCTATCCATCTTGTTAGCAAAAATAACCACCATGTACCTTCAGAATGTAGCGGTCATGTTACATAATCCAAAGGGCATCCGCTTGAAAGCATCGGTGTCGAACGAACAGGTGAAAGTGGTTTCCTCTTTATCTTAAAGGGCGATTGCCACTTGGTTGTATTCGGAGTACCCATCCAATAAGCAAAAGAACTCTTTCCCTAAAAACCTTTCAAGCACTTGATCAATAAAAGATAGATGAAAGTGACCCTTCTTGGTCGTTGAATTATGGAGTCTGTAATCAATGCAAACACACCATGAAGTATGTACTCGAGTAGATATCTCCTCTTCTTAGTCGTTTCTAACCATTGTAATTCCAGATTTCTTCAAAACTACATGCAATCGGCTAACTCATTTCAAATCAGAGATAGGATAAATGAAGTCGGCCTCACACCACTTCGTTATCGCTTTCATGACAACATCTCGAATATTAGGGTTTAACCTTCTCTAAAATTCACGTGAAGGTTTACAATCATCCTCTAAGTAGATATAGTGTAGACATAAGGCTGGATTTATCCCTCGAAGATCTGAAACATCCCAACCAAGAGACTTATGGGTTTCTCTATAATCTCTAGCAAGCGACATTCTTGATTTGTGGTTAATCTGCTACTGATGATAATCAGATACAAATTCTGCTCACCGACAATGAAAGCATACTTAAGATCTACCAGAAGTAGCTTTGACTCTGGTATATTCTGAGTCGGCTTCTCAGATACTTCGGAAACTGAATTGTTTGGTGTATGATCTGCAGATAATAAGATGTTGCTTACATTTGTCACTCTTGGCTCAAACATTAATGTTCCGAACATATATGCAATAATTTCTCTTGTTCGGTTTGGCATGAATCTTCTTTGAGTAGCTCGATCAGTTCTTCTGAATCATCCTCCCTATCTGCAAAGGAGCAAGTGTTGATTGTGCTTTCCAAGTCCTCCTCTAGGAAGAGGATTTCCTATGTTAGGATATCCTCCAGTGATAAGCATGGTTCTTTGATCTATTGAATAATGTCATAGTCTTCTGTAGTCAGTTCCGACTTTTCTCTCTTAGATGTGCTCTCTACAGCTTTCGTCTTAGTGATCATATCCATTGTAAGCTTGTCACCGTAGGAGAGGAACATGATCTTTTCATACCCATAATCATATACCTCTTTATTGTTCAAAGGAACAATCAATTAAGAATAATCAAGGTATTGAGTAAGAGCATAGGGGAATCCATGTCTAGGACAAGAAGTTCACTGGGAATTTCATATTATGCACTATTACAAAACTATCCTCTAATAAACCTCTAGGCCACTTAATGGATCGATCAGAAAACTAAAGGATCACACATGAAGGTTTTAGCGGGCCCATCCCAAATTCATGAAGTCATGAGGAGTGCATAAGGTTTATGGAAGAATTGCTATCAAACAGAGCTCGCTCAAAAATCTGATCAAATATCTTTCATCTAATTAAAGATACTCCATTATTTTTCTTCTTTATTGGGAGTTAACTAATCACATTTATTGTAGCCATGGTCATGGTGTGCTTCTCTGATCTACAACGTTTATTTTTCCGGGTCTAATGCTTTGATGTACATGCCACTTTCAGTACTTTCTTCACAAAAGGCATATATTCCATGGCTTTCAACAATGGCATTTCAAGAAAGATATTCTACAATATCTAAACAATGGCGGGATCATACAATGCTATTTTTTATTTCTTAATTGTTTGGATTTTTTTATAGCATCTGGAAAAGGAATATTTATAGAAATGAAGTTACCATTCTTTATTTAAAATAGAACATCGTATACAATCGGATGACTAGAAGGGATACAATCATCCAATACAAGTGGAGAAAAACTGGAAACTCGGCTTCATTAGTTGGCACGAGAGTTGTTGTGATGGCTTCTCCTTGTCTTTCTTGGTTCAGCCTTGGCCTTTATTCGCTTTTTGGTCTTTTCATTTTTTCCATTTTTTGTAAGTTTTATTGATCTGGTGTAGCTCCTCCTTCTTCTTTGTCACCAGATCCTGCTGCTGGATCAACTGATGCTGAAGATGATGATTCACCAGTTGACACTTTTTTTCTTCTCCTTGTCTATGGAAGACAACTGCATGGTCCTATTATTCTTGAGAGTCGCCATGTTAGATAACATAAAGTCATTTATACTCTGTGGGCTCAGAGGACAATTCACGAACTACCTGCTCTTTGCACTTAAATTATTGGGGTTGGTCTTGACTGCACTAGTATGATCATCTTGGTGGCAGTAAGGTCATCAAGTTTCCCGGTTCATCTCTGTTCGTCTCTTCACTAGCTGAGCCAAACAATCTATGGCAGGGTTAACAAGGGCGACCTCTAAGGATTCAGCACGCTGACCACGTTGAGACTGATAGTGATGCTACATAGGATACAAGTGATTATTATATACAAAATACTGAGGAGGATAATGTGTTAGCCATATGAGCCCGAGGTGAACCATTTATGCAATACATGTTATTGTAATATTTAATACACTATTAAAAGTACCACGTGTTATAGCCATAGATCATGAGTTGGTGTTCTGATTTGATGTCCAACTTTTTGTTTCGGATTTGAAAATAAAGTAGATGTGTGGATAGAGCATTCAACAAGGAGAAATTTGACATATATTTCATGATCACAAAAGCTTTCAAAAAATACGGTTGGATATGATGAGTGCTCTGATTTGGTGTCCAAAAAATGTTCTCCAAATCAAAAAAAATAGATGCATGAATAAATCATTCAACGAGAAGAAATCTAGCAACATCTCATATTTTTCCAATCATGAAAACTCTTGAAAAATGCAGTTGAAAGTGGTGGGTGGTCTGATTTCAAGTTCAATTTTCATCTCCTATTTCAAAACAAATTCCATGCATCTATAGAGCATGGAACAAGGATAAATTTGACCTAGGTTGCATATTTTTCAGATCATAGGTGCAAAGAACATGCAACCCCACAAATAGGTAGGAAATCGAAATTCGCACCTTCGATGGCCGTTCCTTGTATATCTCCTCCATTCATTTCAAGGTTCTTAGCATGAAACACATGCTAGCATGGCATGGATCTTGTTGTCCTTTTTGAAATGACACCTTCAAATAGTTGAGTGGAGTTTTAAAAAGTCACCGGTGATGGAGCTACGGGACAGAGCTCCAGTGATGGGCTTGGATTTAATGGATAAGTGGTTCAGCCACTTAGCTTTTATATAGTCTCGGATTCATGGCTCAAAAGCTATAAACCACCATACATGACATCTAGCTTTTGCACACAATGTTCCTTTTCTATGTTTTTGGGCTTGTTGAAAATATCTTGAAGAAAACTACAAGATAGAACCTTACTTATTCATTCCAGATAATGAATTACATTAGAAATTAGTGTTTTTAGTAATTCAAAGTTTCACATTATCATTCATCTTCGTCCTCATTAAATTTGGAGTGCTTCTTCATCGTGTACTGGACATTAAAATCATCGGATTGCAAGAAGACCGTCATCTTTGTTTTCCATTTGTGAGTAGTTGGTATTGCAGAAATATGGTGGTTGACTAGTGGAGTTACCTTCATTCCTTAATTTAATATTGACCACACTTGAATATGCTTCATCAAAACATTCCAAGCTATGATGCCCGGTAATATTTATTATTGAAGTGTATTAACAAATGAGATCAATTAAATGATCCTTTTAATCTCGAGGATCGCCAACACAAACAATATCGTATGCATAAATTTGTGTAATTAAAGAGATCGTCCATTAATGACATTAGTATTTTTGGGATAAAACCCAAATTGAGTAAGAACCTCAACCATAGTCCTCTAACTCATGATTTTAATTGATTGGATTTTTCGATCCCTTTTATCTATCAAGTTGCTATAAACAAGGGTACCTCTTCCTCAATCACAACTACTCTAGACAAGGTCAACTCTCCCTTAATCACAACTATTAATGTCAAACTTATCATTTAGATACAAAAATCTCGCACACATGAGCACCTGCATAATAATATAACAAACGAAATCCTCCATGTCTTAGTAAATATGCAATGCAACATAAAGTAATGTATAACGATATTAAAAATCTATGATGGGCAAAAACAATGGCTCGAAGAGTAATTCTTCATAGCTTCTTCTTATTCTTCCACTCCCAATTATGGAGATGAGCACGATGAGAGATACTCTTTAGCCCTTAAAATGCATTTAGAAAGTGTGATGTATGAATATTGGTGACCTTAAGTCTCCTTATATTGGGACTTAAAATATTTATTTTAGAAATTTATCTAATATCAAATAGTGAATGGATGCATTGATTAACAAACATTGTCATGTAAGTTGAGTACTGATGAGAAAATCAGTTGACGGGAATTTTCTTCAATTGGCTGAACCACAAGGCCGTAGCAAACACTTTCTTCAAGAAAAGGGAGAAGCATTTAATTACTTATAAGAGTGTCCAAACAAGAACACATAGATATACATATGTGTTGAGGAGACGAGATCGATTATGTTGCAAAGATTACAAAGTAAACCTATGAGAAAGTTTGACAACCCAACATCGCTTGTTAGTCATGGATGTGTAAATAAAAGATTGATAAAGAAAAGAAGGATTTACAAGATCACTATAACTAGATGGTGGAATATTCAATTGAAGCAATAAAGATTTAGGGAGAAGGTTTTTAAAGACTTATCTCAGGATTGTAATAGAATTGAAAACGATATGTAGGAGGCAGTAGAATCTTCTGTCTGAAGGGTAGCCAAAGAGAGTCGAGGTGAGTCAAAGGAAGGAGCTCTAAACCAAAAGGAGGCTTGGTGGTGGACTGGAGGGGGGCAAGAGAAACTCAAAATTAAAAGAGCATGCTTTAAAGCTTTGTCTAAGGATAGAACAGATGAAACTGTCACAAACTACAAAATAATGAAGAAAGAAAGACCAGAGACCTTTCTAAACTGAGATGTATTAAGGATGAGGAAGGTTGCATGCACGTTACTCGGAAGGATATAAAGACTAGATGGAAGCGATGATTTCCATTGGAGGAGAAAATAAAGAGATCACTTTGTGAGATCTAGCTAGTAGCGAAAGTTACTTGAATCGTGCAAGCTATGGATGAATACAAAGGAAGGAAGTAGAGGATGATATAAAGTCTATGAGACCTGGGAAATATGTAGGACCTGGTGACATTGTTATAGAAGTTTGGTGAATTTTTTATGAGTGTGGTTTGACTAGAACAATTTTATTCAATGTTATTTGATGAAGCAAGAAAATGTTTGAAGATTGGAGGAGAAGCCTTGTAATACTTCTTTATAAGAACAAAGGAGACATTGAAAATTTTTCAAATTACATAGGTATCAAGACGACGAGCCGCACTATGAAAATTTGGGAACATGTAATCGAAAAAAGTTTGACGCAACTTTCCAAACTAAAAGAAAACCAATTGAGATTCATGTCAGGTTGCTCAACTATTGAAACCTTCCACTTGCCGAGGAGAACATTGCATATTATAGAGCTAAAAGGAAAAACCTCCATACAATGTTTATTGCTCATAAAATATATGTATGATAGGGCTTCATCTTGTGTAAGGATACAGTCTAGGAAGATAATTAATGCCCATTCATTCACCTTTATCCTTTTATATAAAATTCCAAGTAAAATACATGTAAATATCACTAACTTGCAAGAATTAACATCATAACATTATTTTGTAAATAATATATGAATACTTGTATTTAAACCCAAAATAAAAGAATAATAGAAAGAAAAGAAAAACAAAGGAAGTATATATGATACTAACTGAACCTAAACCCCGATACCACGTCAAGTATTAACTAGGTCGACCAGGAACAAAGTAGGGAGAGATAATGTGTAAAAATATCAAGAAAAAACTAAAAGTATAAATACAATGTACTGTATACAGAGCTCAAACTTTTTGTATTGTATTTATCATCCTAAATACTCCGAATAAAGACGTATTCAACACCAAACTTGTACATAATAATGTCTATAAAAAATGAAATTATTGACAAAAATAAATCAAGTACATGATGCTCAGTACACTCAGTTGAAAAAGTCATAAAGAAAACTTCATCGATGAATATCTCTTCTTTATTAACTCAAAATGTAGTAAACTCACATCTGTTGTATTTCAAATTCAACTATCTTTAAAATGAAGATGATTTCATTTAAATTGGGGTTGGGAGGCAAAAATCGGTTGATCAGGGTATTAAGGTGCTTGTACATCTATATAATAAGCCATTCTATTTTATTCTTTATATTCTCAGTCCTCATATATTTTAAAAGTGTTTTACATATTATTTAACTGCAATAAAAAATACAAATAAAAATCAAAACCACAAAAATACACAAAAGCAATAATAAGCGTATGTGTGTGCGTATAATACACATGTATTATACATACATGTATTTATTTTTATATAGAAGTAAAATACTAAAATTCTCAAATAAATGAGTCAATATTTATTAAATAATGTTGTAAATAATTAAATTATTTGTATGGCATGATGTACAAAAATAACAAAATAAAAATGTCAATACAAAATCATATAGGTATAAATACCGGTAAGTTATTGCTTATAAATAATATACCCTATTAAATAAGTTGATAAAAATAAATAAAATAACTAGAATCTAGATTAGAAAATAAAAAATATTTTTTATGTTTTGAGTTTTCAAAAATAAAATCATTTTCTTTATTTACTATTTCATATTTTATCATGTAGCAGTTGGCATGGCCCAATTAGGAGGCAGGGATTGTTGTCCCCCGATCAACAGCCCCCTACACCCTTAGACTATCAGAGATGGTCGGCTGCCTATCTTCACTTATTTTTGTAGCTCAATCCACTATTCCTTTCAACGTGATTCCGTCACAAGATGTCTTCGCACGGCAACCACCTAGCACGCCCTAACCTTAGCTTAGTGTGACATCCCTCGATTCGATTGCAAACCCTAAGTCAAAACACCCTTATAGTCTCTGCTATAAAGTTATCATCTTCGACTCCCATCACCCTAATATGTATTCCACCACTAGAGCCCCAAGAAACCCTAGTTGGAGTGCCACCCAAGTGACATGAGGTGTGTCCCCTGTTTCGCGATGAGGAAAAGGTTGGTCGGACGAGATTCATCATCTTGAAAGATCCAATCAGGCGAAGGTTCACTTCTACGTTTATACTTGTCGAGGCATGGCCTATTTCAGCTATTTACATTCGTAATTCAATTCTTAGCATAGTCTCACACTTTATTTCCAATCATTTCACATTGTTTCATTGCAAATTCTGAAAACTCAAGTATGTTGGAGCACTAGATTTTGGCCTCTGTTCATCATGCATCGAGCCATATTTAAACCATCAGAACCCATCATCTCTTTCCCCTTCATTTCTTCATCGTTCCGACACTCCTAAATCAGCTTATCTTTGTGTAGGATAAATTCCCATGTCTTCGTCCACTGCCTTCATCGTAGACACGTACATTCCCTTCATCCCAACCGCTTTAACCTCACACCCAAGCCTCGTATCTTGTCGTGCATGTACCAAGGCATATATACCCCATTTGAGGGTCAGTTAAGTCAAGAACATGGCTTTCAGGTAGATCGAGCGAGCTCAATATCAAGGCCTCCTCCAGTGAGGCACGAACCTTCAAGTGCCGCAATCGATGTGGAACCCTAGAAAGAGCCCTCTAAGCCATCTCCAAGATCCAAACATAGCCGAGCGACAGAGATATCACCGGAGGAAGCTCGCCCAGGTGTAGCTTCTTCCATGTTCTTCCAAGCCTTCTTCAAGCCGTCGGATCAGCCCCCTGCACTAGATGTAATCAAAATCGCTCATTAGAGGGGAAAGGGTATTCCATCTGGGTTGTTGATCGAGTGGAAGCATATCAATCGTTCGCATCCAATGCACACACGAGGTACACAGTACTCGTGGGTAAATTTCTCCCAACCTCCTCCTAACTTTTGTCTTTTATTTCAATATTGTAAATATTAAACAAAGTGCAATAAATTTTGGATTAACTAAACGTGGAATCATGTAGTATCTTTATTTACATTTTAGTCCAGTCCAGCTCACCTCACATGCAGTCCCACATAAGTCACCTTTGAGGGTATTTGTAGTATATGCCTTATGTTATTAGGACCCAATATTAAATGGATGGAAGGATTTATGTAACAGAAATTTAGTCCATGCCAAATGCGAACTAATCCAAGTTTTTAATTGCCAATATTTTACATTCAACCCAGAACTTATTTTAAGCGTTAACAATCATGAAACTTTTCTATAAATTGCAAATAGGTCCCTATGTTGATATTTTATTAATATTAACTGCTTAAATTATTACAAAATTTGTAGAAAAATTAGGAAGAGTGCATGAACCTTAATGTATCATGTGTGATTTTTATTTGGTATTTAATTTGATTTCATTATTTTTGAAATACATAAACTTTGCTTATTTTTAAAATAATGATGAATATCATATTCATCACATTAAAATCCACATATTAAACTCCTTACATAAATAATTAAAAAAATCGATGATAATTCCTAATTATTATCCTGTATAATATTATACATATTATGTGTAGTATTATCCCATAAATATCTCTAAATAGCTAACTCTATTTATTGTATTTAGTTTTTTATTAAAGAAACCCATAGAAAATAGAGTTAATAATTGTCCATAATTGTATTGATCGTTATAAGAAATAAAAATACAAAAAATATCAAAACCGAAAAGGCGGTGTTTTTATCCCTTTAAAAATACCTCCAAAATACACTTTTGTACAAATGACCTCTTTTGATTTTTTGACCAACATGAAACGTGTAGATCTCATCAATATCTACAACTTTTATTTTTTGATTTTTTCCTAATTTTGCTCTAACTATTTCTATTAGATTTATCTTGTTTTTATATTTTTCGAATTTTCTGATTGGGACACGTGGTGCCCTCTAGGTCGCCCACGTGGCATGCTCCCCTTACGTCCGCCTTCTTCCAAAATCGTTGATCTCTTCCCCCGCCTCAATCTCCAGCGTTGATCCCCACTCCATCTTCAGCCATTCGATCTCCATCAACATGAGATCCCCGCCACTCCTTCACGCCAAAATATCAACAATAGGATCCTTCTTCTCATCCTACGACTCTCAGATCACCACGTCATCCCTTCACTCATAGCCTCACAATCTCCTTCAAATACTAAGGCTCCCACATAGCCACGCCTCGTGCCTCATCTCTGCCATCAGATGCAACCCCAACTCCCATCCGGACCGCCCACCTCCGCGCATCTTCTAGTCATTAGATCATATCCTAAGGATCTGATCTATGCCGCACATCCGCGCCTCCATCTGGGTCGTTGTATGGCAAGATCCAACGATCCAAAACCCATCTCCTACCTCAGACACCTCCCCCTACGCATCTGTTACACCTTGCGAGCCCCTCGCTCCCTTTCCATTTTCACTCTCACCTCTGATCGTCTGACCACTCCCTTAACATCCCTCCACGTAGTTGCAAGCTCTGTCATCATCTTCGCGTAGCCCTCAATGCTCTTCACTCCCACCTTCACCTAAGTTGTTCAACCATTCAAAACCTCCTAAAAATGGTCAGACAACCACTATAAAATCACTCCCTCCGCCTCCATTTCCGACTGTCCACCATTTCAAGGGGTTCAGCCTAGCCATCCTCCGCCTCCCTGTGACAGATGGAGGCGGATGGATTGGGTAAGATGGTCGTTCATCCCGATGTTGACCCATGGTCAACTTGACCATGATTGAGACACCTCCGACGACTGAACGAGATCCGAGGCCCGGCTGACCTCACCGGGCGACGACCCCGAACTCCAACGAAGCTCATCCCAAGCCACTTCGTCCACCTCTGACCAGGTACCCCTCTTCCTCTAATCCTTTAATTTTCTTCTTATTTTCCCACCACCATCACCCACTCTCCCCATCTCATGTCCATCCGACCAGCTCTATCATCCATCATTCATTCATGCCAACATCTCCGCTCGATCTTCCCCTTTCTCCAGAACCTCCATCACCCCTACCTCCTTCTTCCACGCTCCGCCGGAGAAGAAGCCAAGGTCCTCCACCTACCATCCCCCCATGGCCCTCCACTCACCTCACAACTCCATGCTCAACATGCGTCGGCTATGATTAACCTTACAGTTACTTCATTGGCCAGAGCTTGCATCAGTGCACCATCGAGCATTTCTCCTCCAGCAAGGTTTCATCAACCTACTGCTCTGACTATTCCCAGAGCCTCGTCGCACCTCCAACCTATTCGCCAAGACCTCAAGAAGCCTCTTCAACCCTCGGGCGAGCATCTGGAGCACGGAGGAGCTCAAAGAAGGTCGTCGGATCCCCACCCCCTCCAGTGGCCTATGGTGGAAGAAGAAAGTATAGATACCATCCGATCGATTCGATCAAACATTCCTTGTAATGTCATGCCTCTCAGCACGAGCCTCAAGGATTGGGTCCTCCGTGCATCACACCAAGCCAGGAGTTGTGCCTCCCTGACATGCCACGTGGCCCGAAGCAGCAATGCCTCCCGAGCCTAGCTCCGTGCGTGCATGGCACGTAAGGGGCTGGGTAAGTTGCACTAAAGACCCTGCGACTCATTGATATTGCATTCTGGTCCCCAAGCATGTGCCTCCCAGGCGTGCGTAGGTATTTTACAGTGAGGTCCTTGCTATTTCTGGAACTTGCAAAAATGCATCTACGTGTAACGGAAAATTAATAGAGGGCCCCCACCGATTTTGCCAAATTGTAATTAGGATCCTCTAGAGACCTATTTGTGATTATTTATCCTTAAGTTTCCTACTTTTTTTACAGTTATGCCCATGCATTTTTTTCTTTCATAACTTGAGCATCTTATATCCAAATTGCTTGATTTCAGTGTCATTGTGTTGCAAATTTTATTCTCTATATAATGACATATTTATTTTTCTTATTTGACCCTAATTTAAATATGATGAATTTTTAATGTTATATAGTATCATTTGCTTTATATCTCTCTGCCATTAATAGATGCTTGCTCTTAATTTTTATGCTCAATTTGATCTGATTCTGATCATAAATCTTTGTTGATATCTTGTAGAGCATTTTTGTAAGTAACATTTGCCATGCATATCCTTTATACTTAATCATATATTGTGTTCAAGCATACTCATATAATTACATCATAAAATCAAACAAAAAATGCACACAACATTTTATCTGCATTTTATCGCGCTTCTGCATGACGACCTATAAATGACAATCTATCCGCACATTAAATAGACAAAAGTTGATGAATATATTAGAGAGGCCCGTGTCCCTGTGTTCGACCGTGGTACACTTGCCAAGTAAAATAATGTCCACATATCCGAAGGTGTGGTCATTTTGTTGGATGAAATCTGCCTCCTATGCTATGACAATTACTAAATATTAAAGAGGCAGATTTCACATTCATCAAATGGCACCATTGCCAGGGACACAGCTCACCTTTATTTATTTGTTGAATTTTGAATTATTTCTTGTTGTGAATATTTTTAGATTTTGCAGGTCTTCTCATCATGCATTTTTTGCATCTTTTTTTGTGACTATTTTTCTTACTATTTTTCTAACATTTTCTTTTGTTCCAGGGCCCATGAAGATCGAGGATGCTTGATCTGTATGGAGGCATGGAGTTGGGAGATCCCGTTGAGAAGATCGCAAAAGAATAGAGGAAGGATTCAAGAAACAATAGTCAACTCCACATGCATTTTCATATTGTAAAAAAATTGCATCATGTGCATTTTTAGTGGCCCTCGTTCGAGGGATCGCATTAGTAAAAAAAGAGTAGATCACTAGATGATCCCCCCCTTCACGTACATGCACACACCTCATATAGGTGCATCCACCCCCCCCCCCCCCACACCATTTTTGTATAAACCTACCCCCCCCCCCCATCTCCATGCAATCATTCAAAACCAGACCCTAACAAGAGTTGAACCCCCAGCTCAAAACTCTGCACCCTTTTCTAGGCTATTTTCAGCCTAAGTATAGGGGGACCCTAATCCTCAGTTCTGCTACATCACCCTATATTTGACCAGAGTTATGGATTCATAACACTTGTGCTATGAGGACATAGAAAATGTTAATTATAGGGGGTTTGTATTGTATATCACTTTATTGTATATTACTTTATAAATACTTTAGCCATAGATCATATTTCAAAAAAATTTGAAAAAACTTATTGGGCTTGGTTTAAGTTGACCTACGAACTGAGTTCTGTAAAAAATTCTTACAAAAATCTTTTTAAAATAGAGGGACTAATGTTTATGTAAATAAAATTAACCTTTTTCAAAAACAAAATTAACCTTTTTTAAAAAAAAAACTCCATAAAATTTTGAAAAATTAAAATTTTTTCTTTGATAGAGACTCTGACTACTAGGCTCAAAAGCGAGTAGCTACTCTTCAGTGAGGAATCTTCGGTCTCCCTTAGGAAAGTGGGTTAGAGGACACTGTATATGGCTCCATCCTTAAGTAACATGGGTTCATCTAATGGTTCGTACTTACACCCATACTGGCTGAAAGAATATGCAATTCTTCATATGAGTATGGGCTAGTCATTACCTCTCTTAAAGAAATTAAAAAATTGAAATCCATAAAAAATGCAAAAAGACAAAAAACACAAAAATTCACTAACCAAGGAGTCGGTGTATTTCTGACACATTCACTGAAGATTTGAGTATTTGAGGACATCTGATTTCTGTGATCTTGAAAGTCTGAGTTAGCATGCCTTAGTCATTAGGGTTTTTAACTTAACAATCCACACTTCTCTAGTTTGGAAGATTTGAGCACTATATTCCTCTCTTCATCTCTGCATTCTAAAGAATATGATCAACACAACACATTCACAACTGCAAGATTGATGAGATGAGTTGAGTTATCATTTGAGGAACTAGGATTGGTGATTTAAGCCTAGACCCGATTTAATGATGCTCAAGGATGGGATAAAGTTAATGAAGGCTTCAAAAAACCTGAGTGTCAGCAAAACCCCATCCAGTATGTGAACAGGTTCATATGTTATCTTTTGATATTCACCTATGTGCCAGGGTGTGATGAAACTTAAATAATTGTTGATCAGTGCGCCAACTTTTGGTAAAAGCAGTGGATCTAGCCAAAAAGAAAAGAAAGAAATATTCAAATAAAAGCTCTATACTCCAAAGTCATTTTCAAAAGAGCTTACACCAATTGCGATCTCTCCCAACCATTTTTCAAAGTATCCACTTGGACCAAACGATGTTAGGACCAAGGAATCGGGTTAGCACCATAAAAGGGCTCTACATCTTATAGTGATACAAGTCTGGGTGTCGAAGGTATCTTAGATACTCAAAAGAGACACACCCAGGTATACTCCAAGAAAAACAAGTGCAAACGACTCCGAATTCTCTTGACGGACACATTGATCAACAAAAATAAAAATCTACTTGTGTTGAGTAATAAGTCACTCGAGAGGCCCCTTGTTCCAATGTGAGGGAGAGAAAAATATACACAATTCTATGCCCTCCATCATCTGACGATCCATCTATATTTTCAAGTCTAACAAACTAATGAGACGGTTGACTGAAGAAAGAATAGACTTATTCCTTAGTGTTGAAGATTAGGTCTAGAGGAGAGTCTCCTAGACTGGAACTTTGGGTGATGCATCGACACGACTCTCATGAATGTAGTACATTAAACTTCATATCCTTATATTATATGTACAAACATAGAGTCTAAAAATTAAAAAAGTTGGATTCCTTTTGACTAGAGCATGGTTGAGCCCAGAAATTTAGGATCACTTAAATTGAGGGTCTTCTAAAAATTGAACCCTAAAACATGCACATGCACAGTCAGGAATTAATCTGACTCTTTTATTCTTTAGATGCTCAAGGACGAGCATAGTTCAAGTATAGGGGTATGATGAATCTCGTATTCATCCTGTTAAAATCTACATATTAAACTCCTTGCTTAAAAAATAAATAAAAATCACTTATCATTCCTTATTATTATCTTGAATTATATTTTACATATTATGTGTATTATAATCCTATAAAGACCTCTAAATAGCTAACTCTATTTATTGTTTTAGTTTCTTATTGAAAACCCCATAAAAATTAGAGTTAATAACTGTTTATAATTGCACTGAAAAAATACAAAAAATATCAAAACCAAAAAGGTGGTGTTTTATCCCTTTAAAAACACCCTCATAATATACTTTTATACAAATGACCTCTTTTGACTTTTTGATTAACATGAAACCTGTAGATCTCATTGAGATCTAAAACTTTCATGTTTTGAATTTTTTCTAATTATGCTTTGACTATTTATTTTAGATTTATCTTTGTTTTTATATTTTTCAAATTTTCTGAGTGGGCCACGTGGCGCCCTCTGGGCCGCCCATATGGCCCGCTCCCCTTGTGCCGCCCACCTTCTTCCAGAATTGTTAATATCTTTCCCCCGCCTTAATCTCCATCATTGATCCTCGCTCTATCTTTAGCCATCTGATCTCCCTCTACATGAGATCCACGCCGCTCCTTCACGCCGAAATATCACTCATAAGATCCTTCTTCTCATTCTACGGCTCTCAGAACACCACATCATCCCTTCACTCACAGTTGCACGATCTCCTTCACATCCTACCTCTCCCACATTGCCACGCCTACTGCCTCATCTCTGCCATCAGATGCAACCCTAGCTCCAATCCAGACAGCCTGCCTCTGCGCACCTTCTAGCCATTAGATCATATCCCAAGGATCTTATCTACATCATACATATGTGCCTCCATCTGGGTCGTTGGATCACAAGATCCAACGGTCCAAACCCTATCTCCAACCACAGACGCTGCCCCCTCCCCAGTTATTACACCTTGCTAGCCCCTCGCCCCGTTTCCATTTTCACTCTCTCCTTCAATCATCTCTCCACTTGCTTAACGGACCTCCACGTAGCCGTTACATTCATCGTCTTCGTGCAACCCTCAATGCCCTCCACTCACACCTTCACTCCAGCTGTTCAACCATTCAAAACCTCCTAAAAACGGTCAGAAACCCCCTATAAAATCACCTCTGTCTCCTACCGTCCACCATTCCAAGGGGATTGGCCTAGCCATCCTCCACCTCCTTGTGACAGACGGAGGCGGATGGATTAGCGAAGATGACCATTCATCCCCGATGTTGACCCATGGTCAACTTGACCATGATTACGGCACCTCTGGTGTCTGCATGAGCTCCGAGGCCCGGCTGACCTCGCCAGGCGGTGACCCCGAGTTCCAATGGAGCTCATCCCAAGCCACCTCGTCCTCCTCCAACCAGGTACCCCTCTTCCTCTAATCCTTTGATTTCCTTCTTCTTTTCCTGCCACCCATTCCCGATCTCCCCATCTCCTGTCCATCTGACCAGCTCCGCATCCATCCTTCATTCATGCCAACATCTCTGCTCGCCCTTCCCCTTTCTCCAGGACCTCCATCGCCCCTACCCCCTTCTTCCCTACTCCGTCAGAGAAGAAGCATAGGGCCTCCGCCTCTCATCGCCCCATGGCCCTCCACTCACCTCACAACTCCACTCATAGCGTGCCTCGGTTATAACCTTGCAGGATCTTCATTGGCCGGAGCTTGGACTGGTGCACCGTCGAGCATTTCTCCTCTAGTGAGGCTTCGTCGACATGCCACTCTGATCATTCCCGGGCCTCGTCGCACCTCTAGGCTCTTCGCCAGGACCTCAAGAAGCTTCTTCGACCCTCAAGCGAGCGTATGGAGCACGAAGGAGCTCTTAAGGTCGTCGGATCCCCGCCTCCTTCGGTGGCCTACAACAGAAGAAGAAAGTACAGATGTTGTCCTATCGAATCGATCGGACGGCCCTTGTGATGCCACACCTCTCAACACGAACCTCCAAACTTGGGTCCTCCGAGCCTTACACCCAACCAAGAGTCGTGCCTCCCTGACATGCCACGTGACCCGAAGTTATAATGCCTCCCGAGCCTAGCTCTGCGTGTGCATGGCACGTGAGGAGCAGGGCAATTTGTAGTAAACACCCTATGACTCATTGTTATTGCATTTTGGTCCTAGGCACATGCCTCACGTGTGTGCTTGGGTATTTTATAGGGAAGTCCTTCCCATTTATGGAACTTGCGCAAATATCCTTGCACGTAATGAAAAATTTACAAAGGCCCCCCTCTGATTTTGCTAAATTGCAATTAGGTCCCTCCAGGGACCTACTTGTGATTATTTATCCTTTATTTTCCCGCATTTTTTACATTTATGTCCATGTATTGTTTTTTTCATAACTTAAGCATCTTAGATCCAAATTGCATGATTTCATTATCATTTTGTTGCAAATTTTATTCTATATCTAATGGCATATTTATTTTTTTGATTTGACACTAATTTAAAGGTGATGAATTTTTAATGTTATATAGTGACATTTGCTCTATATGTCTCTTCCATTAATAGATGCTCACTCTTAATTTTAATGCTCAATTTGATTCTGATTCTAAATCACAAATCTGTGTTCATATATTGTAGAGCATTTTTCTAATTAATATTTGGCATGCATATCCTTTGCATTTAATCAGATATTGTGTTTATGCATACTCATATAATTGCATCATAAAATCAAACAAAAATGCACACATCATTTTATCTGCATTTTATCTCTATTCTGCATGAAGACCTATAAATGAGAATCTATTCACACATTAAATATACAAAAATTGATTAATATATTAGAGAGGAGTGTGCCTTGTGTTCGACCTTAATACAATTGCCAAGTAAAAAATGTCCACATATTCGAAGGTGTTGTCATTTTGTTGACCGAAATATGCCTCCTATGCTATGACAATTCCTAAATATTAAAGAGGCAGATTTCGCATTCATAAAATATGTATCAAAATTTTCCAAAAAAAATATATTATTTATAATCTATCATATTATATCACATATCCAAATCTAAAAACCCTAGAAACCTTATAAAAATTTAAAAACAATTCCAGAAAAATCCAAAAATATTTGTTTAAGTGCTTGGTTTTTTTATGTATTTGATGTGAAAAATATTCTAAGGTTTATTTTAGGCTAATACATATTTAAAAACCCTCTAAAAGTTTTTGAATTTCTAATTTTCACCATTTTATGTTTTTATAACTTTAAAAATAAAAAATAAAATTGCCAAAAACCCCTAAAATGGAGGAAGATATACAAAAACCCAAAAATATGTTATTTTCTTTATTTTGACTTTATTTGACTTATTTAAAAAATCCACAAGGAGTATTTTAACTGTTTAATTATATTATATTCTGAGATAGTTTAAAGAATTAAAAAGAACTAAAAATTTACAAAATTAAAAACAAATAGAAAATTAAAAATCGGAAAATACATAAATATATATAACAATTTAAATCCTAAAAATTGAATATAATTAAAATCCTTAAAACATTAAAAAATATTTTAAAAATAAAAATAAGAAAACCAAAAAATCCTTATTAATTAGCAATAATTATAAATAATAAACATCTATTTTGACTTTCTCTAAGTGTTCGACACTCTTCCTTCCTTGCACATATACACATGTTTTGAAGAGAATAAAGAATATTTACTCACACACTCTTTCTACCTATTTGTGGGTTCATTGTTATTTGATGTGAGATAAGTCACCATAGTGATTGAGCATTCTACCCTCTTATTAAGACACCAGATCGATATCTCTGTGTCAAATAGAATACCGACTATTTTGACATCAACATTGGTCTGCATCAAAGTTCAAGTTTGAGTCCATTCCTTTTTCCTTTGATTATGGATGAGTTGACGAGTCACAACAGGATGATATACCTTTGTGTATGTTATTTGTTGATGATATTATGTTGATTGATGAGACCTGAGATGGAGTAAATGAGAATTTTGAGGTCTGGAGACATGCATTGGAGAATAAAGGATTTTTTACAAGTAGGGTTAAGAGTGAATATATGAATCGCACTTTTAATGGAAGCAATGGTGAAGGAATCGAGGAGAATATTGATGATGATAGCATTCAGAAGAAAGATTTTTTATATACTTGGTATCTATTTTGCAACATGATGGGGAAATTGATGGAGATGCTGCTAATAGAATAAATGCAAATTGGCTAAAGCGAAGAGGAGCCTCTACTATTATTGTGATAAGAAAATTCATTTAAAAACCAAAGGAAAGTTTTACAAAACAGATGTGAGACCTATTATGATCTATGGATCTGAATGTTGGCTGATGAGCCATGGACATATACAGAGAATAGTAGCATTAGAAATGAAAATGCAAAGGTGAATGTGTGGACATATACTTAAAGATCGGATTCGGAATGATGCAATCAAAAGTAAAGTTGATGTAGCTCCGATCGAGGACAAGATGCAAGAAATTATTTAAGGTCGTTTGGCAATTTGCAAAGGGGGTCAACTAATGCACCAGTGAGGAGATGTGAGTTTTGAGATGTTGAGTTGATTAAGAAAGGATGAGGAACCAAGAAGTATTGGAATGAGACTATGCGAAGTGATCTTACTTTTCAGGATCTGAACCCGAGACTAACCCAAGATAGATCCGAATGGAGGCAAAGAAATCCATGTAGCCGACCCTACTTAATGTGGGAAAAGGCTTTGTCGTTTTTGTTAACTGAACCATAAGGCTTAGTTCGTTGGTCAGGATGGCCACTTAATTAGTAGGTTGATGAAGGGATGCCAACGATTAGTTTATCCTTCAATAGGATTAATGTACTAATAAGAATCATTAGTCGATTGGAAAGTAATCTGTCGAATGGAAATCCAGTCAGTTGGATGAGTGGTTCTGAGAACTGATTTAATTTGGAGTTGTATGTTAAGCATTTGCATGAGTATTGCAAAGCAACTGTTATAAATTTAAACTCTCATAACCCTCCAATCTTCATTTCATCACTAGGTTTATTCATCAAGACTCCATGCCAGTGTAGCTCCATTAGCTTGAGATTAGCGTTATCGGCTTTAGTAGATATAACTGATCTTTATCACCACTATCTTTTGGCATGAAGTACAAGATAATGTAACATTTTTTACCAATAAAATATGCATGTGTGCGTGCAATAATTAAAATTAACTACAATCTCGTCCAACTTACGAATACCACCCAATCCAATGCCGAATCTTGTGAAGTGCTTGGTAAGATTGAAAGGGACTCCAAGTGGGATTTTCTTTCATATTCAAAATAATGCTACACAAAGATCATTGAAAGATATCACCATGCCAAAGCATCTTCGTGGCATTGGGGGGTGAGATCCTCTTTATTTACCAATAAATCTCTAATCCTAAAACTTTTTATGAGATTCTTGTTATAAGAAAGTGAATTCTAGATCCTCTCGATCAAATATCATGCAAAGGAGTCTTTTTCGGGCCTCCCATAAATCTCATCAATTTAATATTTGTAAGTCACTTACTAACTCAGAGAACTTGTGTTCGATGACATCAAATATATTATTGGGGTGAATAATGACCCCATCTGGCATGGTACCTAGCTCGAGGGTTCAAATTCTCTTCTCTAACTACCTCCCTCAACCATAGTACTCCCATTATAATTGTCGACCTTGTGGACAATAGAGGTAACTGGTTGTTGCCTTAGATTAAAAAGTACTTCAACCTTGATGCCAACAATTAGCAAACTAAAAACTAATCTCGTGGCCAATAATAAACTGATTTGGGAACCACATATCAACGACATGTTCACCACTAATTCAACACATTCATTCCCAAATTTTCAAGATAGGACCTTCAGTAAAATCTTCTGATTCAATGAAAATCATTTGATCATCACGAGATGATTCACCTAAGATGAAAATGTTTCCTTTGATGTTGAAACCCATTACCGTTGAAACCCATTACCGGATATATGATCACTAATATGAATATTAGAATCTTCTCTTTGCAATGTGTCCATATACTTGGACAATTTGGACATCTCATAAATAAAAAGAATCTAAGTTTTATTGTTCCAATTTTGATTGTCAAGAACAACCTTTCCATTTTATTTTTTAGTATCTAATATACTTTCTACACCTAGACTTGTAACATTTACAATGCAGACCTTTTTGAGTTCTAGCCCGACTCCTGATCCTAATAGCATTGGTCCAAGTGGACACTCCGAAATGGTTGGGAGCGCTCACCTTTGGTGGAAACTCTTTGATATTTGACTTTGTATGGTGAGAAATTTTCTTTCTCTTTTTTCTGAAATTTTAGTTACCTCCACTGCTTTTACCAAGTTGGAGAATACTGGTCAACAATTTTTAGTTTTCATCACACCCTGGCACATAGGTAAATGTCAAGAGATAGTACAAGAACCATATTCTTGTATTGGCTAAAGGTGTTGACGCTCAGGTTTCATGAAGCCTTCATAGATTTTATCCCATTCTCAAGCATCATAAAATCAGGTCCAAACTCAAAACCCTCGTCCCAGTTCCTCAAGTAATATTTAAACTCATCTCATCACAACTACAGTCGTGTATGTGAGGTGTTGATCATATTCCTAAGGTAGAGACTAAGCGTTCAATATAGCACACAAATCTTTAAATCTGAGAAAATGTGAATAATTAAGTCAAAGACCCTAATGACTAAGATTGGTTAACTCAAAATCTCAAGACCTCATAAATCAAGTGTTCTTGAACCTCACTAGTCTTGTGTGAATGTGCAAGTGTCAGGGACTAACCCAACTCATTAATTAGGTTTTTTATTTTTTATGTTTTTTATTTTCATTTTTTATCATTTTTGAAAAAGAAAGAAAAGAATAATTTTTTGGAAAAGGTTTTTGCTTTTTTTTCAATTTTTTTTGAAAGAAAGGTAAATAAGAAAGGACACATATATATTGAAAAATATTTTTTGTTTTTTAAAGCAGATAAGGACATAATTTTTTTTGTTTTTTTGAAAAGTTTTTTACCTTTTCCACCCCATAATCATTGCATAATATATACAAAAATAGGTGAGAGTACAGGCTATGGGTAAAGTATATATGTAATATATACACCCCCCCTCTATGCTTAGCATGTGTTATGTCCTCATATTACAAGAAGTGAGGAAAAGGACATAGCTCATGCTAAGTGTAGGAGAGTTAAAATAACAAAAAGTATAGAAGTCGATCTGCCCCCTATATTTAAGCTCTGGTCAGCCTAAGTGTAGAAGAAGAGAAAATGGGGTGGACGAGGTCAAGAGGAGAAATGGATGACTATATACAAATGGAGGGCATCTATCCCCTTGTACTTAGGGTCTGGTCAATATAAGTATAGGATAGGAGTAAATGTGAGGACCTATGCAATCTAGAGAATATATAGAGAAGGGAGAATGTACAAGAGTGAATGAATCTTCTAAGATTCCGAATCAGGATGATGCATCTTCATGAAGAGTAATATGATGTATATGCTTTGTGCTCACTTTGTGTGAAGTTGATGAACTCGACTTGGACTAACTGATTGTTGGACTCTGCACAATGCTTCAACAGATGTCCATTCACCACATGAGATTGTGCACCATCTGTGAGATCAACTATCTCTGCACTTCCATTTCCGTGCACTTTCTTAAGAACAAAGGGACCCGTTTACTTAGATTTGAGCTTCCCATGGAACATCTTCAACCCGACATTAAACAACCATACCTTTTGCACAGGGACAAAGACTTTGCAACTAATGCGATGATCATGCCATCTTTTTACTTTGTTCTTATAAATCAAACTGTTGTCATGCATAGGCATGCATCCTCTGACCAAAGACAGATGTGTTGCTATATGTTTGAGTGTGTATATTTGGCAAACCAATACGTTGATGACCTAACCAAGGTCTATACACCGACGAGCTGGTGTGCATGTAAGGACATATGAGTAATACGATCTCTCAAAGGGATCATACAGCTTCACTTGTGAATCAGAGGACGTGAGCTCACTCATGAGGTATTGGGACTGATCAAATTCCATGCATGGTCGTCATGCTTTGGAAGCATGACATGAATTTGAAGGTAAGATATATGCTTTGGGAAAGCATATGATCTATACCAATTCCCAATGACCAAGATTGAGAAACTTAGTGATCAAACCCTGAAAATGACAGTGTAAAAGTGATCTATATCTTCAGGATGATCATAGGTCTTCCAGTATGCAGGATGTACAGGTATTGGGAATACCTCAGGGTGATGTGATCATAAACAATTGTATAACCATGACGCTTCCATTCCGAGGGAGTGATGAAACAGGTTTGGATTTTACTGACTCCTCTCAGTAGAGAAGTGACCTAATCTTAGTCCATGCATTGGACTACGGTCTTATTTAATTAAGTATCTATGAGAGGTCCATGAGATCTGGATTTGAGATGTGATCTAAATATCCAAGTCACTATACGTGGAATAATACAATCGCATGTCCTTATCTCCAGGTACCTGCGGAGAAATCGCATTATTCTTGAAAGGGTTCAAGAATAATTCCATAGATCCAATTATTAAAGAATTGATGATTAAATGTGATTTAATCATCTTGATGTGTGTGGAAATTATCCAATATAATTAAATGTGATTTAATTATTGTAGATAAGAATAATGTGGATAGAAATATCCAATTATTCATAATATATTATAAATGTGATTTATAATGTCTTAGAAAGAGCTAGGAAGTAGAAGATGATAAGGCAAGTAGGTAGAGTATCATTCACAAGAGCAAAATATGGTAGAGTACAAAAATGAGCCTAGTTGAATTAATTAACTAAGTGTTTTTATCAGTTCTAAGACTTTTTGTTTTGATTATTTTTGTGGTTTTTTAATTAGCACATTTTTATGTGAATTTTAACTTGTTTTATATTTTTATGGGTTTTTAATGTTGCAAATATTTTTAGTTGATTTTATAAAGAAATATATAATAAAATATGTGAGAGAGATAAAAAGAGATATAAAGAAAGTTTTTGTACTTTTCAAATATGATAAATACACTCAAAATATACATGATAAAAAATTTTGAGTTTTGAATATTTTCTATGTTTATGGTATTTTTAGAGGATTTTTACGATTTTTAAAGTTAAAATACACAAAATAAGGTAAACAGAAAATACAAGAGATTGAAATGGGCCTAATAAATATCTATCAGATCATGCCTAAGATTAATTTTCCTATAAAAGATATGTAATAAAGAAAGTTCAGAGCGTTAAACATATTTTTGGATTTTTTGTAGTTTTTTATGATTTTACAACTTTTTAGGTGTTTTGTAATTTTTAAGGTTTCTATTTTGTATTTTTTATGAATTTTAGTTATGTTTCAAAATACACTAAAATACACTAACTCTATTTTTTATAGATTTTTAAAGAAATATTTAAATTTTTATGATTTTTAGAAATCAAAAAAGTGAAAAATAGCTTGTTTTGTATTTTTATAAATATGAAAACAATTTTAAATGTCTTGATATTAATTTATGTGATATAATACGATACAAGGTATCTAATGTAATTTTTGCATCATTTTTGGAGTTAATTAAGCAATTAATCTAATTAAAACAAAGAATACTGTAAGCAAGGGACTATTTTGCAAATATTAAAATCGAAAAATGCATTGTATAATAAATCCAGCAAATCAAGGGTCCACAAAGTAAAATTTTCAATGAAATCCGCAATTTAGTAATGTCAGGAAGGGACATTGCAGCTATTAAACACAAATCCAGGTCGTTTCATGCAATTTGACAGATTAAATATTAAATAAAAGATACATGGCATGGACCTATTTTAAATTTTCTCAAAATATTCTTGAATTTCATAACATGTCCAAAAAATATGGGGTACAATATGCAAAATGCTAACAAAATGCATAGACGACACATAAAATTGGGCTTAATCACAAATCAATGAATGCTTAAGGTTCTTAAATGCAAAATATCCTAGAGTTTAATAATGAAATAAATAGTTACGCTACTAAATAGAAATTTAAAAAAGATGAAGGAATGCTAGTGCAAAATACCCCTAAATCGCATGCCATTTGATTATGGATGTACACCCACTTATCACGCAAACGACCTCGATTAGAAGATAATGGTTTGTTGATGGATAGTGGGAGCTCGATCTAGCTCAATCTGAAGGTTGAAGCGATCCTTCATCGGGCGGCTCTAATTAAATTTTGCATGTGTTCATCATCAAATAGTGGAGAAGTAACAAGGACAAACTTGGAAGAACTGCAACATGAGGTTGCTTAGATATGTTATATCTCCTCACTCTAGATCTCCATCAAGCTGTGAAAAGGTCCATGACAATCCTGGGAGGCCTTCGCATCTACTTGTGGAGCTAATAAGAGCCAGACCCTAGATGGGAACCTGGAGGTCAAGGAAGAAAGCCTAGTACCTGGGGGTCCTATGCAGCATCGAATTACACCCCCGGAGTGTTAGCAATGTGAGCCCGGGGCAAACCATTCCCGCAATAAATGTTATTGTAATAAATGATTTATCAATAAAAGTTATTGATTATTTTTCACTCCCTTTCTGAGATTGAATGAATGAGTGCATTATAAGGTCCCTCTATACAATAAGGGTTATGTACCATGGCCAACTTGATGATCATACAGCTATTGATTCATTAATTGAATCATAGAGGATGATGCTTGGATGAATATCTAAGGAGTTAGATAGAGGACTCATCAAGCATGATCAAATGATTGTTAAGTGATGATCTTCATCCTGACTAGGAGATGGCAATCCTTTTCTCATCTGGCAGATATATGACTGACCTCCTGATGCAGGTCCTCTGCATAGGAATAGTGATTCGGAGATGTCAGATTAGTTGAGTCAATAAATTGACTTAAAAAGATCGAGATAACCAAAGACCTATGTTGCATGTTGTCACAGCATAGGCATGCATCCTCTGACCAAAGACAGATGTGTTGTTGTATGTTTGAGTGTGTACATTTCACAGACCAATAGGTTGATGACCAAACCAAGGTCTATACACCGACGAGCTGGTGTGCATGTAAGGACATATGAGTAATACGATCTCTCAAAGGGATCATACTGCTTCACTTGTGAACCGGAGGACATGAGCTCACTCATGAGGTATTGCGACTGATCAAATTCCATGCATGGTCGTCATGCTTTGGAAGCATGACATGAATTTGAAGGTAAGATATATGCTTTGGGAAAGCATATGATCTATACCAATTCCCAATGACCAAGATTGAGAAACTTAGTGATCAAACCCTGAAAATGACAGTGTAAAAGTGATCTATATCTTCAGGATGATCATAGGTCTTCCAGTATGCAGGATGTACAGGTACTGGGAATACCTTATGGTGATGTGATCATAAATGATTGTATAACCATGACGCTTCCATTCCGAGGGAACGATGAAACAGGTTTGGATTTTAGTGACTCCTCTCAGTAGAGAAGTGACCTAATCTTAGTCCATGCATTGGACACTGATCTGAATGAGATTCAGATACAATGAGAAGATTAGGTTTACGGTCTTGATTTAATCAAGTATCTATGAGAGGTCCATGAGATCTGGATTTGAGATGTGATCTCAATATCCAAGTCACTATACGTGGAACAATACAATCGCATGTCCTTATCTCCAGGTATCTGCGGAGTAATCGCATTATTCTTGAAAGGGTTCAAGAATAATTCCATAGATCTAATTATTAAAGAATTGATGATTAAATGTGATTTAATCATCTTTATGTGTGTGGAAATTATCCAATATAATTAAATGTGATTTAATTATTGTGGATAAGAATAATGTGAATTGCAATATCCAATTATTCATAATATATTATAAATGTGATTTATAAAGTATTAGAGAGAGCTAGGAAGTAAAAGATGATAAGGCAAGTTGGTACAGTATCATTCACATGAGCAAAATATGGTGGAGTACAAAAATGAGCCTAGTTAGAATTAATTAACTAAGTGTTTTTATCAGTTCTAAGACTTTTTTGTTTTGATTATTTTTGTGGTTTTTTATTTAGCACATTTTTATGTGAATTTTAACTTGTTTTATATTTTTATGGGTTTTTAATGTTGCAAATGTTTTTAGTTGATTTTATAAAGAAATACATAATAAAATATGTGAGAGAGATAAAAAGAGATATAAAGAATGTTTTTATACTTTTCAAATATGATAAATATACTCAAAATATACATGATAAAAAATTTTGAGTTTTGAATATTTTCTATGTTTATGGTATTTTTATAGGATTTTTGCGATTTTTAAAGTTAAAATACCCAAAATAAGGTAAACAGAAAATACAAGAGATTGAAATGGGCCTAATAAATATCTATTAGATCATGCCTAAGATTAATTTTCCTATAAACAATATGTAATAAAGAAAATTCAGAGCCTTAAACATATTTTTGGATTTTTTGTAATTTTTTATGATTTACAACTTTTTAGGTGTTTTGTAATTTTTAAGGTTTCTATTTTGTATTTTTTATGAATTTTAGTTATGTTTCAAAATACACTAAAATACACTAACTCGATTTTTTTATTGATTTTTAAAGAAATATTTAAATTTTTATGATTTTTAGAAATCAAAAAAGTGAAAAATAGCTTGTTTTGTATTTTTATATATATAAAAACAATTTTAATTGTCTTAATATTAGTTTATGTGATATAATACGGTACAAGGTATCTAATGTAATTTTTGCATCATTTTTGGAGTTAATTAAGCAATTAATCTAATTAAAACAAAGAATATAGTAAGTAAGCAAGGGACTATTTTGCTAATATTAAAATCGAAAAATGCATTGTATAAAAAATCCAGCAAATCAAGGGTCCACAAAGTAAAATTTTCAATGAAATCCGCAATTTAGTAATGTTAGGAAGGGACGTTGCAGCTATTAAACACAAATCCAGGTCGGGGCATGCAATTTGACAGATTAAATATTAAATAAAAGAAACATGGCATGGACCTATTTTAAATTTTCTCAAAATATTCTTGAATTTCATAACATGTCCAAAAAATATGGGGTACAATATGCAAAATGCTCACAAAATGCGTAGACGACACGCAAAATTGGACTTAATCACAAATCAATGAATGCTTAAGGTTCTTAAATGTAAAATATCCTAGAGTTTAATAATGAAATAAATAGTTACGCTACTAAATAGAAATGTAAAAAAGATGAAGGTCTGCTACTGCAAAATACCCCTAAATCGCTTGCCATTTGACTGCGGATGTACACCCACTTATCACGCAAACGACCTCGATTAGAAGATAATGGTTTGTTGATGGATAGCGGGAGCTCGATCTAGCTCAATCTGAAGGTTGAAGCGATCCTTCATCGGGCGGCTCTAATTAAATTTTGCATGTGTTCATCATCAAATAGTGGAGAAGCAACAAGGACAAACTTGGAAGAACTGCAACATAAGGTTGCTTAGATATGTTATATCTCCTCACTCTAGATCTCCATCAAGCTGTGAAGGGTCCATGACAATCCTAGGAGGCCTTCGCATCTACTTGTGGAGCTAATAAAGAGCCAGACCCTAGATGGGAACCTGGAGGTCAAGGAAGAAAGCCTAGTACCTGGGGGTCCTGTGCAGCATCGAATTACTCCCCCGGAGTGTTAGCAATGTGAGCCCGGGGCGAACCATTCCCGCAATAAATGTTATTGTAATAAATGATTTATCAATACAAGTTATTGATTATTTTTCACTCCCTTTCTGAGATTGAATGAATGAATGCACTATAAGGACCCTCTGTACAATAAGGGTTATGTACCATGGCCAACTTGATTATCATACAACTGTTGATTCATTGATTGAATCATACAGGATGATGCTTGGATGAATATCTAAAGAGTTAGATAGAGGACTCATCAAGCATCATCAAATGATTGTTAAGTGATGATCATCAACCTGACTAGGAGATGGCAATCCTTTTCTCATCTGGCTGATATCTGACTGACCTCCTGATGCAGGTCTGATGAATCCACGATTCATTATCTCAATATCTTGATCTTAGCAAAATCCCCAAGTAAAATCCCATAAAAATATCCATAAAATCAATAAATTAACAAAATGATTCTTGTAAATAAAACACACTAATTAATGTATATTAGATTGTACAAAAGAATTTAACAATAAAAAGCCGCAAAAATAAAGGAGTTTTATACATGTAAATAGCCCAAAACTTCATATATTTTTAATAATTTCATATCAAATCCTTTTTGCCTAATTCTTTCTCCAACGTGTTCATATCAATGTATATAAAAATATAAAAATACAAAACAAATTTTACTCAAATAAATGCTTCTAGATCCCAAAGGGAAAAGCTGTAAAGATAAACTTCCAAGCCAAAATCCTGTTCCGTATGAACTCCAAATTCACCAAACTCACTTTTAAAGTTCAAGTTAGGAAATTATCTATCCAATGGAAGTGGTTTCATTAAAATCGGAGCTCATTTGTAAAAGTTGGGTTTTGGGACCTAGATGTACATTGTATATTTTGTATATATTCATTCTTTCCTCATTTTTTTTGTTGTTGTATTGTATTTTAATTATATTATTTTATAGCATTTTTCTATTGTAAATATCTCTTATTAAAAAGACAAAAAAATACAAATTAGAAAAGTAAACAAAAAAATTGTACTTGTTGTATGTATTCCCTTGTAAATTCTCCACTATTTATTTTCTTCTCTTTTATTCTATTGTAATTAAAGTAGCCTACTTTATTTCATTTATTTATTTATTATACATTCTCTACAATCACCACCATTCAACTCATCCTACCACCAACCTCCATTCAACCCCACCATTTTTTAAACTTCCCATTCAACTCCATTAATAAAATAACCTCCCACCATTTTAATAACCTCTCATTTCATCATCTATATATACATCCCATCCTCCTCAATTTGCCTTTGATCCATCTTTATGTGAAGAGAGCCTAGTTCCCAGAGTTGAATCGGTGACAGCGATGCAACCGCGGTCGAGCGATGACGGCCCTCTCTCCGGTGAGATCCGTTGGCTTTGTGGCCAACATCGCAGCCGCATACGCGCGTTGCTCGAGCTCATCGCTCGCCGGCGATTCGAGCGAAGACCGTGCTCTCGTGAGCACCTCATAGGCGACCGTCTCCATCGTAGGTAAGATTATTTCCATCTTGTCATCATTAGTATCTTTGCAATTTTTTTAGTACATCCTATTACCACCTACATATCATCCTTTTCATCATCACCACCATCACACCATAATTTTACTCCCCCCTCTTCTTAGTGTACATATTGTTACCTGTTTTAAAAAAATTTAAAAAAATATAGATAAAATCTAAAACAGCAAAAAAAATATACATCAGTAAATTTAAAAAATAAAAAAAAATAAAAAAAGGGCAGCAGCACCGCCGCCCCTTCCCCCTCCACACGGCCAGGCGGCGTCGCCGCCCTTCCTTCTTCCACGGCCGCTCCCCATCGCCGGCCACCACCGCTGCCTCCAGCGACGCTCCTCCCTCCTCCGCGCAGTCCCGCGCGGCTGGCCTCGCCACCGCCGGCCGCTCCTTCCAGGCCGCCCACCCGCGCCACCGACGTCGCTGCTCGCACCGCCTCCGCCCCAGCGTGGTCCTCCACCACCTTCAGCCTGCCTCCGCCACCCGCGCGACGCTGCATCCGCGTGCGCGGCCGCGCCCAGGCTGCCATCGCTGACGCCATCCTCCCCCGTTGTTGGGTTCATCTGCAAAGAACGAAGGAAGAAGAAGATAACCTTCTTTAATTTTTTTTATTGTAAAAATTATGTAAAATTTTTGTATAGTTTCAGTAATTACAAATAGGCCCCTGTACATAATATGTTGTAAGTATTGTCTTTTGAATTTGCAAGGATACCCCTGTGTTTGTACTTGAATTTGGACATTGTTTTGGCATCCTTTTATTTAAAGAAAAATAGCATTGTTTTGAGCAGTTTATTGTCTACCATCTGAAAATTTATTTATATTTTTGTGAGATATTGTGAATTAACTAAAATTGTTCAATTGAAATGTTATATTTTACCCAAATTGAGCTCCTAAATTTATATCTCACACACAATTGCTCTAAAAATTTCATAAAAATTAAAAACGATCCTTAGTATGTGCTTAACGTACTATCCAAATTTCATCCAAAGTGGAGATGTCTTGTGCCTGAAATAAATTGTAGAGTGAATTTAGTATTTGATTTTTAATTAAATCCATGTACATCCTTTTCGCGAAATTTCAAGTCTCCTGGATTCTATATAAAAATATCTTTTTAGGATAATTCGCACTCTGATTAATTTGATTTTATGGATTTATTAGAAATTATTTACTCACTCTCACTCTGATTTCACTAAAAAATCCATAAAAAATTCATACCTTGTCAAAAAAATCAAAAAATATTACTTTAGCTTCCTTGCATCATGTTTTAATTCCACTAAAATTTTCATGATTTTTGCTTACTGTTTGTGAGAGAAATTGCGAAAAAACCCATAAAAAGTGTGTATTTTTCATTGTTGCATTTTAACCCATAAAATTCTAAAAAAATACCTTGCATTCATCTCTGGATTAGGACTCTAGGAAAAATATATTTTGGCTAAATTGGACTATTTTGATATTAAAATTAATTTGGCCTATTGTATGATTTCTTAGTGTCTTGATTCACTTGCATTTGCATTCTTGTTACATAAAAAAATATAAAGAAATCGCTTGTAAATCTAAAATCTTTATTTTCAAATTAAACCCAAGTTGTTCCTTTGCCTCCCTGAGTTCGACCCTGGACTTGCCCGGGATATAAATTAAAGCCGAGACACTCTTCACGGAAATCTTCTCTCGGATCTGACTGAATCGCTAAGTACACGTATTACAACGTGACCAAATTAATCATCGTAATTTGCGACTCGTCAAGGTCCTCTGCGTAGGAATAGTGAATCAGAGATGTCAGATTAGTTGAGTCAATAAATTGACTTAACAAGATCGAGATAACCAAAGACCTATGTTGAATGCCGTCACAGCATAGGCATGCATCCTGTGACCAAAGACACGTGTTGTTGTATGTTTGAGTGTGTACATTTGGCAGACCAATAGGTTGATGACCTAACCAAGGTCTATACACCGGCGAGCTGGTGTGCATGTAAGGACATATGAGTAATACGATCTCTCAAAGGGATCATACAGCTTCACTTGTGAACCGGAGGACATGAGCTCACTCATGAGGTATTGGGACTGATCAAATTCCATGCATGGCCGTCATGCTTTGGAAGCATGACATGAATTTGAAGGTAAGATATATGCTTTGGGAAAGCATGTGATCTATACCAATTCCCAATGACCAAAATTGAGAAACTTAGTGATCAAACCCTGAAAATGACAGTGTAAAAGTGATCTATATCTTCAGGATGATCAAAGATCTTCCAGTATGTAGGATGCACAGGTATTGGGAATATCTCAGGGTGATGTGATCATCAACGATTGTATAACCATGATGCTTCCATTCCGAGGGAGTGATGAAACAGGTTTGGATTTTAGTGACTCCTCTCAGTAGAGAAGTGACCCAATCTTAGTCCATGCATTGGACATTGATCTGAATGAGATTTATATACAATGAGAAGATTAGGTTTACGGTTTTGATTTAATCAACTATCTATGAGAGGTCCATGAGATCTGGATTTGAGATGTGATATCAATATCCAAGTCACTATACGTGGAACAATACAATCGCATGTCCTTATCTCCAAGTATCTGCGGAGAAATCACATTATTCTTGAAAGGGTTCAAGAATAATTCCATAGGTCTAATTATCAAAGAATTGATGATTAAATGTGATTTAATCATCTTTATGTGTTTGGAAATTATCCAATATAATTAAATGTGTTTTAATTATTGTGGATAAAAATAATGTGGATAGCAATATCCAATTATTCATAATATATTATAAATGTGATTTATAATGTATTAGAGAGAGCTAGGAAGTAGAAGATGATAAGGCAAGTAGGTAGAGTATCATTCACATGAGCAAAATATGGTGGAGTACAAAAATGAGCCTAGTTAGAATTAATTAACTAAGTGTTTTTATCGGTTCTAAGACTTTTTGTTTTGATTATTTTTGTGGTTTTTTAATTAGCACATTTTTTATGTGAATTTTAACTTGTTTTATATTTTTATGGGTTTTTAATGTTGCAAATGTTTTTAGCTGATTTTATAAAGAAATATATAACAAAATATGTGAGAGAGATAAAAAGAGATATAAAGAATGTTTTTGTACTTTTCAAATATGATAAGTATACTCAAAATATACATGATAAAAAATTTTGAGTTTTGAATTTTTTCTATGTTTATGGTATTTTTAAAGGATTTTTACGATTTTTAAAGTTAAAATACACAAAATAAGGTTAACAGAAAATACAAGAGATTGAAATGGGTCAAATAAATATCTATCAGATCATGCCTAAGATTAATTTTCCTATAAACAATATGTAATAAAGAAAATTCAGAGCCTTAAACATATTTTTGGATTTTTTTTAATTTTTTATGATTTTACAACTTTTTAGATGTTTTCTAATTTTTAAGGTATCTATTTTGTATTTTTTATGAATTTTAGTTATGTTTCAAAATACACTAAAATACAGTAACTCTATTTTTTATTGATTTTTAAAGAAATATTTAAATTTTTATGATTTTTAGAAATCAAAAAAGTGAAAAATAACTTGTTTTGTATTTTTATAAATATGAAAACAATTTTAAATGTCTTAATATTAATTTATGTGATATAATATGGTACAAGGTATCTAATGTAATTTTTGCATCATTTTTGGAGTTAATTAAGCAATTAATCTAATTAAAACAAATAATACAATAAGTAAGCAAGGGATTATTTTGCAAATATTAAAATCAAAAAATGCATTGTATAATAAATCCAGCAAATCAAGGGTCCACAAAGTAAAATTTTCAATGAAATCCGCAATTTAGTAATGTCAGGAAGGGGCATTGCAGCTATTAAACACAAATCCAGGTCGTTTCATGCAATTTGACAGATTAAATATTAAATAAAACATACATGGCATGGACCTATTTAATTTTCTCAAAATATTCTTGAATTTCATAACATGTCCAAAAAATATGGGGTACAATATGCAAAATGCTCACAAAATGCGTAGACGACACGCAAAATTGGACTTAATCACAAATCAATTAATGCTTAAGGTTCTTAAATGCAAAATATCCTAGAGTTTAATAATGAAATAAAATAGTTACGCTACTAAATAGAAATGTAAAAACGATGAAGGTCTGCTAGTGCAAAATACCCCTAAATCGCATGCCATTTGACTGCGGATGTACACCCACTTATCACGCAAACGACCTCGATTAGAAGATAATGGTTTGTTGATGGATAGCGGGAGCTCGATCTAGCTCAATCTGAAGGTTGAAGCGATCCTTCATCGGGCGGCTCTAATTAAATTTTGCATGTGTTCATCATCAAATAGTGGAGAAGCAACAAGGACAAACTTGGA
The DNA here is from genome assembly GCA_037367405.1 of Ottelia alismoides. Classification (NCBI taxonomy): domain Eukaryota; kingdom Viridiplantae; phylum Streptophyta; class Magnoliopsida; order Alismatales; family Hydrocharitaceae; genus Ottelia; species Ottelia alismoides. The sequence goes on from JAZKJV010008603.1 coordinate 422,876, forward strand.
AGATCTACAACATGAGGTTGCTTAGATATGTTATATCTCCTCACTCTAGATCTCCATCAAGCTGTGAAAAGGTCCATGACAATCCTGGGAGGCCTTCGCATCTACTTGTGGAGTTAATAAGAGCCAGACCCTAGATGGGAACCTGGAGGTCAAGAAAGAAAGCCTAGTACCTGGGGGTCCTGTGCAGCATCGAATTACACCCCCGGAGTGTTAGCAATGTGAGCCCGGGGTGAACCATTCCCGCAATAAATGTTATTGTAATAAATGATTTGTCAATAAAAGTTATTGATTATTTTTCACTCCCTTTCTGAGATTGAATGAATGAATGCACTATAAGGTCCCTCTATACAATAAGGGTTATGTACCATGGCCAACTTGATGATCATACAGTTGTTGATTCATTGATTGAATCATAGAGGATGATGATTGGATGAATATCTAAGGAGTTAGATAGAGGACTTATCAAGCATCATCAAATGATTGTTAAGTGATGATCTTCTGCCTGACTAGGAGATGGCAATCCTTTTCTCATCTGGCTGATATCTGACTGACCTCCTGATGCAGGTCCTCTGCATAGGAATAGTGATTAAGAGATGTCAGATTAGTTGAGTCAATAAATCGACTTAACAAGATCGAGATAACCAAAGACCTATGTTGAATGTTGTCACAGCATAGGCATGCATCCTCTGACCAAAGACAGATGTGTTGTTGTATGTTTGATTGTGTACATTTGGCAGTCCAATAGGTTGATGACCCAACCAAGGTCTATACACCGGCGAGCTGGTGTGCATGTAAGGACATATGAGTAATATGATCTCTCAAAGGGATCATACAGCTTCACTTGTGAACCGGAGGACATGAGCTCACTCATGAGGTATTGGGACTGATCAAATTCCATGCATGATCGTCATGCTTTGGAAGCATGACATGAATTTGAAGGTAAGATATATGCTTTGGGAAAGCATATGTTCTATACCAATTCCCAATGACCAAGATTGAGAAACTTAGTGATCAAACCCTGGAAATGACAGCGTAAAAGTGATCTATATCTTCAGGATGATCATAGGTCTTCCAGTATGCAGGAAGTACAGGTATTGGGAATACCTCAGGGTGATGTGATCATAAACGATTGTATAACCATGACGCTTCCATTCCGAGGGAGTGATGAAACAGGTTTGGATTTTAGTGACTCCTCTCAGTAGAGAAGTGACCTAATCTTAGTCCATGCATTGGACATTGATCTGAATGAGATTCAGATACAATGAGAAGATTAGGTTTACGGTCTTGATTTAATCAAGTATCTATGAGAGGTCCATGAGATCTGGATTTGAGATGTGATCTTAATATCCAAGTCACTCAATACAATCGCATGTCCTTATCTCCAAGTATCTGCGGAGAAATCGCATTATTCTTGAAAGAGTTCAAGAATAATTACATAGATCTAATTATTAAAGAATTGATGATTAAATGTGATTTAATCATCTTGATGTGTGTGGAAATTATCCAATATAATTAAATGTGATTTAATTATTATGGATAAGAATAATGTGGATAGCAATATCCAATTATTCATAATATATTATAAATGTGATTTATAATGTATTAGTGAGAGCTAGGAAGTAGAAGATGATAAGGCAAGTAGGAAGAGTATCATTCACATGAGAAAAATATGGTAGAGTACAAAAATGAGCCTAGTTAGAATTAAGTAACTAAGTGTTTTTATTAGTTCTAAGACTTTTTGTTTTGATTATTTTTGTGGTTTTTTTAATTAGCACATTTTTATGTGAATTTTAACTTGTTTTATATTTTTATGGGTTTTTAATGTTGCAAATGTTTTTAGTTGATTTTATAAAGAAATATATAATAAAATATGTGAGAGAGATAAAAAGAGATATAAAGAATGTTTTTTGTACTTTCCAAATATGATAAATATACTCAAAATATACATGATAAAAAAATGTTGAGTTTTGAATATTTTCTATGTTTATGGTATTTTTAGAGGATTTTTGCAATTTTTAAAGTTAAAATACACAAAATAAGGTAAACAGAAAATACAAGAGATTGAAATGGGCCTAATAAATATCTATCAGATCATGGCTAAGATTAATTTTCCTATAAACAATATGTAATAAAGAAAATTCAGAGCCTTAAACATATTTTTGGATTTTTTGTAATTTTTTATGATTATACAACTTTTTAGGTGTTTTGTAATTTTTAAGATTTCTATTTTGTATTTTTTATGAATTTTAGTTATGTTTCAAAATACATTAAAATATAGTAACTCTATTTTTTATTGATTTTTAAAGAAATATTTAATTTTTTGTGATTTTTAGAAATTAAAAAAGTGAAAAATAGCTTGTTTTGTATTTTTATAAATATTAAAACAATTTTAAATGTCTTAATATTAATTTATGTGATATAATATGGTACAAGGTATCTAATGTAATTTTTGCATCATTTTTGGATTTAATTAGGCAATTAATCTAATTAAAACAAAGAATACAGTGAGTAAGCAAGGGACTATTTTGCAAATATTAAAATCGAAAAATGCATTGTATAATAAATCCAGCAAATCAAGGGTCCACAAAGTAAAATTTTCAATGAAATCCGCAATTTAGTAAAGTCAGGAAGGGGCATTGCAGCTATTAAACACAAATCCAGGTCGTTTCATGCAATTTGACAGATTAAATATTAAATAAAAGATACATGGCATGGACCTATTTTAAATTTTCTCAAAATATTCTTGAATTTCATAACATGTCCAAAAAAATATGGGGTACAATATGCAAAATGCTCACAAAATGCGTAGACGACACGCAAAATTGGACTTAATCACAAATCAATGAATGCTTAAGGTTCTTAAATGCAAAATATCCTAGAGTTTAATAATGAAATAAATAGTTACGCTACTAAATAGAAATGTAAAAAATATGAAGGTCTGCTACTGCAAAATACCCCTAAATCGCATGCCATTTGACTGTGGATGTACACCCACTTATCACGCAAACGACCTCGATTAGAAGATAATGGTTTGTTGATGGATAGCGGGAGCTCGATCTAGCTCAATCTGAAGGTTGAAGCGATCCTTCATCGGGCGGCTCTAATTAAATTTTGCATGTGTTCATCATCAAATAGTGGAGAAGCAACAAGGGCAAACTTGGAAGAACTGCAACATGAGGTTGCTTAGATATGTTATATCTCCTCGCTCTAGATCTCCATCAAGCTGTGAAAAGGACCATGACAATCCTGGGAGGCCTTCACATATACTTGTGGAGCTAATAAGAGCCAGACCCTTGATGGGAACCTGGAGGTCAAGGAAGAAAGCCTAGTACCTGAGGGTCCTGTGCAGCATCGAATTACACCCCCGGAGTGTTAGCATTGTGAGCCTGGGGCGAACCATTCCCGCAATAAATGTTATTGTAATAAATGATTTATCAATAAAAGTTATTGATTATTTTTCACTCCCTTTCTGAGATTGAATGAATGAATGCACTATAAGGTCCCTCTATACAATAAGGGTTATATACCATGGCCAACTTGATGATCATACAGCTGTTGATTCATTGATTGAATCATAGAGGATGATGCTTGGATGAATATCTAAGGAGTTAGATAGAGGACTCATCAAGCATCATCAAATGATTGTTAAGTGTTGATCTTCAACCTGACTAGGAGATGGCAATCCTTTTCTCATCTGGCTGATATCTGACTGACCTCCTGATGCAGGTCCTCTGCATAGGAATAGTGATTCGGAGATGTCAGATTAGTTGAGTCAATAAATTGACTTAACGAGATCGAGATAACCAAAGACCTATGTTGAATGCTGTCACAGCATAGGCATGCATCCTCTGACCAAAGACAGATGTGTTGTTGTATGTTTGAGTGTGTATATTTGGCAGACCAATAGGTTGATGACCTAAGAAAGGTCTATACACCGACGAGCTGGTGTGCATGTAAGGACATATGAGTAATACGATCTCTCAAAGGGATCATACAACTTCACTTGTGAACCGGAGGACATGAGCTCACTCATGAGGTATTGCGACTGATCAAATTCCATGCATGGTCGTCATGCTTTAGAAGCATGACATGAATTTGAAGGTAAGATATATGCTTTGGGAAAGCATATGATCTATGCCAAATCCCAATGACCAAGATTGAGAAACTTAGTGATCAAACCCTGAAAATGACAGTGTAAAAGTGATCTATATCTTCAGGATGATTATAGGTCTTCCAGTATGCAGGATGTACAGGTATTGGGAATACCTCAGGGTGATGTGATCATAAACGATTGTATAACCATGACGCTTCCATTCCGAGGGAGTGATGAAACAGGTTTGGATTTTAGTGACTCCTCTCAGTAGAGAAGTGACCTAATCTTTGTCCATGCATTGGACATTGATCTGAATGAGATTCAGATACAATGAGAAAATTAGGTTTACCGTCTTGATTTAATCAAGTATCTATGAGAGGTCCATGAGATCTGAATTTGAGATGTGATCTCAATATCCAAGTCACTATACGTGGAACAATACAATCGCATGTCCTTATCTCCAAGTATCTGCGGAGAAATCGCATTATTCTTGAAAGGGTTCAAGAATAATTCCATAGATCTAATTATTAAAGAATTGATGATTAAATGTGATTTAATCATCTTGATGTGTGTGGAAATTATCCAATATAATTAAATGTGATTTAATTATTGTGGATAAGAATAATGTGGATAGCAATATCCAATTATTCATAATATATTATAGATGTGATTTATAATGTATTAGAGAGAGCTAGGGAGTAGAAGAAAAATAATCTAAATCATGATCTGAAACATCATTCTTGGCATTAATGGAAACAGAGTTCTACATACATGAATCTTTTAGATGCAACATGGAATCAAAATCTAAATTACCTATTGTAGGTTGCGGAATAGATACTGATATGGTATCCGCAATAGCCGAAGGTGCAAGGTACTCCATAGACTCGGAGGTATATCCATGCGGTTGATGATGCATATGTGCTCTCATTCTCTTCTCGTCTCCCTGAGTAGATATCCTAAAATGGTGCTAATGGGGATCCAGAATATGCTGACTCTTCTCCTCATCCTCTGAAGACTCCTCAGGTAGAGCTCCAAAGATGCCCTCCTCGTGTCCCTCCCCCGGTCAGGTACGCTAACGGTCCTTCCTCTCTTGAGTGACATGTGATTAGCTTCATCACAAGAAAGAAACTCATATTCATATCTAAGAGGTGTTGAATAGTATACCTAACCAAATTGCTATTGAGAATCAGATTGGCTCAGGTTATTAGAGTTACTTGGGCTGGGATCGAAGTAGAGGGTGCAAACTGCTCGTCTCGTCATCTAGACAGGCGGTTGACATCCACCCGTAAGTCGTGATTTTCATTCCTATGGGAACGGAGATCATAGAGTATATTCTGTTGTACGTCCACGTGACCAGATGAAGAAGGAAGGGGATAAGATTGGGAAGAAAAATGGGAAGACTGGATCTGCTGGACAGGGTATTGCTTCTGCTGCTGTTGGTGCTGGGGTATCTGCTAAAATTGTAGGCCATGTTGGCCCGCTTGTAATGGCCTTGTCAGCCATACTGTTGGTACTACAGCCACTACTGCTGGGGTGGCTGGAATCCAGGGCTCTGTTCTAAAGGAGGTGGTACGGAGGTGAATGCGGTGTTGTGAAAGGTCGGGGGATGATGGTAGGTCTGTCGGTCTCCCGTACTTCCATGGCTAACAGGGTCCTGAGTATACCATACTCCATTCACCTCCCAAACTGGTGGAGTCTCCTCTTGATCCGTCTCTACTGATGGAGGGGACTACTGGAAAGAATGGGCGTAGGACTGGTCTTGCTCCCATGGTTGAGGTAGCCCTGGCACCAACTACTCCTGAACATGATGAATTTGGTACATGGGAGCAGTGGGTGTAGTCACAGAGGATATCCTTATCTTAGATACCTTCTTAGTCAACTCTTCCATTTGGAATCTTGGAGACATTCCTATCTAATTCATCAATACTCCTGTCAATCCTCTCAACTATTGTAAACTTGTCTGCAATAAGCCCCATGCTGGGGATCACATCCCAAGAGAGATAAACTACATCTGACTTCTTTACCCAGTAGTCGGCTTTTCCCCTCAAGGAAAATGGAAGGGACACGAGCCTAATATAATCCCGATTAACCCTAAGATGTCTGAGGTTAGCATAGATGAGCTCAAAATCCTTTAGTAATGTGTATAGCTCCTCCGTAAGCATTCCCATCAAAATGTGACAACAAGTTCAGAATTGCGGCTTCAACTCAAAATCAACTTCAGGTTCTACTGGACTCAAATGGTTTTGAATTCTGTATTGTCTGGGGTTGTACGCCACATCTATTAGTGGTTCGACCTCAACATTGAGATGCCCTAACTGAGCTCTGAGTAATGCATGTTGCTGCTCAGATGCAACTAATCTGGCCAATACCATTCTCGTAGGATCCTCTGGTTTTTCTTCTTCTTCTTCTTCTTTCTTCTTTGGAGGCATTTTACTTGAATTTTCCAAGAGACCTAATTCACCAATGTGGTCCTAATTAGAATAGGATTCAAGAATCAAGATATTCACACCAAGGAGAAGGTCTTCCTCGATAAAGTGGGAGGAGAGAAAGGGAATACTTTGGAGCGATCATCTCGAGAGTGAGTGATCATGAACTCAAGAGGGTCATGAGTCCAGGTTGGTCCAGGTTATGAATGGACCTTTGAAGGCGTACTTCTTGAAAAGTTCAATGAGAGATTCGCATGGTTCGAATAAATACCCCCCCCCCCCCAATTAGTCATCATCGATGTCAAAAGAACTATTTAGAATACGATATTCAATGGTGCGCTAGTTCTACAGTGCAGGTAATTGTGTGGAGTATACTCACACATTACAAACTCAATGCAAACCCCCAAATACACCAACTTCACATGTGAGGGTCATAAAGGTTCGATCAGTTTTAGTTGGTGATAAATGCAACATTTGAAAGAGTTAACGAGTTGTTAGGTGCATGTATTTCCCTACAGACTGACACGATTCTTATGACTAGTTGCACCCACTTTCAACTAGTATGGGAGTAAGTAGGGACCGTAAAAATAGAGCTACTTGTTACTTGAGGATGGAACCTTACACGTTGTTCTCTAAATCACCCACTCTGTTACAGAAATCCGGATCATTTACCAGCTACCCGTAGATCCTCACTGAGAAGTAGGTAATCGTTTTTATAGAACCAGTAGTCTATATGAAAATACGGTCTCGGCTTTATCCTAGTGTTGTCTCTCTCTCTCTCTCACACACTTACAAGTAAATTCAGACAACGAGCGCTTTATGAACCCATAAAACAAGGTGTTTTTTATTCCAATTTTGTTTAATCAATCTGCTCAATTCAGTTCTAATTTTAGAGTTATGCTGCCATTTGAAAATTAATCCGAGCAGAACAAAGCACGTCTACCGTTCAACTCCAATTTCCTTTTTAATCCTAAGTTGTAAAACAAGGGAGGAATCGAAAATCAGAATGCAAACATGAAACGATGATGGTATACTTATAATGAACTCCCAGCACTCTTCATGCATTATGCACAATTGAATTTTGTAAATTTACACTAAATGCAAGCAGTTCGAGAAAAACCACACCTAAATATGATACTATTAGTGGGGAAGAATTGAATTAATTTGAGCTAAGTAGTATGTGTCTTTGTGCGTCTCATTATCAATCTTATCAGATGTGTGAATCTTCTAAGATACGTGTGGCCTAAATTACGAAGGGCACCAACAAATTTGATGTTACACTACCGTGTGTCTATCCTTAATTTCACCACTGAAGTCAAGAACCACTCCCGACACAATACACAAAAAGAATAAGTGTCTGAATCTCTTCTTACAGGCACGAGACATCAATTAAAAGATGTTGTAAATAGGCAAATTACCTAAATTATTACAACACAATAATTAGAAAAACGAAAATTCTTTAAAAAAATTTTAATTTCCTTGATCTTCAGCAGTTGGCATGCGTCACATCCGTCGACCTCTGATGCACTCCAAGTTCATAGGGCCCTCGTAAGGAAAAAGAAATTTATATTTGAGAAAAAAATAAAATATATACAAAAATGAGCAGAAAATAATTGAAATAAAGAAGGGAAAAATAAATGGATTAATTACAAGGTGGCTCGGGGTCAGACTACCCGAGTGAGAGAAAACCTAAGTTTAATTTTCTAAATTAAATCCTAAGCTGTATGCCTCCTCAACAGTGGCACCATCTGACGGATCAGCCTAAGTGGGTATATTAATTGTACTCGTTGAAGTACGACACTTAGCCAATTAATTAGAACTAAAAAATCTCCGTGAAGAGGACTTTATTTTTAATTTACATCCTGGCAAGTACGGGGTCGAACACAGGGAGGCAAAGGAACAACTTTGGGTCAATTCAGATCACTTGACTCTAGGCTTTCCAAATGATATTTTTGTATTTTTATATACAAAAAAATGCGAATGAAAAATGTGGGCGAATAAAGTTAATAAGAAAACACACATCTTAGCGAAATTAATTTAATGTAAAATTAATCTAATTTATCCAAATTATATTTTTCTTATAAACCTAATCCAGTGATAAATGCAAAACATATATTTTTGAAATTTTAGGGGTTAAAATGCAACAACGAAAATGCACATTTTTATGCATTTTCACACAATTTTTTACACAAACAGATTGCAAAAATTATGAAAATTTTACGAGAATTTATATAAGGTGAAATACCGCTACAATGATTTTTGGGGGATTTTTTGAGAATATATAATTTTTTATGATTTTTACTGAAAATTGAGTGACTAAGAGTATTTAATTCTTAATAAATCCATATGATCAATTTATCCAGAAAGCGAATTATTTCAAATAGGCCTTTATATGTGCAATCCATAAGAGTTGGAATTTCATAAAAATAATGTGTGTAGATTTAACTAAAATCAATTACTAAAATCACACTGCAATTTATTGAAGGCACATAACACACCATTTTAGATGAAATTTGAAGAGTAGTTAAAATATATTTCAAAGCATCATCTCTGATTTTTGAATATTTTTTGAAGCAATTTCAGAAACTAACTTTGAATACAACATACACATGGACTATTTTGCAATAATAAAAACTTGAAATTAAACCAATGCATTTATTACAAAATAAAAAAGAACCTTTTTCTTCCTTGCAATCAGGGCACGATGAAAGGGAGAAGGGCGCGACACGGCTACGGGCGGAGGGCAGAAGGAGGGCGGTCGTGCAATGCACGATGGCGAAGGGATAGCAGTGAGTGCGACTGGAGGATGGAGGTGCTCTTGCATGCGACAAGAGGAGGAATGGTGATGGAGGGCGGTGGGAGCTTTGTGGCATGCACGGCTAGTGGTGGTGCGTGGATGTGGGAAGGCAGATGTTGTTGGCGACGACAATGTTGGGTACGGCGACGCGCATGAATAGGGGTGGCGATGGCAGGCAATGGTGTCTGGGGGGCAGCCACCTGTTGCTAGTTTTTATTTTTTTTGAATTTTTTGTTGTGAGTTTAAATCTTTTATTTTTTATTAAAAAAATCATGAACAAACATATGAAAAAGAGAGAAGTGGTAAATGGTAGGGATAATGAAGATGGATGTAGAACAAATGAAGGTATGGTGGCGGTGATGTGATGCGATAAAAATGAGGAAAATAAAAATGATGATCAATGATAAAAAGGGAAGAAAATAAAATTACCTAAAGATGGAGGCAGGTGCTTGTTGTGTGCTCACGAGAAGCACAGTCTTTACTCAAATCGCCTGCGAGCAATGAGCTCGAGCAGTGCGCAGAGGTGGATGCATTGTTGGCCGGAATGCTGACGGATCTCACCGGAGAGGAGGCGGTCATCGCTCTACTTCTTCGTTTGCTGTCACCAAGACGAGTGGCCAGAGCTCTCAATTCTCTCTCATATATATATGGATCAAAGGCAAAAATGAGGAGAATGAGATGAATAAAAAGAAAAGAACAATGGAAGTTAGAAAAATGGTGGAATGGTTGGGGTTGAATGGGAGGTTAAAAAAATGACGGAGTTGAATGTGAGGTTAGATGAAGGCTTGGTGGTTGATGGAAGAAAACGGAAGTTAGTATAGAGAATGAAAAATAAATAAAATAAAATTGGCTACTAAAAAGAAAAGATGGAATAAAAGAAAATGCGAAAACTGCAAACAAAATAAAGAAGAAAAACAAGTAACAAAACAGACTATATGTACATTTTTTACTTTTCGAATTTATTTTTTGTATTTTCAATAAAATATATTACAATATAAAAATAAAATAAAATATTATAAATAAAATAAAACACAAAAATGATTTTTGGATTTTCAGTAATTAAGAAAAGTAAATAAAAATGAGAAAAGAAAAATATGTGCATTATATACAAAGTCACTTTGCCTTATTTTAAATGACAAAATTTTTTTGAGTTTTTTTAATCATGTCATTTTTAAAATATATAATAAAGAAATAAATAGAAAAATAAATAAAGCAAAAAGGATTAGATTTGTACAAGAAAAAATCAAAGTCACATTTATTGCATTATGTACAATATACAACGAGGTCCCAAAACTCAACTTTTACAAACGAGCTCCGATTTTAATGAAACTGCTTTCATTAGATAGATAAATTTCTAACTTAAACTTTAAAAGTGAGTTTGATGAATTTAGAGTTCATGCGGAGTGGGAATTCGATCTGGAAGTTGGACTTTAAGGCTTTTTTTCTCTTTGGGATCTAGGAGTATTTTATTTGTGGTGAAATTTATTTTATATTTGTTTTTATGTACATTTTTATAAATAAACCAGAGAAAGAATTAGCTGAAAAGGAGTTGAAATTAAATTATTAAAAATACATGAAGTTTGGGCTATTTACATGTGAAAAACTCATTTATTTTATGACTTTTATTATTAATTTATTTTATATAATATAATATACAATAATTAGTGTATCTTATTTTATTAAATTATTGATTTTATGGACATTTATTTGAGATTTAGATCATGGATTTTGTTAAGATCAATATTTTGAGATGATGAATCATGGATACATCATATATGAAGAAAGAATCCTGGGTTTGTGGCTTATCGGGTCAAGGACACCATGATCTAAGTTGTGGGCGAGAAAGGGCTTGATCCGTTTGACAAAATTAGAGAAGGGTTGAGGCCAAAAGAGGAAGAGATTCGACAATAAAAATCAAAGAAAATGAGCACCCGACAACACCTGACAGGAGCAGAGGGGGGAGGGGGAGTTGTTTACTTGAGTCAACAAACGATGCACCCTGATTGGGCCACGTCACCCTTTAAAGACAAAATAGGAAAAAAACCCAAAGATAATTATAAATAAAATAGAAAATGATCTTATCAAATAAAACTAAAACAGGAAAGTCCCTTATTTAATATTTATTTTAATATGTTTTTTTATTTTACTACTTTATTTAATAGGTTTAATTATTTAAGTATCTTATATCTAATACCATAATTTAATAATTTATTTATAATATTATTTAATAATTATTAACATGTATTTTTGTATTTTTTATATTTTTATTTATATTAATAATTACATACATTTTATATAATATGTATAATATACTTGTTATTTGGTGATATTTTAATTCTTTTTGGCGTTTTAAGATGTTTCATTTTTTATTTATATTTTTATTAAAAAATATATAATATGTACATTCATTTAAAAATGTAAGAGTAATAAAGATATGTATAATAAATAATTAGGCTAAAAATATAGAGAAATGAGTCCCAATGTGCCCCCAATTAGCCGACCATTGCATCTTAAATTCGATGAAAACCGAATCACATTTATTAAATAGATAAGTTAATTTTAAGAACAATAAAGGTGAGTTTGGTTGAATTTGAGTTCATATTGAGAAGACATTGATCTATAAAGTTCATTTTGCGGTTTTTTCAACTGAGTATACGAAGTGATCAGTGCAATATGTTTTTCCAAAATTTTTATTATTTTATGTACATTATTATATACAAGGTTCACGTTGAATACATGATTATTTGAAGTGTGTAGGGTATTAAATAAAAGTGTATAAGCACGAGATATTTACAATATATTTACACTTAAAAAGTTAGGGTTTTCAGGATAATTGTGTACATTATTTTCCTTTATCTCATCCTACTTTATTCCTGTTCAACCAAGTCAATATTTGACTTAGTCTCGGGGTTAGGGTCAGTATACTTCCTTTATTTTTTCTTTTCTTTTTATTTATTCTTTTGTTTTTAGCTTTTGTTAGAATTATTATTGTTAGAATTATTATATTACAATTATGTTTGTAACCTTTCGGGTTCCGTAACCCTTAACCCTTCGGGTTATGTAACCTTTAACCCTTCGGGTTCCGTAACCCCTCAGGGGTATTATGTATTTTCCCTCTTGTACTTTCTAGGGTTTTCTCTATAGCTCTATGGAATATATATCCCATTTTGTTTCTCTTCTCCGCATGGTATCAGAGCAACGGTCCTAGATCGAGATTCTGACCTAAAATTCCCACCGCCACCTTTGCCCCTCTTCCTTGAATTAGGGCCCCGCACAAGGCCATTTAATTGCCTCCAGTACATCAGCCCTTCCACTAGCACTACCCTGCGCTTTCAGGACCTCCTACAAAGGTCGTCAGCCCCACAGCTACCCTCCACGGGTACCGTAGGACTCTTTGGATATCCAAAACTCATCACAGACTGCTTCCAAGAATCCAGATATGCTGTTCATTGAGGGTTTTCGGCCCTTTTTCAAGGGCAAACATGAGTTTTAGGATATTTTTTAGCTCTTATATGCATCCTTAATTATCACAGGATCGTCTTTCTATTTTAAGACCACCATGGCGCCTTATTCTACCGAGACAAAGCCCTTAGCCACGAATATTATGGCACAAGGCACTACTATCAAACTCAAAGGCACAAAAAATTACGTGCCTCAAATCTTGTCCTCAACACTGTGATTGAGTCTTTGTCACGTAAACTCTTTAGATGAAAAGGACAAAGAGTACGACAACTGGAAGATTGACAACTATTTGGTTATCAACAAGATGGCAAACAGTGTTAAGGCTCACATTGCCTCAAATCTTCTTTACAAAAATATGGCCAAGGAATGTGGGAGGATCTTGAGCAAACATACTCCCAGAAGAGTATGAAGTCATGCCTTGCAGACATTTACAAGCGAATCTAGTCGGCATCTCAGGGTGATTCCACCCTCATTGAGTACTACAGGCATCTATCCAGCGTGTATGAGGAGCTTGCAATATTCCAGCCCTCATGTTGCACCAAACATATACAAGAGTGTTCTGAGCGGCAAGTCTACCATGCATTCTAGATACCATGCAGCGAAGGAGTAATTTCTTATATCAGACACACTGCCAATAATGAAGGCCATCTTTGGCCAACTTGAGGAGCTCGAGACATCCGCTGCCCGGCCTCCCGTCTTACCTTCAACAGAGAACTTTGAACACATCGCCTCATTAGGGCAAGGAGGTAGATACGGCTTGCGAGGAGGACGTGCTTGTGATCCAAGTCATGGTCATGGACGAGAATCTAGACGAGGTCGTGACTTTGGTCGTGGTCGTGGGTGAGACTCTACTGCCCCAAGCACTCGATGTGGTAGGTGGAACTAACCGTCTGAACGATGCTGGCCGAAGTTTGGTGTACCTTCTTATAGAGCCAATTAATGCTTATGAGGATGCCTATGATGTAGAAGAGGCATCGCCTACCTCCGATGGCAAGACTGCTCATCTTAATGATGCAGATTACTCCTGTGTAATGCAAATCCTGCAGACTCTAGGACCTACCACTACTAGTAACACTACAACCGTTGCTCTGGCCACTCCTTCAGGTACAATAGCCAACTCTGCTATCGCTCCTACTCCAACTTGGATTATTTATTCCAGCGCCTCTACTCAATCTCACTGGAGAAGGTAGTATTCTCACCTCTTCCATGGCATCTACCTCTGTGAAGTCAGTTCGGGTCACTAATGGGACTCAATCACAGATTACTACGGTCAGAACTATGGAATTCTCTTCCAAACTCTGACTTTTAGGGGTTTACCATGCTCCTGATTTTCTTCTTAGCTTGTTGTTAGTTCACAAGCTTTGTGGTGAGCTTCATTGTCGTGTGATATTTGATGAGTCCTGTTGTTATTTTCAGGACATTTGAACGAGGCATGTTTTTTGGTGGATGTTATGAGAAAAACGACCTATATTACCTTGACATACCCTCAGACTCCAATTTTGTTGGTGTTGCATCTATCTCCGAAGATCCACTCCTATGGCATCTGCGCCTTGGGCATCCCTCTGCCAAGGCCATCTCCATGATGTTTCCTGAACTCTATGCTCTGAAGCCCTTTCAGTGGAGACATGTGAATTCAGGAAGCATCATTGAACTTCGTTTCCTATTCGTATTGAGTCTCGTAGTATTGTTGCTTTTTATCTTGTTCACTGTGATGTTTGGGGACCTTGTCCGATCCGCACATTAAGTGCTCATCGCTATTTTATAGTTTTCGTTAACGATTATAGTCGATCTTCTTGGGTCTATCTAATAAAGGAGCATTCAAAGATTAATCAGATTGTCAGGATTTTCTTTTAATATGTTAAAACTTACTTTTCTAGCATTGTTAAGATCACTCATACTGATAATGCTCTTGATTTAACGCAACATGAACCTTTTCTAGATGGCATCTCAGGAACTGTTCACCCCAAATATCATGTCCCCCACATACCTCACAACAGAATGGTATAAGCTGAGAGAAAACTCCAACCTTGCTAAATGTTTCAGATCCTCTATCCTTACTGCAGTGTATCTTATCAACGCGTTCTTTTCACCTGTTCTCAAAGGGGCAGCTCCATTTTCCTTACTTTATCCTACAGATTCTCCTTTTCCAATACTCTACGAATTTTTTGTTGTATTGCAATTTGTTCTTAACTTTCATGCAGCTGACAAATTATCCTCTTGTGCCGTCAAATGCGTCTTTCTTGGGTACTCTTGTACCCAGAAAGGATATCGTTGCTATGATCCTGTTGGACGTTGATACTATGTATCTGCTGATGTCACCTTCTTTGAGCAAAGAAGTTATTTTTACACAGATTGTGAGTGACATTCCTCCGGACCTCCCTCCTCCACCAATCATCTATACTCGCTAGCGTACCTCTATACCTTCTACACCAGTGTCTATACCTTTGCATGTCCCTTTTATGTAGGATGATATGACCAACTTCGAGTGCTCCCACCACTGCTGTCTCGGATGTACCGGGGAGCTTCCTATAGCTCTACGCAAGCAAAAAGGACATGTATGTATCACCCCATGTCATATTTTACTTCTACAGATGGTTATCTAGCTGTGACAGGAATTTGCAGATGCTCTGAATACTATTACCATTCTAAGAGATCATTTCAGTGCAATGCAAGATCGTAGTTGGTGGCAGGCCATGGATGAGGAGATGGATGCACTTACCTTCCGAGGCACGTGGGATCTTGTGTCGTGCCCCCAGGAGTTCGCCCTATGCCTTGTCGATGGGTCTTCAGGACCAAACATCCGTCTGATGGTTCTATTGATAGGTTGAAAGCTAGACTTGTTGCCAAAGGTTTCACACAAACCTTTGGAGTTGATTATTTTGAGACCTTCTCGCACGTTGCCAGAATGAGGTTGATACACACCATTCTCTCCGTTGCTGCCAACAAGGCTTGGCCCATTTATCAACTTGATGTGAAGAACGTGTTTCTTTATGGTGATCTTGAGGAGGAGGTCTACATGATGCAACCACCGATGCATGTAGTCGAGGGGGAGCATGTATGCCGACTATGCAAGGCCATTTATGGCCTGAAGCAGAGCCTAAGGGCTTGGTTTGACAGGCTCAGTACGGAGATCAACACACTTGGTTTTCAGAGGACAACATCTAACTACTCTGTCTTTTTTAGAAGACGGTCTACTGGCACGATCATCCTTGCCGTCTGTGTTGATGATATGGTTATCACAGGGGATGATGTAGATGGTATTCATGAGACCAAGGTCTTCCTCCAGAAGGTCTTTATCATGAAAGATCTCGGCCAACTTCGTTATTTTCTTAGCATCGAAGTAATAGCACTATAGAGGGGCTCCATCTTTCACAGAGAAAGTATTGCCTAGATATTCTGACTGAGGTAGGGCTTCTTGGATGCAAGCCATCTAGCATCCCTGCCGAAGTGGGAAAATATTCAGCATTTACTAATCCAGCTTTTGAGGATGCAACACGTTGGTTCTTTTGATCCTTCAATATTTGAAGGAATCTTCCGGACGTGGACTTTTCTGCAGGGTGAATGGACACACTAATATATCCGCCTATACAGATTCTGACTATGCTAGCTATTGAGGACCATCGATTCACTACAGGATACGTCATGTTTGTTGGGATAATCTTGTCACTTGGCAAAGCAAAAAGCAGACAGTGGTATCCAGATCCAGTGCGGAAGCATAATACAGGGCAATGGCTCAAACCACATATGAGATCACATGGCTTATTTCTTTCCTAACAGAACTTGGCACGTCAGTGGCCACTCATGTACCCTTATACCGCGATAACAAGTCTGCCACGTACATCGCCACCAATCCAGTTTTCCATGAGCGGATAGAACACATTGAAGTTGATTGCCATTTTATTCGCGATGCAGTACGAGAAGGATGAATCAACACTCCACACATCTCCACTGAACTTCAACTTGTAGACATCCTCACAAAGGCTCTTCCAAGAAAGCGCCTAATGTACTTAGTATCCAAGTTGGGTATGATCGACACATATGCTCCAACTTGAGGGAAAGTGTTACAATTATTATTGTTAGAATTATTATATTACAATTATGTTTGTAACCTTTCGGGTTACGTAACCCTTAACCCTTCGGGTTCCGTAACCTTTAACCCTTCGAGTTCTGTAACTCCTCAGGGGTATTTATGTATTTTCTTCCTGTACTTTCTAGGATTTTCTCTCTATATAAGAGACTATAGCCCTGTGGAATATATATCCCACTTTGTCTCTCTTCTCCGCAGGTTTAAATACAAGTATGCACACACTACATACATGTTAATATTAGATGTTAATTCATGTTAATTAGTAGTATTTACATGCATCTATCTAGGTATTTAAAGCCTAAAATGAATGAATAAATGTGCATGAATGGGAATTCATTAGTAGTGCAGTGAGTGTACCACCCAATGGATCATGGTTAGAATACCAAGAGGGACGTCTAGGAGGAAGATTTATTCTACAACGACAATGAAGGGCTATATGAAGCACGAAACTACCCAAACAGAGCACAACTATAGAAGGACATAGAGAAAATTTTCATGTTGGTGCCCTGTGTGGTATTGAAGGTCAGGTTGGCCACGTGTAGTGTTTGATGGCTATGTTGGTTAGGTGTGTTAAGAAAGGCCATGTAGGCCAAGTGTTCCTGGCTATGCCACATAAGTGCATCATTGTATTATCTTGATTGATGAAAGGGGATATCCGGACTTCTGAAATTTTTTTAAAAAGTGCTTGTAAAAAAGCTTTAGAAAACTATTTCAAAAGTAATAGAGGTGTCTTCTAACTATTGTAATTACAAAACCTTGATATTTTTTGCATGTAAATCGGTTGTGGACTGCATCAAGCTAAAAATCTTAACCGGATTGGAAGATGAAAAGAAGAATTGAAACACGCTAACAAATGCTTCTCTATTATCAACAAATCAAACTAATATTCGTTAGCATATCCAACTAATATTCGTTGAGAAATGCTCTCAATCTTACTACTATCTCCTCAATGATGGGGAGGGGCTGTTGGACATGCGAGCCCACGGCGAGCCATTATGCAATAAATGTTATTGCAATTCACTCCTTAATCTGAAATGAAGAATACATAATTTTCATAATAGGTCCCTTAGTACAATTAGGGTTATGTACCATGGCCATCTTAATGATCATACAGCTGTTGATTCAATTATTGAATCATAGAGGCTGGTGCTTGGATGAATATCTAAAGAGTTAGATTGAGGACTCATCAAGCACCGTCAAATGATTGTTAAGAAATGATCTCCAGCCTGAGTAGGAGATGGCAATCCTTATCTCTAAAGGCTGATGTTTGACCGACCTCTTGATGCAGGTCCTCTGCATAGGAATAGAGATTCGGAGGTGTCAGATTAGTTAGGTCAAAGAGTTGACTTAACGAGATCGAGATAACCAAAGTCCTATATCGTATGCTGTCATGATATAGGCACACATCCTCTGACCGGAGACAGATGTGTTACTATATGTCTGAGTATGTACATTTGGCAGACCAATAGGTTGATGACCTAATCAAGGTCTATACACCGGCGCGCTGGTGTGCATATAAGGGCATATGAGTAATACGATCTCTCAAAGGGATCATACAGGTTCAGTTACTGAACCGGAAGACATGAGCTCACTCATGAGATATTGGGAAGAATCAAATTCCGTGCGCACGGTCGTCTCGCTTTGGAAGCTTGACTGAATTTGTAGGTTTGATATATACTTTTGGAAAGTATATGATTAAGACCTAGGTATGATATATGCTTTTGGAAAGTATATGATCGATACCGACTCCCAATGATCGAATGAGAAACTTACTGATAAAACCAAGAAGTAGACAGTGTAAAGTTGATCGAATACTTCGGGTTTAGTCTGAGTCTTTCAGTATGCAGGATGTACAGGTATTGGGAATACCTGAGGGTGATGTGATCATAAACGATTGTACAACCATGACGCTTCCATTCCTAGGGAGTGATGAAACGGGTCTGGATTTTAGTGACTCCTCTCAGTAGAGAAGTGATCTGATCTTGGTCCAAGTGTTGGACATTGATCTGAATGTGATTCAGATACAATGAGAAGATTAGATTTACGGTCTTGATTTAATCAAGCATCTATGGGAGGCCCGCGATCTGGATTTGAGATACGATCTCAATATCCATGTCACTATACGTGGAACAATACAATCGCCCTGTCCTTATCTCCAAGTATCTGCGGAGAAAGCGCATTATCCTTGAAGGAGTTCATGGATAATTCTATTGTTGATTTATGTATCCGAGCATTGAGAAAATGGATAATTAAATGTGATTTAATTATCATGAGTAATATGAATTTGATTCATATTATAAAGAGAGTTATCTGAGATAATTAAATGTGATTTGATTATCAAAGATGTAAGTAATATGAATACGATTCATGTTATTTGGACACAAGAGAATAGAGATCCAGGATGATTAAATATGATTTAATTATCATGGATATGAATAATGTGGATAGCAATATCCATATTAGTCATATATATTATAAATGTGATTTATAATATATAAGAGAGAGCTATTTGTAATTTACATTTGTTAATTAAATGTTAATGTGAATTGGATTCACATTGGACATCAATTTGAAAATGTAATTTACATTTTGTTTTGGGTTGTGAATGTGATTCACAAATTTTCAATGGCATGATTGCAATGTTCACAAAATAAATTGGATTTATTTTTTGTGAAATAATTTGCAACAAAAGTTGTTGCAAATAATGGAGATTACATAAAAGGTGAAATAACCACCTTCCTAATGGAGGAGGGTGGACGGCCACCACTCCCATTAGGAAAGGGAGGCTGTCCCCCCTCTCCACATGGAAGGAGGCTTTCTCTCCTTTCATTATCTCCATGTATTGATGATTTAATTTTGTAATTAAATTGTGTTGATTTATCAACATATATTTAATTTAAATTAAATTAATTGTTGTTGTGTTTTTAGCAACAAATCATGACCATTGAAAGAAACACAAATTAATGTGGACCATTGGATTTGTATTGACACATGGATTGAGATCCATGGAACCCAAAACCCTATATAAGGAGAGGCACCCCATTGCTCTTCTTTGACACAGAAGTTGAGGCAACAAATCTCTCTCTCTCTCATTCTCTCTACACGTCCTCTCTCTATCTCTCTCATGTGGCCGTCCACCACGGATGCTCTAGAGAGGTTCTCCATCGCCGCGGCATCGTCGTTATGTTGCCCGATGGTTTGTTCGTGGAACTCCGTCTACTTCAGCGTGCCTTGCTCGTGAAGAAGACGTCGGATCTCGTGTGTCGAGATCAGGAGATCCGCCGCTTGGATCATCAACATGGATTGCGAGAAGCACGCGGTTCATCCCCGCGCTCACAAGCGTCTCCTCCGTCGGATCGGACTTGAGACAGGAGGTCTCTTTGTTTAGAGACTTGATCGCAACCACACTTCAAGAGGTAAACCTAATACTTGTTTGTGGTTTGGACGAAACGATCCGAGAAGTGTTCTTGGATCGTGTGGTTTCATCGCATAGAAAATTTTTTAATTTCCGCTGCATAGAACAACTAGTACGACTAGTCGTTCTTCGTCGTATTCGATACGACGATCACGCTTCCGTGATGCGCTTGAGGATCTAACCATATCCTTCAGGGGCAACACCTAACGAGCATCTTAGTTTCGCTTATAAAAAAGGAAAAACCAAACTCGAGCCATAGAGCTCTTTTGCAATGCAATAGACAAAAAAGTACCATTCTTTTTATAATAACTAGGTGGATACCCGCGCTTCGCAGCGGAAGAAAAATTTGGTGACCATCTTTTGCGAGTTAAAATATGAGGTTACGATCATTACTGAAGTAGATAAGTTTCTTGCAAATCATTCATTTTTTCAAGAAAATATATAGATAAAATAAGTTGAAATTGAACTATGAAAAAATAGAGACATGTTCTATTTGACGTAGCAAGCAGTAACATTGGTATTTTATTTTGCCGATAATAACATAGATAGCTTAAAAATCACAATCCATAAATTATACAGTTTTAAATTTTTGCTCTGTTCAGTTCTGGAACACGTAACTATATAAATAGCACATGAAGAGCAAAAAAATGTAAAAATGTAAGTGAAATGTAAGTGAGAAGAAAAGCATCAAAGAACATATCTAAGCTGAAGTTATTGCATCAACTGGAAAGAATTTCTCAAGTAGTAATATTATTTCACCTCTCATTGTTCACAAAAAATAAATAAGAAAGTTAATTTATGGAAATTCAAGTTGGTGATATATGTCGTCATGTGTTTGTGTACAAATTAAAAATAACAACTTACCTTGAAAGCGGTATAAAAGGATTGTGTAGGCAAACCGGAATATAATATGAGGGAGAATTCAAATGTATTGCATGGTTTTACTGTTTTCAAATGATGAGCAGGGAAATATCTGCTGAATATTACCACCAAACAAATTTTACACATCAAATGATGATGAACAAACGCATCACTCAAACAGTATATGATATTTTACATATATATTACAACAGAAAATAATTTCACTATATATATTGTGAAATCCCTCTCATATCCATAAAGAACATACCCTCTAGACGTACATTAAATGGTTAAATATGATCGTCAATATTACAAATATCATCAGCAAGACTAAAAACTGCAAAAAATGGATGTTATGACTTTCTCCATTCAATCAAAGAAGGATTTTGATTAATTTGAAAGGGTAAAACCCAAATGGGGAAACATCATTTACACGACAATGGATGATAGGGAAGAACTCAAACAAACAATCATGCATCCCTCTAAAAAACATGATAAATTTAAATATCCGTAAGAAGATTTTTTGACCAATGTGAAAAGGGAAGAAAAAACCACAATGAAAGTAGACGGTCAAAATAGCGAAATTTAGAGCAAATAGTATATCGAATTTGATGACAGGGCAGAAAGAAACGACCTACCATGCATCATTCCAAAAAAACAAACACGATAAATTTAAACATCCAAACAAAGAAGATTTTTGACCAACGTGAAAGGGAAAAAAGCTCAATGAAGTAGATAATCAGAATATTGAAACTTGTAGCAAATATTATACCAAGTTACATTACACAAATGTTATGACTTTCTTCATTCAATCAAAGAAAGATTTTGATTAATAGACAAAACATCATTCACACAGCAACGTATGATAGAGAAGAACAGAAACAAACCACCATGCATCATTAAAGAACACGATGAATTTAAATGTCCAAAGGAAGTAGGTTTCTTACCGATGCGAGGAAAAAAACAAAACATATTAGAATCATCCATGTTAGTAATTATAACGGCAAGACTAAAAACAGTTAAAAAGAACATATGTTATGACTTGCTCCATTCAATCAAAGAAGGATTTTAATTAATACTAAAAGGAAAAAAACAAAATGGAGAAAACACCATTCATACGGCAATGGAAAATGGTCAGAACAAAGACACACCAGCATGCTTCGTTCTAAAAAAGACCACGATAATTAAACGTCCAAATGGAGAAGTTTTTTGACCAATGTGAAAGGAGAAAAATAAAATGGAGAAGACATCACAGCTACAGCCGTGGATGCTCCAACAGTACAGTAACAAACCAACAAACATCATAATCACAATAACAACCACAATTAAATTGAAAATGCGATAAATAAATGAAGATAAAAAACAACTTCCCACAATCAAATACGAAATGTGATAAATAAATTTTTTTGGAAACAACATCTTCCGGAAAACCCTCCATCAATAATGAAAATATGGGAGGGGGCGTTACAAAAATACCTTGTACACCAGATGCTTAGGATGAAGATGGAGGCATTCAATCGAGATCATAAACAGTGGGTGTAATTGGCAAGACACCTTGACAAAACAATAGAAAAAGGATTAGTAGGAAGAAGTTACGCAACCCTTAATCTCTCAAATGAAGAAGATGTTCCTCATATCTTCGCGGGGACGAAAGTCGACGGTCGAAAAGAGAGGATGGAATAACGATGGGGAATGGAGATCATCGGAGAATAGAGGGAAAGAAAGAAACCAACTGAAGAGAGGAGGGGATATTAGAAAGTGACCGACTGAGAAGGAGGGAGGAAGATTCGAGGAATGAAAATGGGGAAAATGGACAAAAAGTAAGAGAGAAAATTGACAGCTGGAGCACATGTGGTGACATCGATATTGAAAACGGTATTAATTCGGGAGGAGTAAAGGGCAAAAGAGGAGAAATAGGTTGAGGCATCTTATGTTGCCACGTGTCGGCCAAGGGATGAAAAACCCGCTTTTAAAGTAGGTGTATAGATATCTATAGTTTATTTATAATAAAGAGAAAGATGGACAGAAGGTGGTCTTGGGAGTGTGGGACCCACCGTTTAGAGACAGCTACGCCCGAGCTCACCGCAGAGAGAGAGAGAGAGAGAGAGTTAGAGTTGTCCTCCGTCCGCTCGCCTGTCCTCCTCAGCCAAAGCTAAAGCAGCAGCAAACAGAAGGAGCGAACCCAGCAATGGACGATTACACGAGGGAGATGATGGACCTCAAAACCCTGGTAACCCGCACCCTCGAGAAGAAGGGCGTCCTCGCGAAAATCAGGGTAAATCGCTCCCTCCCCTTTCCCTCCTTTCATCATCCAAAACAGATACTAGGGTTTCTCAGTTTCTTAAGATCGCCACTCTCAGATCGCTCGTTCTTTGTGCTTATGGATCTTCTCGTAGCGCGGGGGGATGGATCATCTTGTCGTGGATTCGCGTAATGCGGGTCTGCTTCGGTGATATCCCTGGTCATTCTCTTCAAGTGGGTCAGGATTCTAGTATTGTCGATATTTGTTTGTGAAGTGGGTGGTGGGGCTACTTTGATTTGCCAAGTGGGGCCTATTAACTGGAGATGCAGAGGTGTTACGCTAATAAGTGGTTGGGTGTTTGATATTCAGGTATTGGGGTTTTGATGAATGCGCCTCTTCCAGATATAATTGGCTGCGAAAACTTTAGTTTCTTGACGTCGAAAAGGGGCTTCTTTGGCTATGAATATTATGGGCTGCTGTTTAGTTTGGTAACTGCTTGGTGATCTGAGTGAACGTCTTGGGCAAATAGAACTGAGACATCAATATAGTTGGCATGCAAAAATAATGCTGTGGGCAATGTAGACAAGCACTGCAATGATTGCATCTTGCGTTGCCTAGATCCAGTCGTGTTACACGATGTTTCTCAGGGTCCATGAAGAAGATGACAACTTGAGGTGTCTAGAAGCACTTACTTGGAAAACTATCGTATGTTTCTTATTAAATTTGCAAGGGTGGTGATGATTTTTAAGGGCTACCATCTTCTGTGAAGAAGATAGTCAGAACTACTTTGATGGAAATAAACTCGAAGGCTATTTTAATGGCATAAGTATAAAGTTTAACAATGGTATGATCATAGTTTTAATTGTCGATGTCGAAGCTGTATCGCCAGGTTCGAAAAGGGGCATGTCGGGGGTATGCCAACACCATGTTGATGATATCCCGAAATCACGACGGAACAACTTAAAAAAGATTAAAATTAATGAATTTCAAAGATAAAGTGTCTCAAATGTATCCTAAATGAACAAGTAATGTAATTTCTATACATTTTATTTCTGAATAATTTAATAATATAACATCATGCTGTCATACTGGCAATCATGAATATTAGTACACACCATCTAAAAGATATGAACATGCATGAAATAGTCTTAAAAAACAAAGACAAAAGAAAACATACTAAAGTAACAATTCATCCCCAGAATTTACTTCTTATCAGATCTAAGACTTAAGGCTTGCTCTCTTTACTTGTGCACGGCATTCTTCAACATCTTCAAAATAGTTTTCTCATGTCATATATTAGTAGAAGCTCATGCAGTCCATGTCAAATTGTCTATACTCTTGGTCAGAATTTGTGTGGAGTATTCCAATACGGAAATCTGCTCCCATCAGCACCTATGTCTCGATGGGTGACGCAAACTTCTGATGATGCAGTCAAGTTCATTCTTATTGAGGGTGTTGATGGGGAGCAATTGAAGCTTTTGATGAAGGTGGTGGACGGTATTGAATATATTTACATGAAAAATAATCACAATAAATTTCATATTGTTATCCAACTCTTGCCTCACTGGAAGAAATTTTTTTTGTTCTACTGGCACTACCACCTTAATCATATACATATCTGAGAGGCAGAGGATATGCATGCAATTATACCAAAAAATATTGAGAAAAATATCACCACCATGATATGATGATTCTTGAAGTTTCATTACGACTCTTGATGATAAGAACTTGAAGCATCACGAAAGGGTGGGGAGAAGGATGCATCGACGCCTTTGTAACAAGAATCACTCAATTTCATCTTTAAGGGACACTACTTAAGATATTAAGTCCTTTATATAATCATCAACCGAACAATTCCCATAAAACCCATACCCACAGTCATCATACCAATATGGCCCATACCAATTATTCCTATCATATTTTCTTCCAGCTTTAAATATTTGACTATCAGTTAGAGTTCTGCTGAGAATGAGTAGACTTCAATAATCAATGGAATCTTAAAAAATAGAGAACGATACACAAAGGTTGAGAATAGAAGATAAAAATATAATGAATCCTTATTAATCACGTGACTCCTTTAAGTTATCAAATTTTCATGTAGGACTGTCTTGTACTATTTGTGAATGTACAAGCATACTCGGACGAGCAATGAAATTGTAAAAAATGAAGGAAGAAACAATACATGGAGATTGAGAATAGATAACAAATGAAGGATAATTCCCTTTATTTTAGACTACACTTCATTCTCGATTTGTTAATGTAGGATTAATTGTAGAGTATCTTTTTAAAAGAGAATGAGCATATTAGAATAACGATCAAACTATAAAAAACAAACAAATTATACATGGCGAATGAGAATAGAAAATGACACAGCAACAACAAAAAGCCTTCTCCCACAAGTGCAAAGAAATCTAAACTTTTCCATGTATAATTGGCATGCCCCCACATATCTTTGGCATGTCCCTATCCATCGACAAGCCTATCAATTCGAAAATCGACAAACCCATCGACATGACATGACATGGAGGCATCCAGTGGGATGCTGCGACACCTTTAATATACAGGTGTGATAGGACTTCCTGTATTATTGTGGAATTTTCCCACTTACATATTCTAATCTTTACAATTTATTACTGAGAAAAAGTCTTTCAATATGCTTTAACTGGTTAAAGAGAGAGAAAGTGGGTTTAGAAGTATAAAAAGGAGCCAGCGGTTAATGAAAAGAACAAAATCATAGCTCAATGATGATGAAAGACAAGGTACATCATCGGCTTCTTTTATATAGAGTGAGAGAAATGGACGGGGGATTAGAGTTGGGATTGAGAGAGGCCTCTCAACAATGATGTATAGATTGATAATACTTCCCCTCTCCATGGGAGGTGTATTTATATGCACGAATCTCCTAGCATCACCCGTCTTCAACTCGGCACATCATGTTTGTGGCGGTTTTTGACTACTTGGTCATTTCTTGAGAATTGTCCAAACATCTCTCACTTGACGAAGTATTCAAAACTTTTACACTCCCATTATTTATGTAGTGTTCGCATGAAGATGTCTTCATTGAGGTTCATTATCATGAAGACATTTTCCGGTGGTTGTAGTCGTCAACACCATGCTAGAAGAACATATGTGGCGCAAGTGGCGACACCCCCACAAACTTTGCCCCCTTATTGCGGTGATCGAAAAATTGATGCGGCATCTTCATCTCGAGTACCATGGAATTTGAAGAAGCCATAGAGAATGAATGGCACAAGTCCAGGGTGAGAGGAGATGTGGGTAATGTCATAACCCATGCGGTCCTTTTATAGGCAAATCCCACATTCCCAGTCCTAATTGGAGAATGTAGTTGCTTTAAATTATAGTTCTCATCACCCCTTTTCAAATAATCTCGCTCACGGGGTTAAAAACGCAAAATTTCTACCCCTTCATCTAAAGGGTCGCCCCTTAAGTTTCTACCATTTTAACCTTTAAATAAATTTTTTGGATGGGGGTAACTTTTTGCAAAACTTCCACATCAACATCCCGCCCCTTAATTTCAGGGAATCGATTTCTCTTGCTAAGAAATCCCACACTAGGGCTTCTTTTGTCTTCAAAAGTTGGCGGTAGGTGCCTGGGAGGGGGGGCCACGGGTGGCAGCGCCACAGGCAGGGAGGTCTCGGGCAGTGCCAAGGAAGGAGATGGCACGGTCCCAGATCTCGTGTGCGGTGATGACTACATCTGTCGCGTGTGTGACGATCCCTATAACTCGGGGTCGAGTGGCGATAACAGTGTGGACGGCGTGGAATTGCACGTGGAGTTGCGCAAGGGTGGTGGCGGCCGGGTTGGGAGGCGAGTGGAAGGAAATGCCAGCGATGGATCCCTCTCTTCTTGCATCGCGGCCAATGGTGGTTGGGGCGATAGCCATGGACGCATCGGCAATCGTGTGAATAGCTCATTAGATGGTGATGGCGACCAAAAGCACCGCGCGCTCGGGGGAATCAGGGGTTTATGCTGCCACGAACTTGACCATGAGGAAGGCGACATGGCTTGTAACACTGAACCGAGGGCGCTTTCGAGAAGGGAATGCTAGGCTCGCACACAGATGAGGGTCGATCGGCTGGTGGCGGTGCTGCGGTCGAGTCCGGTGTAGTTGACGGTAGTAGCAGCGAGGCACGCCCCTCGTGGGCTGCAACAAAGAGGACCATAACATGGAGATCAGAAAGCTGTGATGCTTTTGTCATAAATTAGTTTCGCAACTTCCTGGACAGCAAGTTCACCCGTGAACAAATCGAGAAGTTCGACTTCTCCATCCACATGTTTGTCGTTGAATGAGGGCCCAATGTCACCCTTTTCTTCTTGTATTGCTATTGTATGAAATAGATTTTTATCTTGAATGAAAGTACCTTCACTTTCTTGCTCAAAAGTGGGTTGCACAGTAACGTTAGTGATCTGAATTTTGTCGTTGTCAAGCGAATATTCATTGATTGTCGCACCCGACCATTCTTGGACTTTGATGCTTGATACAAGACGTTTCTTGAACTTCGTCAAACGCAAGCATGAATGCGTGCCATGGGAGAGATGACTTAAATCGTATTGCACCCTCTAATACGCGACGAGATCATCGAATCGTAAGAACGATTCAGTTTCCATGCTCTGATACTACTTCATGCAAACAAAGATTTTGCAAAGATGGAGAAATTAATTTGATTGTGGATTTTTTGATGGAGAAGAAATTGGAGAGATTGAGAGGAGAAAACTCATCGGAAAAACAAGGGATTTTTGGAGAAGAAACAAAGATCGCGCCAAGGGAAAGATAGAGAGAGAGAGATAAATCGTAATTTTTTTATAACCTGAACGTTTTTCAAACAAATGCCTACCATCTTCTTTATATAGCAGAGGTGGGGTTACAAAGATAGAAGCAAATTCAAATTGGCTCTAATTGATTCGAATCAAAATTCAAATTTGCCTTATCCTAATTGACTCTAATTTTAAATTCGAAATTCAAATTGAAAATCGACTAACTAATTTGAGATCACACGCGATCTCTTTATTTAAATAAAAATTGCAACGACTCGAATAAACGTAAATAAAATTAGATTCTAATTAACGGATAAAAAATCAAGCTCTTTTTATCAATTTCGTATTGCATCAATACCCACATAACCCACAAATATAATCGGTAACAAGAGACCCTTGAAGGATCATTTGGCGAAGCAATAGCTTCTAATGAGTCGGAATCATGGTCCGTCGTCATAAGGGATGACTTGAATTCAACTAAGAGAAATGGTGTGTGGAACTATGTGATTTACCAAAAGGTAGGCAATCCATAGGACGTAAATGGGTATTCAAGAAAAGTACCAAGTTGATAGTACTATTGATAAATACAAAGCAAGATTAATTTTCGAAAGTTATACTCAATAAGATGGGGATATACTTCCATAAAACCTACTCTTGGTAGTTGAATTTGAATTGATAAGAATGATCTTAGCTATAGTTCATCAAAATTGGAGGATAAGCATCGTGGTTCCTCTTCATAAGATTAAAGAAGACATTCAAAATTATTCAAATTACAGAGGTATCAAGCTGATGAGTCACACTATGAAAATTTAGGAACGTATGATAGAAAGAAGGTTGAGGCAAGTCTCCAAAGTAAAAGAAAACCTATTCGGATTCGTGCCAGGTCGCTCAACTATTAAAGCTATCCACTTGATGAGGAGAACAATGGAAATTTATAGAGCTAAAAGGAAGAACCTCCATATGATTTTTATTGATTTGGAGAAGGCTTATGATTCTGTCCCACGGAATATATTGTGGAGAATTTTGAAGGAGAGACAACTACATGTTCTGTGCATTAACCTTATAAAAGATATGTATGATAAGGCTTCATCTTGTGTAAGGATACAATCTAGGAAGCCTGATTATTTTGACATCAATATTGGTCTGCATCAAGGTTCAACTTTGAGTCCATTCCTTTTTACTTCGATTATGGACCATTTGACAAGTCACATTCAGGATGAGATACTTTGGTGTATGTTATTCGATGATGATATTGTGCTGATTGATGAGACCAGAGATGGAGCAAATGAGAAGTTTGAGGTTTGAAAACAGAGACTAAAGGATTTTGTATAACAATACAAGTAGGGTAGGGCTAAGATCGAATATATGGAGTGCACTTTTGATGGAAACAATGATGAAGGAATCAATGTGAAGATTGATGACGATAACATTCAGAAGAGAGATTATTTTAGATACTTGAGATCTATTTTGCAACATGATGGAGAAATTGATGGAAATATTATTAATATGATAAATGTAGGTTGGCTAAAGTGGAGAGAAACCTCTATGGTTCTTTGTAATAAGAAAATTCCTTTGAAAATTAAAGGAAAGTTTTACAAAGAAGGCGTGAGACCTGCTACGTTCTATGGATCTGAATGTTGGCTTGTGAACCAGAACCATAGACATGTGCAAAGAATGGCAATAATAGAAATAAAAATACTAAGGTGGATGTGTGGACACACACACACACGTAAAGATCGTACTCAGAGTAATGTAATCAAAAGGAAAGTTTGTGCTTCTCCAATCGAGGATAAGATGCAAGAAAATCGCTTAAGGTGATTTGGCCATTTGCAAAGAAAGTCAAATGATGCATCGGTTAGGAGATGCGAGTTTAGGGATGTTGAGCCGGTTAATAGATGGTAAGGAAGGCCCAAGAAGTGTTGGAATGAGACTATACGAAGGGATCTTAGTTTTTTTGGAACTAAGCCCAAGACTAACCCAAGATAGATCTGGATGGAGATAAAGAATCCGTGTACTCGGCCTTACTTAATGTGGGGAAAGGCTTTGTTTTTGTTGTTGAAGATGTGAAGACCGTTTTCATTAATGAAGAATTCAAGGAGGATATATATGTGATGATCTGATGGTTTTCAAGTAAATGATCACGAGAAAAAGGTTTACAAGTTAAGAAAGTCATTATATGGCTTGAAACAGTCTTCATAGCAATGATATCTCAAATTTCATGAGAAAATTATCTAATTTTGCATTGTTACAATTAAGTTGGAAAATATGTCATTAAGAGTGGGAGAAAGTTTGCTATTATATCATTGTACGTAGATGGCACTCTACCTGCAGGTAACGGCATAGCAATTCTCAATGAAATAAAAGAAAATTGAGCAATGAATTTGAGATGGACATTGTCACATTGGTGAAGCATCCTATATTCTAGAATTCAATTTTCAAGAGAGAAATCCAATGACACTGAGTACTAAGCAAGACAAATACTTGCATATTGTATTGAAGTGGTTTGGAATGCTAAACAAAAAAATGTAATAGACCAAGAAAACAAGATAAGAATAAAAACCTTTGATGAAATCAATTTTATTTAGTTTTTATTTAATCTAGACACAAGAAAATGGAGTGACCGTTAGCAATTCATTGAGCAAATAAAACTTATTTAATTATTCTGTTCAATTTACTTTAAATTTAGAAAAATGGGAAAATGAAAGTTCCAATTGAAAAGAATATTGTAGTTTTACGTATGCTAAAATCCTTATTTATTCACTTGTGATTGAAGAGAGACTGAATCATAATCAATGTCCCAGAAATAAATCTTTAGATGTTTTATATGCACAACTACTGAGAATTTTGATGTATGTAATGATGCGCACTCGTCTGACTTGGTTTATCCAGTTAGTCTAGTTTGTAGATATCAAAGTAATCATGGACAAGCAAATCAGAAAATGTGATATCTCAAAAGAATTGTACATCTGAAACCTGTGTATCAAGCTGAATCATTTGAATTGTAGGATACTCCGACGCAGACCTCGGAGGAGATGTCAATGATAAGGAATCTGCATCAAGTTAGTTTTTTTTTGACGCTCAAAAGAGGGGGACACACTCAGCGGTGTTCGCCCCAATTTATTAAAAGTAAAGAAGAGATTACTTATAAGGTCATTGGAAAAAAGAGACAGCTAGTGGTAGTAGGTATCCAGAAAAGAGATACCCCCCAAACACCCGAAACAACGCTACGCAGAAGACCAATCTTGACAAAAGCGAGACGCCGAGATATAGATGTTTTCCTTGTAGAACCGCTGATGAGCAAAAAAGGGCTTCGTTTCTTCCCAGCCAAATGCTCCAAAGACGCGCAATCGGGATCAGCAAATCCGCCCTTGAACGATTCCTGGCGCTTATCAAACTGTCGCAAAAAGCATCAACACTGGAAATATTCAGCCACCCCACATCCTCCCATATGGCACAAACACATGCACAATGGAAGAAGAGATGTCCGCTGGATTCCACCTCCAAACCGCATAGCCCACACAATTACGAGACATTAGGAAACATCATAGCACATCAGTCGCGAGTAAGCAGCCGACCACGCCTAAGTAGCCAAAGAAAAATGCCAATCCTTTCCGGCAATTTGAGACTCCAGATGAAGTTGCAATGATTCAGCAGGGACGCTTCAACCCCAACGTCGCTGGGAAGAAGAGCAAAGTAAGCCTTCCTCGAAGAGAAAGAATCATCCTTCCAGGCGAAGTGATCCCGCCCCCCAGAGGGAGTGGATGCATCAGAAAGGAAAGACAACAAGGACGTGAAGTCGAGCAACCGTTGATCCGAGAAATTGGCAATGAAAGGAGGGCACCAGCAACCATCGGCCCATCAAGAGGCCACGGTGGCTAGTTTGTCGGCCGCCAGCGCAAAAAGTCGAGGAAAAACAAATTGCAACGGTCCTCGCCCGGACCAATCATCGGTCCAAAAGCGGAAAGAACGCCCATCACCCAGCATAGGTTTGAATAAAGATCGGTTGCGAACAAAAGCGGACACAACACCGTGCCAAAAAAGGGGAGAAGTGTCCCTCTGGACGCCCCCGCGAGATGGAAATTAAGTCAAACCCCGCCGCCTCCCTAAGGCACCTCAGCATGAAGTTATCATCCCTGCCCCACACCTTCGCCGCCCACTTTAGAAGCAGAGCCTCCTGCACCACCTCCAGCCGCCTCACGCCCAACCCCCCAGCGAGCTTCGGCCGCGATACAGCCTCCCAGCCAACCAAATGAACCCCCCTTCGCCCATCGCCCTTCTTACCCCAAAGAAAGCCGCGCATACACTTCTCCAAGCGCTCCCGAACCCCCTTCGGCATGCCACGCACCGATAAGAAATAAATAGGTATAGAGGAGAGCACTGATTTAAGAAGCACCAACCGACCCCCCTTTGAGAGAAGCGTCGCGCGCCAGCCGGCCAAACGAGACTCCATCTTCTCCACCACCTTCCGGCGATCACGCATCCGGGCACGACCAACCGAGAGAGGCAAACCAAGATACTCCAGGGGGAGGCCGCGCGGAGAAGAGCCCAAAGCACGGGCACAATCCTCAGCCTCCATCTGCGACATAGCAAACGGAACGACTTTTGATTTGTTTCCATTGATGAGGAGACCCGACATTTCACAGAAAAGTTGGAGCGCAGTAGCCATCCCCAAGGCATTAGCCCGACCGCCCTCGATAAAGCATAAAGTGTCGTCGGCGAACTGTAGAATCGGCACATGACACGCACCCAAAGAACAGCCACGGGTAAAACCGGCCGCGCAAGCCCCATCAATCATCCGCGGTAAGACATCCACAGCCAAAACAAAGAGGAGGGGAGCGAGGGGGCACCCTTGGCGAACCCCCCTGCGAGGTTGAAACATCCCTCCAGCCGGCCGTCCATTAAGAGATACGGAGAAAGAGACGGTGGTCACACACCGCCGAACCCAAGAAATCCAAAGCGGGGGAAATCCCCGCCGCTTTAAGACCGACCATAAGAAGCGCCAATCCAGAGAATCATATGCCTTAGCGAAGTCAATTTTCCACAGCAGCCCCTTCGTCGCATTGCGGTGCCAAACATCGACAATCTCGGAGGCGACCGCATAGCATTCAGAAATTTGCCTCCCTTGAACGAAGGCAGCTTGAGAAGGCGAGATGAGCGATACGAGGAGTGGCGCAAGCCGGCGAGCGAGAGCCTTAGCAATGATTAAATAGATGCCATTCGAAATAGAAATAGGCCGGAAATCCTCAATACGGTTGGCCGAAGGGGTCTTGGGAATAAGAACAATATTTGCCTTGTTAATAGTGTTAAAGCCCCTATTTCCTTCGCAAAATTCGAGGGCAACGTCCAAGACGTCGTTTGCAAGCACATCCCAAAAATCACGATAGAAGGAAATAGGGAAACCATCAGGCCCAGGGGCAGCATCGACATTAAGGTCCCAGGCCGCACCTTTGAGCTCCTCCAACAAAAATGGCCGAGAAATCGCTGCCGCCTCCGAGGGCGCAAGGGTGGAGGCCCCACGCCCCGTCCACCGCCACGACCGAACAGGCTGACGATCAAAGAAGTTCTTAAAGTAATTAGCCAGGGCCACGCCCAACTCCTGCTCCCCCTGAAATAAAGAATCATCGACCAAGAGGGAAGAGACATTATTTGCTCGTTTTCGAGCACTGGCGACCCGATGGAAGAAGGCGGTGTTTGCATCCCCATGCTTGATCCAACGTAAGCGCGAACGCTGACGCCACTCGATAGATCTCTTCCTGTCCTCCAAAGAGACGACCTGCAGCGCGGAGGCGCGAATGGCCAATTCCGCGGGCGTTAACTCCCGCTCGTTCTCGGTACGATCCAAGCGAAGAATGGTGGCATCCGCCTCGTGACGAGCTAAAAATCGAGCCTGACGAGTATTAAATTTAAAAGACGCCAGAAGACGACGAAGGGAGGAAAGTTTCTGATCGAACCGATGAGCAACACTGCCTTCAAAATTAGATTGAGACCAATGGTTACGCACGATGTCCTTGAAGTTAGGTTCCAGCATCCAACTCCGTTCATAGCGGAAGTGGCCACGAGGGCGAAACGATTCACCAGAATCCCAGAGAATGGGACTATGATCAGAGAAAGAACGCGGCCGAGAGCAAACCGAACACAGAGGAAAGAGCTCCATCATCCTGCCGCTAGCAAAGAACCTGTCGAGCCGGGACCGAGAGGAATTATTCCTCCAAGTGTATATCATGTCGTTTGCCACCATCTCCTCGAGAGCCAGCTCCTGAATGAACTCCAAAAAATCGCGAGACCCCGGATCGAGCCCACCGCGGCCACGGGGACGATCATGCGCATGCAGAGTAACATTGAAATCGCCACCGATAATCCAAGGAGTATCCCCAAAAGCCATCGCATCGGATCTGAGATCCTCCCACAGATCGCGACGAGCGATATGACATAAAGGCACGTAAACACACGTGAAAGCCAGAGCAGCATTAGAATCCGTTCTCACCAAAACGATAGAAATAGAATGTCGACCAACACGAATAGAAGAATACGAAAATCTCGATGACCGCCAAGCCAGAATGATACCGCCCGAAGCACCGAGCACGTCCAAAGAACGACAGTCATCCGAGCCTCCCGCCCCAAAGGACTTCCAAACAGTTGCGTCCACCCCCGAGAGTTTAGTTTCTTGAAGGAAGACGATGTCACACTCCCACTCCACTAATCGAGAGCCCAAAGCACGCCGACGATTAGGATCGCCAAGCCCACGAACATTCCAGGATAGCACTTTCATTAAACACCAAAACAAGTCCCAAAAGTGCTAACAAAAACCAGACCAACACGGTTAATCACTGGAAGCTCGTCGCCCAATTTGACGAAGACCTGCTGCCTCCGCCACCGCCTCGCGCAGGAGCTGGCATGAAGAGATAGATGGAACCCCGAGGGAAAGGGGTCGACGACGAGAGTAGATATTTCCAAACCTGAAAAGGGAGTCAATCACAGCATTCCAAGCACTCCAAGCCATACCAGCGGGGGAAGAAGAAGTGATCATATCGCCAGATGAGGAACCCAAAAAATCGCCACCTGCCAGAGTAACCAGAGAGGAGGACGAGCCCTGTACGGCGAAGGGAGGAGACATACCAGCATCCTCCGGCGACGAGAGAGACATAGAGGGGCTCTCAGAGGGGACCGAGCCAACCGACTGCAAGATAGGCGGAGAAGTAGAATCTTCGAGAATAAGCACCGAGGAGAAGGGCATCACAGAGATGGGTTGCGGGCACTGATAATCGGATGTCCACATAACGGATCCGGAAAGAGAAACCGCATCGGGCCCCGCCCGCGTCAATGCCCAACCGTCATGATGATCATAGCCAGACGATGGAAGTGGAAGCGTCACGCCAAACCCCGAGACGTCCACGTGGACCTGGTTGTGGTTGGCCGACAAAATGGAAGAAGAAGAAGAAGTCGAATCGACCTCGGTAAGATCCCAAGTCACGTGACGACGAGCGCCCCGACCTGCACGCGCGCCCCGAGGAGTTTCAGTCGAAGTCCCCGAAAAGGCGCCATGCAGATGCGCTGCTTCGATAGAATCTCTGCAGGTGGACACGTGGCTCGGAAAAGGCGAACCGTCAGGGCCCGCTGCGGAAGGGGAACCGCCACCACGGAGGGCCGGCGAGGGCGAATGATCGGACGCCGCCGGGAAGGAGAACTCGAGCTTGAAAGTCCATCGCCCCAGACAGAGCTTCTCGAAAAGAACCTTGCCAGCCATCGAGCTGCTTAACGTCGAGGAGCATTCAACAAGAAGACGCGTACACATCCAATCAGAGCCCGGATTAAGACCGTCGTCGAGAATAGCCAACACCTGACCCCAGCCGCCAATAACTTTGGAAAGACAATGCACCGTGCGCGATAAAAAAGGAACTCCACGAACTTCGACCACGCAAACTTCCGACGCGATGGCCGCCCCGTCCGCAACACGTAGACGACGCCACTTCACGAGCGAATCATCGGCCCGGCGAAGAAGGTTCTCCCGTTGCTCCGGGGCTAACCCTCTAACACAGCATCGATAATTGTCTAGAAAGAAGAAGTCACCATAAAAGTCATCGCCCAAAATTTTTAATATACCTGCTCGAATCTCCTTGCGACCCAGCCCAGGTCGCTGCAAAACACCAACAACCGCGAAGCTCTTCGAACGAAAGTCCTGCTGGTCGACCCGAGGAGCACTATCCTGCGGGCGGTCATCAACCTTGAACCTCGCATCTGCCGACAACTGCACCGAGCATCGACCCACCTGGTCACCCTCTAGACCACTCCCAGCGTGTAAGTGGTCCTCGCCCACCAGAGCGACGCCGCGATGGTGCACCACCGCCTTCGGGAAGACCCCCGACCCAGCAGCCACGACAGAAGAGCATGGGGGTGGGTGGAGAACGATTCCCCCGTCCGGCCCGCTGGCGGAGGAGCCGCCACTGCCATCGCGCACAACTTGAGCAAACGAACGCGAATCCATGATGGCAGGCGAACGACGAAGTTGATGCCGCGTAGCTACGCGTACAGGACCCTTCTTCAGACCTTCACCATGTTTGGTGAAGCAATTGTTTTTAGTATAGCAAGAAACATGGAGTATATCTAGAGATACACGTGAGATAGAATACATTGCATGTAGCATGGTTACTCCTCATGCAGTTTGGATTAAAAGTTTTTTTGGAAAACTTAAGCCTTGAATTAGTCGAAATACCAATTGAAATGCATTGTGATAATCAAGCTGCTCTAAGCTTGATTAATAGTGAGGCTAATAGTTCTATGTAAAGCATAATGAGATCATGACTCGAAATTTTGACAAAACTTCCATTTCCCCAAGTTAGCTAAATCAAAGCCACAACACCGAAATTTGGAAGGACTTCATTGCATTTTTCATGATTTCGACAGAAATAGGAAAAATATCGACAACTCGATGACATGTCACCGATATTTCGGTTTCTTAAGCCTGTAATATGCTAGGAAAATCATTTAAAGTCTTGATCGAGATACAATAATGCTATATATAAACTATAGTGGCAAAACAAGAAATTATGATAATCTACATACCTACAAGTGATATATTAGTTGATTCTCTAACTTAGGGAATGACAACATGTATATATTAAACAAGTTCGTTTAGGGTTCCACCGTTTGCTCCACATCAGTTCTTCCATGGCCAGATCGAGAACGTTGAATTAACGCTGTCAAGCTTCAAGCCTGCAGATCAATAAATTCGTCGGGAGACGAATTTTTTAAGCGGAGGAGAATTGATGCAGCACAAAATTGATTAATATGGCTTGATTTTTTATCCGTTAACTAGAGTCTAATTTTATTTACGTTTATTAAAGTCGTTGCAATTTTTATTTAAATAAAAGAGACCGCGTGTGATTTCAAATTAGTTAGTCGGTTTTTAATTTGAATTTCGAATTTAAAATTAGAGTCAAATTAAGATAAGCTAGATTCGAATTTTGATTCAAATCAATTAAAGTCAATTTGAATTAGCTTTTATCTTTATAACCCCACCAATCCTATATAAAGGGGATGGTAGACATTTGTTTGAAAAAAAATCAGGTTATAAGAAAATTGAGATTTATCTCTGTCTCTCTATCTTTCCCTTGGCACGATCTTTGCATTTCTTCTCCAAAAATCCCTCGTTTTTCCGACGAGTTTTCTCCTCTCAATCCCTCCAATTTCTTCACCAAAAAATCCACAATCAAATTAATTTCTCCATCTTTGCAAAATCTTTGTTTGCATGAGGTATACTCACTTCGTCTAAAGAATTATCATTTCCTATATGTTCATTCTCTATGAATGATCAATATCATACATTGATCCATGTCTTATCACTAAGTCATTATCATTATTTTTTCGGACAATTCTAGGATATGTTTCATCAATTTCATTCTTCTTATTTTTATGATTTTCGAAGAAAGTTGCATCACGACTTTCAATTAGACATTTGGATCCATGCAAGAATCGATATTTGCACTTTAATGTCTTGATGTCTAGCTTGTCCCTAAGCAGACTTGGTTTTAAGACATGCGCAACACATTTTCATTTTTAAAGATGACCCAACTCAGGTTTCCTACTAGGGATGCATATGGATCAGATTAGTTCAGATTTTAGCTTAATATCCAATCCAACATCAACGGATTTTTGTTTTTCCGGATCGCATCCAATCCATCAGATATCTATATCCAATTCGATCTAATCCATTGGATTACATATTGGATCGGATTGGTTCGGATTTTATACTTACAATTTCCTGCTCAATAGTGTACTTTACAGGTTTATACTTTACAACTCACTAGCCCTTGAACATTCGAATAATGACTTGAAAATCGATCATATGAATAGAAGTAAAGAAAAGAAAAAACATATCAAGTGAAAGTTGAATAATTCCATTAATCTATTATAAAAAGTTAAAGACCAAATAATCAAACAAAAAATGATTATATTGAATTTGAAATTTAAGTTTTTTAATAAATAATGCATTAATTTATTTCATACAATTGATTTCCCCAAATGATTCCAATAAAAACAATACAAGTTATCAAATAAGGATACAAAGGCAAGTTAGATAAATAAAAAATGTGATTTCCGTGATCGGATATTGATGAAGTCCATAATTAACTTAGAATGTTAAGCTATGCCAAACCCAACCACTCGCAAGAACATCCTTCAAGGCTCTATAACATGTCATTAAAAAAACGAGATTAATAGAAAAATCATACTCGATTGAATATGCAAGACAAAAATAACTTAAATATAGTCCATCAAGGCATTATGCATCTCATTTAAATTGGACTTGCATTGGAATTTATTTGTAAGATTTATCTATAGTCAAAATATGCAAATTCTATGAAATATATGAATAAAAAATATAAAACAAATTAAAAACAAAAGGAATTGAAATAAAGCGTATTTCTTCGTAGATAGGTGTGACACATTTGATTATATAATTGATCTAATTTCATTACTAAAATAAGATTGCAAGTTAGAGCAAGCAAAAGGTAAGAAGTAAAGGGATCGAGAATATCTAACAAATGTACGTGCAACTATCTCAAATCTATTTTCTTTTAACGAAGATAAGAAGAGTGGCAGCACACGGAGGCCAAATGGTATCGAGTGGGAGGGCGGTATGTTGTTTGAGATGGGCGGTGACATCGTCGGGAAAAGGGCAGTGGTAAAATTGTGTTGGAGGGAATAACATTGTGCAAGAGGAAGGCATATTCGAAATGGACTAAGAGGGAATCGAGAGGAATTTTGGTGGCCAATAGTGAAATGGGAGAGAGGGAACTGGGAGAGGAATAACCGAACATGGATTTATAATTTTACAAGTTATAGTCATACTTTATTATTTTGGAGATTTAATATTTGCCTTTCAAGAGAGAAGAAAAAGTGATATCAAGAGGACTTGTATCCAAGATTGATATGGAAAAAATGTCATGGATGACATTGATTATTCCTTATAGAGAATTCGAAATACGTGCACATAGATATCATGCATGCATGTATGTATTTATGTATGTATATATCTACATGCATTCGTGTGTTAATGAATTAACTGATTGAATCATATCAAATTTTGGTAAAGATCTGATCCGATCCATACTTTAACGAATTTAAAAATTCCAATCCGATTCGATCCATTAGAATGATAAAACCAAACCAATCTAATCCAATAGCATCAGATTGGATCGGATTATGGATTTTATCCGATCCGTGTGGACCACTATTTCCTATTATTTCAAATTTCATATGACGTTGATTATATGACTTGATGGGGATTCTGTTATGTATATTGTTAGTGGTCAACACTGCTTCTTCTTAAAATTTCTTTGAGATGTCATACACCTTACTACGTTCATCATCGTTCTATTCTTTCTTTCAGTTACACCATTTTTGTTGTGATGTATGAGGCATCGTAGTTTGCCCATAAATGCTCGCTTGAATGTAGTACACCTCAAACTCTTTTGAACTATATTCTCCACCTCTATCTGTCTTAAGATTATTATCTTTTTAATATATGTATATATATGGGGCAGATACCTTCGGGCTTCGGAGTGTTTCTCCCTCTTTTGGATAAAAAAGAGTATTATCTGCTTTTCTCAATTTTATTTTCACTTCTGTTTTATCTCTTAAACGTTTCAAAGGCCTCTACTTTTCTTCCTAAGAAATAGACACGAAAACCTCGAGTAGTCATCGGCCAATTTATAAAATGTTCGTAAGACTCAATGGTCCACATATGTCTGAATGGATCAAGGCTAATAATTCAGTCGACCGACCTCATGTTTTTTTTGACGCTCTCGACCGACCTCATGTTGAGAAGGGCTTTCTCATTATCGTATTGGTGCAATGTTTATAGGACAATGTCCTTGCACTCGTAATCTTAGGCGAAATATTGGCTTTGATAATTTGATCTATCTTTGAATTTCCTGGATGTCGCAATCTCATGTACCACAAATCATAATATAACAAATAACACAAAAAATTACCCAAAAATCACATTCAGTGACTCACTAGAAGTTATTACAGCCTACATGAAGACATAATATGTCATGCTTGGGTACATGCCTACCGTTGCATAGACCTA
This sequence comes from Ottelia alismoides, assembly GCA_037367405.1. Classification (NCBI taxonomy): domain Eukaryota; kingdom Viridiplantae; phylum Streptophyta; class Magnoliopsida; order Alismatales; family Hydrocharitaceae; genus Ottelia; species Ottelia alismoides. The sequence continues at coordinate 463,624 of JAZKJV010008603.1, forward strand.
TTTATACTTTTTAATAGATATACACTTATTATAAGAACAAACTTTCAAGTCTTTCTTGAGTAGAAGTGTAATAGATACGAGGTTTTAGCGTATTCCTATAGCATTTAGTACATCGTGAAGTACTATGATACTATCATTCATGTCAAGGCTACATGTCCCTATACCTTTGACATCTAAGTAGGTGCCCCGTGAAGATCCTATGTTATTCATTTTTAACTCTTTGAAGTCCATTAAGCCCGTCCTTCGTATTGACAATATGGCAGGTTGTACCAGAATCAATCACCGCTCATCACAGTTTGTGATCGCAGAGTTGCACTCCACGACAATCGCGAATTCAATTTTCTTTTTACCTTTGTTCTCAAGTGCTTTAGAGTTCCCCAACTTTCTTGTGGGTCAACTGTTCATATAATGACCATACTTGCGACAATCATAGTATGAATTATATGGATATTTCCCACTTTTTCTTTTAAAGTTTGCTGTGAAGAGTCCTAGTCTTTTCTTTGTGTGTATCACATTTGCTTCTTCATATTTTTCGACTTCGAAGATCTTTATTTACGATCTTTACAAGAGATCCTTCGCAACTGTCAAATGTACAAGTAGGTCTGTCACTTTCTTTTTTTTTTGAGAAAAGATCTGTCACTTTCTTGATGTTGCCATTCATATGCAAAGATATTGCAACCATGTTGAAAGGTGGTGGGAGGTTTTCTAAGATGGTTGCTACTTGCATCCTCTCTGAAATCGCACAATCAATGACTAGGTACTCGAGTATCTTAATCATCTTATTCACATGTTGAAGAATGCTTCAGATTCCTTCATTTTACATGAGTTGTACTTCTGAAGAAGAAGCTGGACACTCACTTTTTATTTGGAGTGATATTTGTTCTTCGCTGCGTCCAAGGGTTTAAATATCAATTTCGAGTATCGTCTCGATACCCTGTCGATACGAAATTTCGAGAACATTTCGCCCATATCGACCACCAAGAAGAAATGACTGGAAATTACCCTCATATAGCCATTTCGCTCGAGATTTCGGTTCCTTGTCGAAATCGAAATTTCGTTGAAATTTCGCGAAATCTGAAACCATGGCTGCGTCCAATGTCCATATATAGATTTACATGTCTCAAAGACCCTTATTAGGTTCAGTTCCACATGTCAGCATTAATTCTACTCCTATAATCAGTTTTCTCCCATTATTCACAGGATCTGATTTCCTCTACAGTATACTAGAGGGTTGAATATATCTATTATGGAGGGGATACTATCATGCAAAAGGCCAAATCCCTTTTATTTTCATTATTTTCAATGGAATAAAGTGGCAAATTGTGATTTATATGTAGTTCTTTAGAATTTCCTGCTGATGTAGTCAAAATTGTTTGCGCATGTTGCATACTTAAATTCTCTTTAAAAGGCTAATATCCATCCAAGTGTGGAGGGTCGGGTAAATTTTGGTAATCGTACATCTTATCGAAGCATTGCCTTTGTGTGCCTTGCTGATATGATATTTGATGTTTCTTTTAGGGCATGTTTGGTTCTTGGGATGGGGTGAATTCTTCTGAATTATGAAGATTCCGGTAACAGAATACTCCATAATTGTCCTCAGAAGGTTCTTTCTTCCGCAACGTCATAGAAATATACGTCATTTCTCTCGTGTAGGTTTCTGAGCCTCAAATCAAACCCTCCATACCACCATGGACCAGGTGATAATGGAACCAAGTCCGGAATTCCCTGCTACTTTCCGGTCTATCTTAGCCCCCTTATCTCCTAGCCAAATGAGCCTCTGCCTTCGAGTCGGGTCGCCAGAATGGCCTGTGTGCCTTCATTGCCGGTGCCTGGTCGTGCTCATTTCTTGTGCTCCTGGCCTTCCTAGCCTTTTAGAGCATTGCCTTTGTGTGCCTTGCTGATCTGATATTTGATGTTTCTTTTAGGGTCTGTTTGGTTCTTGGGATGGGGTAAGTTGGGGTAACCTCCCGTGAAAAGTAGCTGTGTGAATGGTTATGAGGGTTGGAATAAGGAATGTGATGTGATGTCACATTGATTTGTGATGGAATTCCAACACAACAATGCATGGGGTAAATCGAGTTACCCAGGGGTAACCCGGTAATCAAACAGACCCTTAGAGACCATGATTTATACATTACGAATAAAGCAACATCTTTCAATAAAAATAAAAATAAAGCAGCAGGTTGTGATCACTATATGCCTTTTTAGGATTTCCCGTTGATGTGTTGATTTCTAATTTGCAAAAGTCGATCGACTAGCTTGGCCGGCCATTGGCCAAATTATGCAGTGTGCTGGAATGATCGAATAGAATAATTTTATTCATAATAGGCCTGAACTGACAAGCGATCAACCATGGGAAAACACGATTTAATGTAATTTCTTTTTGTTCGCATGTTTTTAAAAGTCAATCAAAAGCGAGACACAAATTGCTTGATTAGAATTTGACTCGTACTCTAATTTTTTTGGGGTACTTACAATATCCATATAAATATAGAACACTACATCTATTAATATATCTTTATCTGTAATATAATAAAAAATATACGCCCAAGATTATTCTTTCTTTAATGCCACCTTCATATGAAAATTGAATATTGGCTTTTGCAACCTTTTTTGCTGTTGTTACACTTAATACATGCTTAAGTACTTTGTAGAGGGTTTCCAAATGTGACGATGGTTTTGCCTATTATCTTGTGAGGAATTTACACCTCATTAAAGCACCCCTTTCCTTGACTTGGCTAAGAGTGAGTTCGAGGAGAAGAAGAGACTCCATGTTTTCGAGGAAATTATTTATAGATGGTTGGTTGCAGGATGGACCCTCCAATCATATATTTGGGCTTTGACTATTTGCTTTGGTTTGGAATTGAAAAAGAGCTATTCGTCAAGCTGCGTTACATATTAGAGAGACTGGGGCTTGAAAGGAGGCATTTCCCATACACTTCTCTTAATTAATAGTATACATATAGTCGGACTAGTGGATTAAAGAATTGCCTTGGTCAAGCATTTCCAAAATGAGTTCGCCAGACATGCCAGGGAAGAATTCAAGGAGTCGAGTTCGGACTTATGAGTTAAAGCATGCCAGTCCTAAAAGCAGGAAGGACGTCGGGGAACCACATCAAATGATGTAGAATACTGTGAGGAAAGAAAGCAGATTGTGAGCTAAAGCTATCGTCGACCTATTTACTAGAGTTATCATTTTTTGAGTTTTTTTATATAGTTCATATTAAAGGCGTGATATATTAATGGGCTTATAATCTAGGTCTTTTTCTCTAGAATGGCGCCAACTCGCAGTATAAATCTAGGGCTTGACTTCAACATCTTTTTGCGAGAGTGAAACTTTCACTTTCCGATCTTGATTCATCTTGTAATCTTCTCACACCCTAAGAATCACTCTCTTTTCAGCTTTTCAATCCGACTACTCCATTGCCTCACTTCACGGGCAACTTGAGACTTTGGATGAGCTGCTTGCACAAACCCCCTGATGTCCTTGACCCCCGCATATTGCTAGTAGCTTTTCTCTCCTTGCTTACTTTCATCCCTTGCCTCCTGTTTGCTTACTGATGCAGACACCTCCAACAAACTTTTCATACTCTTTGATATATACTTTGTTTTCTCTCGATAACTACATTGACATCCCTATCTATGGCTCTGGAATTCCTTATTTTCTTTTTGGAAAATGCTCTTCCAGTAAGTACTCTTTCTCTTACCAAGGCATATCAGGTTAAGGTTAAGGTCATGGTTAATCCACCTACCGCTATTATATATAAGGCCCACTTCGATGCTTCTTTGGTGGTGGTCATCTGTCCCTGATTAGCAAGGCTTCCCTTCTCAATCTAGCGGAAATGGGCCATATATCTACTCACTGATGGTGGAGTCCTAAAGCAAAGTGTGTTGTCAGAGCGAGTGGCTTGGGTGTTTGGAAGGATAACGACGTGCTTGGTTTGGCACAATGGTATCAAAATTGCTCCGGCGCTCGCCTAGGTGAGGCGAGGCTCTAGCGCCTTGCCTTCCTCTAGGAGAGGTGTTTTGTCTCAGGCACCGTCCGAGTGAGCACATGGATTGAGGCCCTAGGCGCTCATGGCGAGCACATGAGGCAAAAGTATGGGTTTTTATCTATTTTTTTCTGAGTTTTACCCATTTTATGTATTTATATCAGATATATATTAGTTTTAAGTATCATTAACACACATACTTATACATTGAATACATATGTATACGTATACTACGTACACTTTCATTACATATACGTATATACTTTCACTACATATACATTCATGCTTTAACTCTAAGTATTGCATATACTTTTGGCACAACACGCACACACACTCTTCTACATTTGCATATACATGTTAGTTTGAATCTTGAAGTACCATGAGTACATACATATACATATAGATAAACAAAAAAAACATACGTTTATATACTACTCTCAGTCTAAATGGATCACAGAGATAGATAGGTCCAATAACCCATATACAACAAATTTTGGGACGGGAGATGGTACGATAAGGGGGTGCATAAGATGGTTCTTCAACTATGTTAAGTAGGATCTGTGGTTAGGATTCAAGGTATATCGACAGTACATAAACATACATATACATATACACATGTACACGTACACATTTATATACACGCATGTACATACACTCACAAGTATGTTGGATTGTTACAAGCAATTTAAGTTCTACACACATTTACGATTACATATATGCAGGCACATGTTTGTATGTGTACGTATATGCAGGTACATATTTGTATGTGTAAAAAGAGCTTCTTGCTTTTCTAATGAAAGTAATAGTGATTACTCGAATGTTGTGTGTTCCAACAATGGGTATGGGGTCCTTTATAAAAGAGCTCAAGAAAAGTAACCGTTGGAAACCAAAAATGGTATGAAATCAAATACGATTCTCTGATATGATCGATCCGATTAACACGTATGATCGATCAGCTAAATAGCTATGACCGATCAGTTGATGACCATTTGAACGATATTCAAAATATGATTGATAATTTCAAATGGCATGATCGACAAGTAGTGATCGATCAATTGAAGTACATGATTGATCATGTATTGATCAATCAAGGTGAAAATATGATCGATAAGTTCATAAAAATTCGAAATTCCAGAAAAGGAAACTTTTGATTGAAGCATTTGCTGAAGTTACAAATTTTGCAAACCTAATACAGAGAAACTATTACAAGTCGTTTGAACAAAGAAACAAGTCTGAGCATATGTATCTGCTTTAGATCCACACTTGCAGACTTGCAATCATATATAATCCGCGAGAGACTACAATATAATTTTCTGTGTGTGTCATCTTTAAAATCTCGGAGAACCAAAAAACTAACAAGTCTAATTGAGCTAACTTAAAGGTCCAAATAAGTAAGGTGACATGCCATAGTATCCTTCTAAAACTTATTTTTGCTTCTTTGAGAAGAGAGGTCATGCCTCACATATCACAGAAATAACGGAAAATACTTATCAAATACACATACAAAACCTCTTATATAGACTGACCAAAAATTAAATGTGATGGAACTAAATGGTGATAGAATGATTTTATCCATTTTTCGCACCACAAAAGAGGAGGGTTATCCCTTTTGGAGATGCAAGGAGTCTCTAAGATGAGAAGCCTCCTAATACCCCTATCATAGGTCTAATTATAAGGTTGTTGCACTCGTCGATGCAACGATGAAGGGAACATGTCTCCCACAGATTGAAATGCCTCCTCTTTTTCCTCGTATACACGTAAGAGGGATCCTTAGATATTTCCTTGTCCTCACAACAAATATCGTCACACCAAATCCTTCTCTTCAACGTGCATATGAAATGCGAACAATCACACTTTTCCTTCAACATGGAAGAGAATCACAAAGGGAGAGGCTAAGATGGGGTGTACAATCAAGAGAAAAGTATATAAAGAAGGAGATGGGGTTCCACCTTTGGGATTTGGAACTCCAATATATTGGAATATGATGGCCGTTCATCTTCTCTTGTATAGAGAGGGTGGGTTGCCACCAACTTGTGGATAATGTCACCTCAATTTTGAAATAGGATTGATTTCAAATTTTCAATTCAAGATTGAATATTGAAATAGAAAAATTAAATCCATCAAAAAATTATGAATTAAATTCACGTAACTTAATCTTTTATCAAATGTGAATCGAATTCACACTTCTATCGTGCTATGACAGCACAGATTTCTTGGATAGTGATATTCTAGAATAACACTATCAACGACCATGAGATTTCAATTCCCATTATCTGTTCATCAATCTAGAATAAGTGAATATCCTGATATTCACATATTATAAGAATAGCTTAAGTACATCGGGACTCCTTAGATTTGCATAAGCGTGGGTACTTGTAGATATTGATAGTGGGATTGTTTTGAACCATGCATATTCACTAAATATTGGATTGAATTTGATAGTAGAGGTAATAGACACTAAAGTTTCCAATTATCAAGTCAAATATTGAACCACATCGCTAATAAATTCGATCTCTTCTAGATCTATTTCTAAACCATTGGAACCTGAATTGGTTCGAACAATTGAGATTTAATGCACTTAAACTTCATTTAACTTGTCTATGAGTGGAGCCACCAAAATCCCTCCTGTTACATCATTCCCTCTGACGGAAGCGTCAAGGTATACAATCTATTATGACAACATCGTTCATGAGCATTATTAATTACTCATATCATCCTATCCTGGATAAGCCGAAATATTTGTTGCTAAATTGGCCATAGTACGATAATATCAAGCACATGATTTCAAAAGCATATATTGATATTCTCGAATTCGTATCTTGTTTCTAAAATTGGATGATCATTGATGGAATCCGCTTTACTTTAATGTCTCATGAGTGAGCTCTATTTCTTGGTTTATTATGGACAGACCTGTATGATTCCTTTGGGAGATCATACACCTCATATATGTTTATATGCACATGAGCTCACTAGTATATAAACTTTGTCATGTCATCAACCTAATGGTCTGCTAATTGTACATACTTAGTTGTATAAATGCAAATTTGTGTCAGTTCAAAGGATGATTGTTCGTCTCATGACAGGTAATGACACATGCCTTGATCTATCTTGACTTTGTCAAGTTAACTCTTTAACTTAACTAGTTTGTCAACTCCGAATCTCTATTTATACGCGGAGGACATGTACTAAGAGCATCATTTGAACATCTATCTTTAGAGAAGTTTGCCATCTCTTAGACTGGAAATTATTATTGAATAAAATTATACGATTTTAGTTGTATCCTTGATCTAACCCCTTATAATAACAGTTACTCATCAACTGATATGATCTAAATCTTTAGATAGTTAGCTATATGACATTAAAAGTGGTCAAGGTATGTATACCTATTCATACAAAGAGACCTTATTAATCAAACAAAACTTGAAAACCATTTTGTTTCAGATATAGACAGATTATGTGCAATAACAATTGTTAGAAAATATATTGCGGATGCTAATATTAGAGAAAAGAATAAAAACATTTAGGAACACCGGGATTTTAACGTGGAACCCTACTCCCTAAGGCGCGGGAAGAAACCACGAGAAAACACCTCAAAGGGTTGATGTGTCTATTGACTTTCTCATATGCTACATGAGGCTCCAGGGCTTCTTATATAGCCTCCACAAACCCTGCAAGTCCCACCACTAGTAGATGTGGGACTGACTCTTGGATGTGGTAAATGGATCTTGGAGGGATCCATTTATCCACCTACATATGATAATGATACATACTCTAACACTCCACCTCAAGCTGGAGCATGCAATGCTCAGCTTGGACAAACAGAAAGAAAACTCTCAAACTCACAATACAAGATACTACAGACAATATCAACTCAACGCGCACAATTGTCGGTTGCTGTCGAGGACGTTGCTTCTCATTTCCGTGCAGGTGAGGAGGACGAACGGGCTGGAGTGTGAGTCAAACTGAATCTTCTCGTCGGAGAGCATGTGTTTTGTATTGCGCCTGTCAGAGTGACTGCAACTGAAATGGGTCTCCACTTGGAGAACTTTGGCCCACCACAACATGTGGACAAGTGCTCCATCTTTAAAAGAGCCGAACTGAAAAAGCTGTGGAGACATCTTCGTTGGAGTCCACGATCGTTAGAGAATGGAGTCGGAAAAGTCTCATCGTCGGAGAACTGGGTCTCTCCCACATTGGTTCAGAGAATGTGATCTCTACTCTGGAGTCCCTATGAAACCACATGAAAACCCTAGCCCACATGGCATAGTGAATGGGATCTTTACTATGGACTCCCTATGGATCATATGAAAATCCTGAGCCGACAAAACCATAAAGATGTGGACCATAAATGATGCGTATTGAATTTTGGTGCGACGTCGAAATTTAAAAATTTGAAGGGTGGATTTTTTGTGGAGAAAATAGAGGGGTTGAGGAGAAGAAACTCGTCGGGAATACGAGGGGTTTGGAGAAGATAACACGTGCAGACCATGCGGGGGAGAAAGAGAGAGATGGAGATAGAGATAAAGATCTCAATTTTATAACATACGGAGCTATCTAAAACAATGGACCCTCATCCCTTTATATAGGAGGGATGAGATTACAAAATTAAAAAAATAACCAATTATCCTAAAATGACTCTAACTAATTAACCGACTAATTTTGAAACTCAAATCTTTAACTAACTGTTGGGAAAAACGAATGACTTGTTTATTCCATGAACCCTAGGCTCTCTTATATAGGAGAGTAGCCTATGGGTAAATTACATAAAGCATACTATGAAGAAAAACAAAATAGAGAAAAGTACAGATACTACTATTATTGTATACGTTAACACCCCCTCAAGATGGAGCATAGATATCAATCATGCTCAGCTTGGAAGCACACTTCTGAAATGGACCTCGTAGCAATGCCTTGGTGAATATGTCTGCAGTCTGATTTTCTGAGGTAACATGAGATGTAGCAATGAATCCTTTCTGAATCATATCACGTATGAAGTGACAATCCACCTCAATATGCTTGGTCCGCTCATGGAATGCAGGGTTGTTCGCAATAAACAGGGCAGCCTGATTATCACATTCCAAATTCATAGGAAGTGGTACATCTAAACATAGGTCTGTAAGCACAGCTTTCACCCACATCATCTCTGTAGTAGCTTGGACCATAGCCCTATATTCGGATTCAGCACTAGATCTAGCTACCATAGTTTGTTTCTTACTCCTCCATGAGACTAGAGCATCTCCAACATAGACAGCATACCCTGAGGTGGACTTCCTATCCTTGAGACATCCTGCATAGTCTGCATCTGCACATGCTGAGATAGAGATCCCCTTTCCTTTCTTGAATAGCAGACCTGCACCTGGAGAAGATTTGAGATATCTAAGAATCATATGTATTGCATCCATATGCACCTGGCGTGGTTGCTCCATGAACTGGCTCACACGGCTCACTGCAAATAATATATCTGGTCTAGTGATCGTGGCATACAACAGTTTGCCTACCAGTTCTCTATATCTTCTCCTGTCCACCTCCTCTGTGTTATCTTCATAAAGCTTCATGCTGGGGTCCATTGGTGTCGTAGCAGGTCGACACTCAAGCATACCTGTTTCACTCAACAGATCTGTAACATATTTCCTTTGTGACATGACTAGCCCATAGGAATTTCGAGCAAATTCAAGCCCCAGAAAGTATCTAAGGACCCCAAGATCCTTAGTGACAAACTCACTACCCAGCATTTCTTTCGCCTGCCTTATGCCATGCTCATCATCTCCTGTAATCAAGATGTCATCAACATAAACCATAATGACAATGATACCTCTCGCGGTTTTCTGTACAAACAAGGAATGATCAGCATTGGAGCGTTTGTATCTTTGTTTCTCGAAGAGATCCGAGAGCTTCTGAAACCATGCTCTGGGGCTCTGCTTAAGGCCATAGATAGCCTTATGCAACCGGCATACCTTGGAGCACTCCCCCTCAACAGCAAAACCAGGTGGCTGTTGCATATACACCTCTTCCTGCAAATCTCCATATAGAAATGCATTCTTCACGTCCAACTGATGGAGCGGCCAGTCTCGAGCAACTGCAACTGACAACAAGATCCTAAGAGTGGAATGACGTGCCACAGGCGAGAATGTGTCAAGATAATCCACCCCGTATGTTTGTGTGAAGCCACGTACCACCAGACGCGCCTTGTACCTGTCAATAGAGCCATCGGCATTTTGCTTCACTGTGAACACCCACTTGCAACTCACTGGGTTCACATCTGGAGGTATAGAAACCAAAGTCCAAGTTCCTCTGGACTGAAGTGCGGCCATTTCTTCTTCCATTGCTAGCCGCCATCTACTATCCTGCAGAGCCTCATGATGATTCCGTGGAATATCTATAACTGAGAGTGCCATAGCAAACGACCTGAAATCTCCAGATAGCCGCTCAAAAGATACAGAGGCTGATAAGGGATATTTGGCACAACTCCTCGTCGACTTCCGTAAAGCAATGGGAATATCCAAATCAACTGTAGGCTCATCTGGCTCCTGCAACACATCCTGCTCAGAAATGTCGTTAGATCCATCAACATTAATATTCTCATTACATACCATAGGCGAGCTAGTGGACGAGTCATGACCATGAGCTAGTGGAGGAAGCCTGCGGGTATAATGGAACGGGAACGGTGAGATAGGCTGCTGTGGTGGTGGTGGTGGTGGTGATGGTGTTGATGATGGCATCTGAGGTGGTAGTGGTGTCATGTATATGGCATCAGGTGGTATAAGTGGAATCTGCTTGTCTCCAGATGCTGAAAAATACATAACAGATTCAAAAAATGTAACATCTGCACTGATCATATACCGCCGACGCAGAGGATCAAAGCACTTGTACCCCTTTTGAGTTCTGGAGTACCCAACAAAAACACACTTGACAGCCCTAGGAGAGAGCTTGTCAGTACCCGGCGACAACTGATGGACAAACGCAACCGACCCAAACACACGAGGAGTGAGAGTGAACAGATCCTTGTCAGGATAAATAAGTGAGAACGGAATCTGTTCATTCAAGACAGACGAAGGCATACGGTTGATTAGGTAACATGCAATAAGAACTGCATCACCCCAGTAGGAATATGGAACATGACTCTGTATAAGTAGTGATCTAGTGACATCAAGAAGGTGACGGTGTTTTCGTTCAGCAATCCCATTCTGTTGAGATGTATGAGCACAAGATGTTTGGTGAAGAATTCCTTTTGATGAGTAGTAATTGGCAAGAAAATTAGTACACAACTCTAAAGCATTGTCACTTCTCACAATTTTCACAGATGTTGAAAACACATTTTGTATTTCATTCAGAAAATGGATAATGATATTTCCTGCTTCAGATTTATTTTTCATCAGAAATACCCATGACACTCGAGAAAAATCATCCACAAAAACGATATAAAATCTGTGTCCCTGATGATCGGGAACACGACTCGGACCCCAGACATCAATATGAAACAACTCAAACTTGGAGGTACTACTCCGACCTGGACGACTGGGAAAGGACGACCTGTGATGCTTTCCCAACTGACATGCCTCACACTGAATAGGTGTGTGAGGGAGACCATAAGGTAAAACTTGACGCAACTTCTGAAGCGGTAAATGACCAAAACGCAGATGCCATAATAAGGTTGATACTTGTCCAGAAGAGGATGAGGATCCAACAAAAGGAGTCTGATTCAGGCGATATAGGCCTCCTTGCTCATAGCCACGACCAATCACATTGCCCGTATAGATGTCCTGAAAAATCAAAGAAGATGGATCAAAAATCGCCCGACAATGTAGATCCTTTGTAATTTGGCTAATTGACAATAAATTCATGGAGAAATCAGGTGCATGTAGCACATTCTTGAGCTGCATAGAAGATGTCAATCTAGCCTCCCCCTGACCAGTGATAGGGGATTGAGTGCCATTGGCAATCACGACTGTCCGACCTGAAGGGATCTGAGTGTATCCTGAAAGCAAACTCTGGTCGCCACATAGATGATGTGTAGCGCCAGAGTCCATAATCTATGGTAGAGTATCTGATCTACTACTGTGGAATGCAAGTATACTACCTGGAGCACTAGTAGAAGCAGAGGCAGAAGCGGCAGCATCAGAATGACTCTCTGTAGTCGGTGCTGGAGTAGATGGTGGAATAATGCCCCTCAGACGGGCAACTAGATCCTCGAATCGTTGATCCAGAGTAGCAGCAGACGGGGGATCTATCTGCTCAGCAGCTCGTGCAGATGCAGGAAATCCGTGCTTCGAGTAGCAGGTATCTTCATTGTGTCCAACTCGGTGACAATATGTGCATGTTGGCCTAGTGCGACCACCCCTTCCACGAGGTCCACGTCCACGGCCTTGATGATGAAATCTGCGACCTCTGTTTGCTGCCATGGCTGAGGAATTCTGACTCACAACTGTTGAGGGAACTGTGATCCGGCTCAATCTATGAAAAGCTTCCTCCATGGGAGGAATAGACGAGTCTGCCAAAATCTGAGATCGTACCGCCTCATACTCTAGATCAAGTGCAGCCAGGAACACACCCACCATGGTCGCATTCATGTATGTCTTCTGCTGTTCTGGCGTAGCAGTAAGAGGCATGAAGCTATAGAGCTTCTCGAACATCCCTCTTAATGATGTATAAAGGGAATGTAGGGGGCGACCATTCTGCTTGATGGTGAAAATATCATGCTGGAGTTGCAGAATCTTTGTCTCGTTCTTCGCCTGAGAATATGTAGCCACCAGAATGTCCCACATATCCTTCGCTGTGGGTTGATGGAGGATGTCGTTGGCAATCTCAATTGCCAACGTGCCAGATAGCCAAACCTTGGCGTATGCGTCATCAGCCTCCCAAGAGGCATTGATTCCAGTCTTCTCAGCAGGCTCCGGTTCGGTAAGAATGTGCTTCTTACCCGTAGACTTCATCATGCTCATGAACTGCATTGCCCACAGTTCATAGTTAGTACCATCCATCTTTACAATAGGCGCTGGACCACGGAATGCGCCAATAGATGGGATATCTGCCTTGCTTTCTGACATACTGGATACTGAAGACTGGAACGTCTGACAAAATATGTGATTTGTCTACAATGACATGGATGGGATTAGTTGCATATGTAGACCTCAAGCAACTAACCCCATGTAGATCAAGATGTGTGTGTGCCCTAGGGCTTAGGGCTTAGCACACGTACACGCGTGCAAGAGGCACGCGCGCACGCAACAGGAGATGCACAGGGCTGGCTTGCGCACTGGCGTAGGAAGGCGCACATGTGCCGCTAGATGCTGTGGCGCGCGGTCGCGCAGAAGAGCAGCACCGGCAGGAAGGCTACCGCGTGCAGGTGCACAGCGCTATCGCACAGTAGTGCACAACGCACAGCAAGCAGAGGCTCTCAGCGATCACACAGAGGAATCGCGCACAGCGCGCAGGTGCTCCAGCAAGCACGAGCACACTCTCGCGCACAGCGCGCAGAGGCGCACGAGCAGCGGCGCTGGAGAGAGGAGCGGAGAGCAGCGATGCTGGAGAGATGCGATCCCCTTTTGCGCCGATGAGATGGAGAGAGAAGAAGAGGCCAGCGGGTGGGGTGGGCTAGGGGTTAGGGTTTCGAGAACTCTGGTCTAGGACCGTCGCTCTGATACCATGTTGGGAAAAACGAATGACTTGTTTATTCCATGAACCCTAGGCTCTCTTATATAGGAGAGTAGCCTATGGGTAAATTACATAAAGCATACTATGAAGAAAAACAAAATAGAGAAAAGTACAGATACTACTATTATTGTATATGTTAACACTAACTAATTGAGATCACATGCGATCTCGTTTATTTAATTAAAATTGCGACAACTCAAATAAACGTAAATAAAATTGACGGCTAAAATTTAAATAAATAGGCGGCCCTATATTTCGGGTCCACGCTACATCAACTCTCCTCCGCTTTTAAAAATTCGTCTCCCGACGAATTGCTGGATCTGCAGGCTCAGAGGTTGAATCCGCATGCTCAGTTATCCCCTGCAAGAATTGGTATGGAGCGAATGGCGGTAGCCACAAGCGCGCTACACCGGTGTTGGTGACGCGGCCTTCGTGGTGGAAGAACATGTGTGGCGCAAACGGTGGCATCTTCTTGAATGTTGTCTCCTCATTGGGATGATTGAAAAATTGGTAGGGCATGAACAACATGGCTTTTGGAGGATCCATGGTAAAGCAATAACACAATGAAAGGAGAGGAGAGGTGGCCAATGAAGGAAGCCATGTGGTCTTTATATAGATGAGACCCAAGGTCCTAGTCCTAATAGGATAAGGAAGTCTCCCCAATTGCCTTCTTTCAGCACTTTTTTTAAAAACTTTTCGCAGCAGGGGGCCTGGGCGCAATTTTCGCGCCCCTTCACTTAAGCAGATTTCGTCGGAGGAGTTCTTGCCGTCCCCTTTCGAGTAAAAACTTTTGTATGGGGGATTTTTTTGTAATTTTTCCAAAATGGTTCCCAATCCCACATGTCAGGGGAGTCACGCCCCTTATTCCTCAGGCCTCTGGTTAGGACGTTCCCGTTTGTATCGTGCACGCTACGTGGACCTGGTAGGCGGCGCCTGCGATTTCTATCCCTGGAGTCCCGTGCGACCCACAAGGACGTCGAGATGGGCGGTGGACGGTTGGAGGGGCGGCACGACGGGGAGGGGTTGGTTGCGGAACGAGAGGGTTTCGGGGATGCGGACTGGGGGTGTGGGGGGGGGGTTGCGGGAGGAGAAGACTGTGGCGAGGTCGGGTTTGCGGCGGGTTTTGGGGCGGAGGGTTTCATCGCAGGGGGTGTGAGGATGGTGGGGAGGATGGGTGTGAGGGCTGGAGGCGTTACAGCAAGGGGTGCTGGCGGTGGCGTAGGAGGTGAGAGGGCGGGAGGGGATGGCGGGTCAGTGGGACGGGACGGCGGCGATGCGAGTGGGGGATCGGTGATGGGTGATGTGGGTGTGAGGGTGGCGATGGGAGAGGGTGATGGGACTGGGGGTTGCCTCGCAGGGGTTGCGGGGGTGGCGGATGGGGAGAGTGGCGGTGGGGTTGGGGCCGGGAGGGTCACCAAGGGGACGAGGGTGGCAGAAGTATGGGGTTCTGTTGCAGGAAGTGGGAGGGTAATGGTGGGAGGGGAAGGTGACGATGGTAGAGTTGCCACTGAGGTTGGGGTCGCTGGGGTCGAGGCTGGTGCTGCCAGGGTTGGGGCGGAGGGGACAGGGGAATGGGTTGGCGATAGGGGCGGGGCAGGGGAGGTTTGTGAAAAGGTCGCAGATGGGCTGTAGATTAATTCTTGCGGTTTTTGCGAGTCTGAAATTACCTGGACAACCATCGGGTTGACCCTTTTTTCTTCCGAAATCGCCTGGACAGCGCCCGGTTCTTCGTTGACGGCGAGATTTTCGTTGTCAAATTCGGTGTCGGTGATTGGTGTCGCTGAAGCCTTCGCTTTGGCGGCGCGTAGGGCCTCGAAGTTAGCCATACGAGCTCGAAACTCGGAGTGGAATGTGGTTTGGAAATAACATAGCACGCGCTTCGTCTTCTTGTTGTAGGCGTCGATGGCTCGTCGTTTTTGCTCGGATGAACGATGGTCCCTTGATGCATGTCGGTGCGAGCGTCTGGATGGATCGTCAGATCGTGAGGACGATCTGTAGGCCATGCTCTGATACCAATTGATGCGGATTGAATTTTGGCGCGACGGCGAAATTTAAAAATTTGAACGGTGGATTTTTTTGTGGAGAAAATAGAGGGGTTGAGGAGAAGAAACTCGTCGGGAATATGAGGGGTTTGGAGAAGAAGAACACGTGCAGACCACGCGGGGGAGAAAGAGAGAGACAGAGATAGAGATAAAGATCTCAATTTTATAACATACCGAACTGTCTAAAACAATGGACCCTCATCCCTTTATATAGGAGGGATGAGATTACAAAATTAGAAAAACAACCAATTATCCTAAAATGACTTTAACTAATTAACCGACTAATTTTGAAACTCAAATCTTTAACTAACTAATTGAGATCACAGGCGATCTTGTTTATTTAATTAAAATTGTGACAACTCAAATAAACGTAAATAAATTTGACGGCTAAAATTTAAATAAATAGGCGGCCCTATATTTCGGGTCCACGCTGCATCAATAAACAATGATGGCAAACATGTGCACATCTTACCGAGGACTTGTAAAACAACTGTCGAGTATGATAAATTGAATTGTAGAGTCTGAAATCTAAACGAGCATTTGGACTAGAATCTGAACGAGCATTTGAACTGGAGAATCCGAACTCTGACTTTGATCTGGAATCTGAATCAACAGAGTGATGATGCTGTATGATGCCATAGAACTCTACATAATACTCCCCCTTTCTCCCATACTTGTGGGAAAACAATGATGTTGATTAAGTTGGGAGAAGACAAGAGAATGAGGAAAACATCACATACGTCGATAGTCACAAAATTTTCTCTCAGCTTTCTCAAGCATTTTTTTAAATCATCATTTTCTCGGCTATTCCATTTTTTTTATAACTGTCTCTTCTTCTCCTTTTTTTAAATAACCCATTCACATTTTTTTAACGGATTCTCTCTCCTTTTTTTGAAAAATGTTTTTTTTTCTCACGCACAACTTTTCCTTTGTACGCGGCTTTTTTTAACAAACACACATTTTTATGCAAACGCCCCCAAATAATTAAATAAATAAATAAATATATTTTCCGTCGGGTCTTCTCCAATTTTTTAATGGGGCCGAATTGCAGCATGGCCATTTTCTTTTCATTTCTCTCTCTCTCTCTTTTAAGGATGGGTTGCTCAAGCCTCCTTTTTTCTTTGCTGCGGCTCACAAGAAATGAAATATATATTTTCTTTTTTTAAACCTTTTGGCCCATATTTAGGGTTCCCTATAAACCCTCCCTCGAAGCTCTACCGCCCCCGATGGGGGCATTCTTTCTGTTGCTGCCTGCAGTGGAGTCGCCTCCACCGTGGAGTTTGGTAGAAGGAGTCCGCCTTCTGGATGGAGGTTGCGAGAGGAGGTGCTATGCCGCCTTGAGGGGTTGGAGTGTCGCATGATGCGGCTAGGGCTGCTGTCACCTCCTCTGCTGGAGATGCGAGGGAGGAGAGGCTCCTCTGCTTGGGAGAAGAGGTGCAGTGCCGGAGATGTGCACTGCATTTTTTCTCTCTCAGATCTGGAGGAGGTGCGATTTGCTGAGGGTGCAATGCATTTTCACAGCATTAGGGCTCGCGCGATCTTGCGTCACCTGATGCTGTACCTCTTGGGGGCTTGATCGCTGCCGCCTGCACGGTTAGAGTTGTGCCACCAAGCGCCCGGAAAGGGAAGAGGCCCTTTGAGAAGTGTCCGAGGATCGCCTCCCGAGATCTGGATCTCCGTTGCCTGGACATCTTTACCTGGGGAATCTACCGCTAGATCTAGGAACCAGGTCTCTGTCTCTCTCAGATCTGGAGGAGGTGCGATTTGCTGAGGATGCACTATGTCGTAGCACGGTATTAGGGCTCACGCGATCTAGCACCTCCTGATGCTGCGCCTCTTGGGGGCTTCACTGCTACCGCCTACGCGACTAGAGCTGTACCACCAAGCGGCCTGAAAAGGAAGAGGCCCTTTGAGAAGTGGCCGAGGATCTCCTCCTGAGATCTGGATCTCCGCTGCATGGAGATCTAAGCCTGTCATCTTTGACTGGGGAATCTGCCGCTGCCGTTAGATCTAGGAACTGAGTCTTTGCTGCCTGGAGATGCGAAATGGTGCTTCCCATTGCCTTTAATCATGAGAAGGCATCGACACATCAATGGAGAGAGTCACATGGGGCTTTGCTTTGGCTTCACAAAATTAGGATTTGTGGATGAAAAGCGTAAACTTGAATATGAACATGAATTTGAACAAGAAATCTTCAAAAAAAAATCTTTAAGAACATAATTAGGGTTTTGATAGAAACCCTAGAATTGAATCTTGAAACTAAAAAAAATCGCGAACATAATTTCTCGAGAATAAAAACATTTAGGAACACCAGGATTTTAATTGGAACCCTACTCCCTAAGGAGCAGGATGAAATCACGAGAGAACGCCTCAAAGGGCTGATGTGTCTATTGACTTTCTCATATGATACAGGGGGTCTAGGGCTTCATATATAGCCTCCACAGACCCTCCAAATCCCACCACTGGTAGATGTGGGACTAAACTCCTAGATGTGTAAATGGATCTTGGAGAGATCCATTTACCACATCTAGGAGAAGCCCGAGTCAAGAATGGATTTTCGAAGGGTCGCCTATTACATAGAAATGCATGCTAGTTTTGGTGGCTTCTAATGCATGCATGAGGGATCCAATGCCATAGGATCCGTTGCATCATCCAGTTTCCTATCTACATATGATAATGACGCATACTGTAATAACAATTATTGCAAAATGGCTTGTCATGGGCTTATATGTCTAACATTTTTACCTATGTACAATGGTAATATAACTTAATGGTTATTGTTGGAGTATAAGTTGTATGCGCCCACTTAGTTGTAGCATGGTAAATGGATCCTGGAGAAGATCCATTTACCCCATCCGGTGTTTAGTCCCACATCGTCCAGTGGTGGGACTTGGAGGCTCTGGAGAGGCTATATAAGGAGCCCCAGACCTCCTGTACTCATTGAGAAAGTGCAATGCATATTACGCCCCTTTGAGGGCTTCTCCCGTGGTTTCATCCCGCTCCTCACGGAGTAGGGTTCCACGTAAAAATCTTTGTTCTTATTGTTCTATCTTTATTTTTGATTCCGCTTCCGCATTCTTCATATTTTATAACATGGTATCAGAGCGGGTTCGATTCTCGGAGTTTTCATTTTCTTATTCTTTTCGAGATTCGATTATTCAATTCTTCGATTGTTCGATTAAAGTTGGAGGAGTATTATTAAAATATCAAGTTACAGATCTGGTGTTCTTTCAAGTTCCAGGGTTTCAGAATGAAACCCTAATTTCTGCTCGCATAACAAAAGTCCCCAGACGGTGGAAAAGTATTCAGAGTTTGCGCATCGGATCTGCGCATATGGCAGCACCCAGGTCTGATCCCGCACAGGCGCAGTGCGCGAGCCCTACGTCGCGTGAAGTCTTCCAGCATCGACTCCCGCTTCATCGAAGGGGCCACAGGAGCTCTCCAAGACCTCCTTGCACGAATCCCCCAGCAAGGCGGCGCAACCGTCACATCTTCTTCAGCAAGGCGGCGCAGCCCCTCTCTCCAGTCCGTGCTTCCTCCATATCCCTTACAGCGCCCGCGCGAGTCCATCCCATCACGCAACTCCAGGCGGCGGCGCATCGTGCGCACACGCCCACTGTTGGCGGAACCGTTCTTCATCGCTGCCCTTGCGCAGGCGGCGCAAGGCACAACCTCCCATCGCGCATCAGGTCTCTGCGGCACCGAAGTCAATCCCCACTGGCGCGTAATCCCCTGGCTACACTCCAAATCTCCACCCTCCAGCAGCGCCCAGCGGCGCCCCAACAGCCTCCAAGTCCATCGGGGGCGACAGAAGATGAAGAGACCCCATCGGGGGCGGGCGACTGTTTTAAAAGAAGAGGGTTCCCAACGGGGAACCCTAACCTATTAAAAAAAAGGAGAGGGGGGCTGGTTTAAAGCCCAACAGGGGCTGTATCACTGTATGTATTGAAAAAAAAGGGGGGGTTGAAGGCCTAATCAAAAAAAAGAAAAATAAAAAGGAATTTGAAATGGCGCGTACACAAAAAAAAGCCGTACGCAAAGCGAAAAAAAATGGAGGTTTAAAAAAATTGCAAAAGCTGAATTTAAAAAAAAATGGTGATGAAAAGCCGGAAAAAAAAACAACGGCTTAAAAAAAATGTTTCAATAATTTTTTTTTGAATGTTTTGAAAGCCGACAAATGTGTAATCGGCCAAGTGCTTTTGTTTTATCCCCATCATTGTTGTCTTCTCCCAACTTGGTCGACGTTCACATTTTCCAACAAGTATGGGAGAAAGGGGGAGTGTTGTGTAGAGTCACAGGTCATGTTGCAGATTCAGAGATATCAGATTCGTCAGACCAATTCAGAATTTTCAGACTCTACAATTTTTCAGACGAAGATTTTCATGCGCAATTCCAGACTCGACGTTCAGATTCCGAGTCCCAGTTTGATGCGCTGTTGTTAAGACTCGACGATTGTCTTCCGAGTCCAGTTTCAGACACGCACGAGTATGCGGTCATTGTCAGATGAGCATATGTTGCCATCATTTGTTCGAGTTCCCATCATTCTTGTGGTTTTGTCGGCCAGAATTTTCATGTGAGCCATAGGGACTCTATAGTAAAGGACCATTTCCTTTGCCATGTTGGCAAGGATTTTCATGTGGTATCATAGGTACATCAGAGTAGTTCACCATTCTCTATGCCAGATGGGAGAGACCCAGTTCTCCGACGAGGAGACTATTTTCAGACTCCATTCTCCAGCGACCGTGGACTCCGACGAGGATTGCACAACCACGACCTTTTCAGTTGGCCCTTTTCAGAGATGGAGCAGTTGTCCACATTATTGTGGCGGGCCAGAGTACTCCGACGAGGAGACTCATTTCCAGTTGCAGCGACTCTGACAGGCGCAGTTCAGAGCGCATGCTCTCCGACGAGGAGATTCAGATGACTCATACTCCAGCCCGTTCGTCCTCCTCACCTGCACGGCATGAGAAGCAACGTCCTCGACTGCAGCAATGTGCGCGTTGGGTTGATATTGTCCGTAGTGTCCTGTAGCGTTGAGTTGAGTTTCTTTCTGTTTGTCCAAGCTGAGCATTGCATGCTCCAGCTTGAGGGGGAGTGTTGGAGTATAAGTTGTATGCGCCCACTGAGTTGTAGCATGGTAAATGGATCCTGGAGAAGATCCATTTACCCCATCCGGTGTTTAGTCCCACATCGTCCAGTGGTGGGACTTGGAGGCTCTGGAGAGGCTATATAAGGAGCCCCAGACCTCCTGTACTCATTGAGAAAGTGCAATGCATATTACGCCCCTTTGAGGGCTTCTCCCGTGGTTTCATCCCGCTCCTCACGGAGTAGGGTTCCACGTAAAAATCTTTGTTCTTATTGTTCTATCTTTATTTTTCATTCCGCTTCCACATTCTTCATATTTTATAACAGTTATATCTCCTCGGTGCTCAACTAATATTTTCCTTCAATCATTTCACAAGTATTTGACCGTGTATATTGTCCAATCTTCATCCATCCTCGATTCTTCAATGCCATCATTTAGATATCTAATATTGAAGGCTTGGCATTTAGATCTTACGTAATGCTGTAGGTCACTGTGCCAGTTTATGGTTTTATGCTTTTAATGGCATTTTCTTGTCGTGAAACAATTGAATACCTTTTCCTTTTCAACCATCAATTAACAAAATTATATCTTTTATTTATTTATTTTTAAAGGGAAATTCTTGTCAATATACAGTTGAAGCTCTTCTCCATCTACTCAATCTTGATACGAAGTTGCCGTGGCCCGTAGGTAATCAAGAATCATCTGATATGGAAAAAATTGCATTTCATTTTTAATCTTTATCCCATCTACGTCAGTTTTCCAATCATAAGGGAAAATATGGCCGCTTGAGATTAGGAGTCTTCCAAATATAATCAGTACAACAACTACCATCACCTATTTGAGATAAGTGGTCAATAAAATATCCTACTATAGTGAGGGTCGATTACATGGATGCATTGCCTATAAGCAAATTTAATTAGATTGTATCCACGGTTACCCATTGATATAGGATTGGTAATTTACAGAAAATCAATAACAAAAAAGGCTTCTCTCCACTTTGAGGAGACCATCAACGGGGGCTTTCTGAAAGGAAGGCCATACCCTTTTTCGTTGGCTACCCACAGCTCTATAATTCTAATCAAATCCTGGAAGCAAGCAATAAATCATCCAAGCCTATGACTCTTTTGTCACGACGTTGTCTTACTCTGCCTACAAATCTAGCTATTTATTGAGCTATACTCTCTACTCCTATCTAACCATAGGTGATCATGGCTTTACACCCCTGTCCTTACTTCACAAGCCATTTCAACAACCGAGAGATGATATGTCCAACAAGGAACGTTAAAGAAGATGCTTCATAAGAAACAATCGTCTAGATAACATCTTGACCTTCACAGCACTGTGCTAAGTATAAATTATTTCTGCATCAGATATAGAATATTCTCTCTTTGCAAATGCAAAGTACATGTAATTATCACTGGACCTTTTCTTCCTCTTGAATTTTACGGCTCATCATCCTAGGTTTTACCTTCTATCACACGACGAGCTTCAATTTTTGTTCTATAATTAAAAAAGTACCTACATTTTAAACCCTCCCTGCATCACTGATTGACTCCCTAGTTTCCACACTACACATGCGCTTCATTACATCATCCATTGCCTAGGCAACAACATAGAATTTCACATTGCCCCTTCTATTTAAATGGATATTAATATCAAATCAGTATGTTGTCTTTTTTTCCTATGCGCTAATGCTTATCATCAAGGTTGCAAAAGTTGGTAGTTGGTACTCGGTCGACCAGGTCACTGACTAAGGATTAATCGGCAGTCGGGAGATTAATCAAATTTAGTCAGGCTTTAATCAGATTTGACTTTTTAAATATATAAGTCATTTTTATACACATATTCTTATATTTTTACGTAGGTTTGTATATTGTTTATATTATCATAATGAAATAAAACAAGTAATTGAATTTAAATAAAACATTAAGCGTATTAGAACAAGTTTGCTTTTTAAAAAAGCAAAAAAGTTAAAAAAACACGGTATCTCCAAGCAAAAATTGGTCGACTAATTGGCTCAGTCGGAATTAGTCAGGTACTCGGTCTGCCGCCCCACTGACTAAACTAGTCGGACCTACTAGTCGTGCGACTTTTACAACATTGCTTATCATATGTACAAATTATATATATGATTAATATGATTAATACAAAAATGACACCGCTCTATCCTCAAAAGTTTAAACCCGGTGCTCCTTGGAAAAAGTTTCGCAAGTCTTTCCCAATTAATCAAATTCACATTTAGGTTCTTAGATTCGAATATCTTATTAGAAGTTAGGACACCTTGCAATATTTTTTATCTCGGTTATTGACATATTAGTATGATAAAAACTAAGTAGACTTGTCTCGACCTCTTTTTATTTACCTTCACCCTCTCTCTTTACTTTTTGTATAATTGCGTCTAAGAACAAAGGTTCATTTCGCTCGCCAATTTTGTACATCCATTAAATAAATATTACATATGTGTTCTTTACTTTTGTGTGAAAGGTATGATGTCGTCTTTTCCATTAATCTAGTATTTTCTTGCTGACAACAACTTTTATGTGGATCTTGAAGTCCCAAAATCTTTCTAGGTTTCATGTTTTATGGACTCCTTTAACATATCAATGATTTGAGATATGTTGCCAATATATTGCCCAATATATAAATATTCCATAATGCCCTCTATTAATATATCATTTGTAGTGCTTCTCCCATTTTTGATGTACTATTTGCAATATCTTGCCAAGTCTCAGTTGTATTTCACTATTGTGTCAAAACCGGAGGGCCTGTCGTATTACATGATGTCATCTATGAGTTTAGAATATATGTGGGTATCGTCCAACGTTTTTTTGAAGTCCGACGAGTTGGTAATTTGGTGTATATACAAATCTTCTTTATTTAATGCATCTGACTTTCTTGTGAGCTTGTAGGGCACTGTTTTGATTGCTTTTTTTGCTTTCGGATGTATATTAGCTCATAATATATCTGCAAACATGTTTAAACAATAACAACAACATCAAAGCCTTTTCCCACATTAAGAAGGGTCGACTACATGGATTCTTGCCTCCATTCAAATTTATCTTAGGCCATTCTCGAGCTTAGATCTAAATAACTAAGATCCCCTCATTCCAACACTTCTTGGGTTTTCCTCACCCTTAGCCGGTTCAACAGCTCAAAGCTTGCATATTCTAACTGGCATGTCAACCGACCTCTTTTGCAAGTGACCAAACCATCTTAAGCGATTTTCTCTCATTTTATCATCTATTAGAGCGACACCAACTTTCCTTCTAATCACATCATTCCCAATCTGATCTTTTCGTGTATGACCATGCATCCACCGTAGCATTTTCAATTATGCTAATGTCATTCTTTGCACATGCCTATGGTTCATAGGCCAACATTCAGATCCATAGAGCATAGCAGGTCTCACGTCTGCTTTGTAATACTTTCCTTTGATTTTCAAATGAATTTTCTTATCACATAGAACAATATAGGCACATACCAAAAAAATAATATAGGCTTTTCTCCTCTTTAACCAACCTGTATTTATTGTATGAGTAACATCTCCATCGATTTCTCTATCATGGTGCAAAATAGACCCGAAGCATCTACAAGAGACTTTTTTCTGAATGTTATTGTCTCCAATCTTCACCTTGATTCCATCACCACTGCTTCCATCAAATGTGCGCTCTATATATTCAGTCTTAGTCCTACTTATACGAAATTCTTTAGTCTCCAAGGCATGCCTCCAAATCTCAAGCTTTACACTTACTCAATCTCTACTCTCATCAATCAACACAATATCATCGATGAAGAACATACGTCAAGGTATCTCATCCTAAATGTGACTAGTCAACTCGTCCATAATCAAAGCAAAAAGGAATGGAGTCAAAGCTAAACCTTGGTGCATACCAATGGTGATGTCAAAATATTCAGTCTTCCCACACTGTATCCTTACACAAGATGAAGCCCCATCATATATATTCTTTTTAAGATTAATGCATATGATATGTACTTGTATGTTCTTCAAAACTCTGCAAAATCCTAGAGTACTTAATCATTAGCCTTCTCCAAATCAATAAAAATCATATGAATATTTTTCCTTTTAGCTCTATAAATCTCTGTTGTTCTCCTCAACAAGTGGATAGCTTCAATAGTTGAGGGCATGAATCTGAATTGATTTTTTTATTACTTTTTAAAACTTGCTTCAATCTTCTTTCAAGCACACGTTCCAAAATTTTCATAGTATGACCTATCAATTCGATACCTTTAATTCGAACAATTTTGAATGTCTTCTTTATTCTTTTAAAGAGGCACCACGATGCTTTTCTTCCATTCTTCATGTATTTTCTTACTTATAATATAATTTAGTTTCTTATGACTTGAAACAAATAAATTATGTAATGCAACCCTACACAAGTGGGTGCATATTTTGATTTTTTTATTACTTTGAGGAACACGTGGGATAGGATTTCTTGAAAACATCCCTTTGGAGACATTTCCACAAGTTTCTATGATTTTGCTGACGTCAAGATGATGCATCCCCGATGTACCCAATTTCAAACTTAAGAATACAAAATCAATATTTTCAAGGCTTCTTTTATGTTATCTTGTAAATGTTGTTAAAGTGACCTCACTAGCATCATTCTCATTAGAATGCCTTCACAAATTGTATTTGACCCTATATTTTTACCCAAAAGTAATGCAGATTTTTGTGTTTGAATCTGATCCTGTTTTACGAGTAATGTCCAATCTCTTCAACATTGCATTAGGCAATCTAGAATACATCTTTTTGTCTAGCTTAACATGCTTCCTTTTTTGTTGTTTTTCCGTTCTATAGTTTGTTTACCTTTTATTTTGCCTCTAGAATAGAGAAAAGCATCATATTTGTTCAAGGTTGCAAAAGTCGGTAGTCGGTACTCGGTCGGTTGGGTCACTGACTAAGGATTAATCGGCAGTCGGGCGACTAATCGGATTTAGTCGGACTTTAATCGACTTTGAATTTTATAATTATTTTAAATATATAACTCATTTTTATACATATATTTACATAGATTTTGTACATTTATATACTACCATAATAAAATAAAAGAAAATATTGAATTTAAATAAAACATTAGGCATATTATACTAAGTTTGCTTATAAAAAAGTAAAACATTAAAAAAAATACGGTATCTCCGAGCGAAAATTGGTCGATTAGTGTACCTAGTCGGAATTAGTCGGTTCGGTCGGCCACCCCACTGACTAGACTAGTCGGACCTACTAATCGGGCCAGTCAGGCGACTTTTACAACACTGTATTTGTTACAACTAGATCTTCTTCACTTCGTTAGTAATCTAGCATTTATGTTGGAGATCATTTGTGAATAGCTGAATGCACTTAACATAATTTTTCTAACCTCATATACTTTTCTTTCGTTGTGGGAAGATCATATATTGCCAAGGGGATTGCTCGATGAAGGGATTTTGGGGACAAAGATCCTAATGCTGGTGGTGGTTTGGGATGGGGTTTTGGTGGGGAAAATGATGACCACAACATATTGCATGTGGTTGGAAATCTCGATAATCGAAGAGCTACTCGGGAAATCCTCCCGACACATGGAGGGATCGTCAGTGTGTGTGTGATGTATTGCGGATAAGGAGGTGAAGAGGTTGTTGTTGAAAGGGCATGTCAATCAGGGAAGGCTTTGTATGGAGGCATCCTTTGTTGCAGGATGGAGCATTGGCTTTGCATCAGAGCTGACATCTCAATATTTCATGGTTGTGCCTTCGTTGTTGGGACATGTGCTTAGTCATGGTGGCCCGAGAATTGATCAAGGAGATAAAGGCTATGCTGATTAGCATGCTTTCACCGAGGAACTTCTTGGATGTGGTTGTTGAGGTGGAAGGATGCATGTCTTCCTTTTTCATGTCAGATCTCTTCTTTACGATGGGAATGACCTGGTTCTCGATCTTAGCGGATGTGATGGGCGAGGATCAGGCAATTGCTGTTATCCGTTGATGCTGATGGAGATTGAGGCATGTAATGGCAAGACAATACCAACTCAGTAGTTAACAAAGGCGACACTGTGTATGGGTGTCAAGGCATTATTAATATCGATTTTGTAGGAGATGAGGTGACAGTTTGTTGTTGAGGTGGAAGGATGCATGGCTTCATTTTTCATGTCAGATCTCTTCTTTACGGTGGGAATGACCTGGTTCTCGATCTTAGTGGATGTGATGGGCGAGGGTCAGGCAATTGCCGTTATCCGTTGATGCTGATGGAGATTGAGGCATTTAATGGCAAAACAACACCAACTCAGTAGTCAACAAAGGCGACACTGTGTATGGGTGTCAAGGCATTATTAATATCGATTTTGTAGGAGATGAGGGGGCAGTTTGTCCAAGGCTCCTTTACTTTTTGTTGTCATTTTGATTTTGTTTCTGTATGCTTTGATATGCGTGGCCAGCAAACCGACACTTTATGTGGGGGGGCTTTGCTTGTGATGGTTTACTAAAGTGATGGTCTGATTTTGGGATTCGAAAACACTAGTCGAATGGACTCTTTTAGTTTTATTAAGATCTCCCTTTTATTGGCATCAATCAATTCAAGTCCTCATTTGTACCATTCTTTGTTGGTCTGGACCTGCATATTGAATCACTTGATGGGGACATGATTTGTTAAAGGGATTTTATTGGATGTAGCAAAGGACAGTTATAGGAGGAGTCGGGGTTTGGCGGAGTGATATGGGCAACCTGTATATTCGGAGAAAAGGTTGGGAATTATGTGGACATGGTGGTCTGATTTTTTTTGAAGCTAGAAAAGGGGGAGATACTCATAGGTGTTCGCCCCATAAGTATATTAAAAACCAGAAAAAAGGTACAAGGAGTACAAAAAAGGTAAAGGATGCCCTAGGCAAGCCAGGAGCGCAACACTCCCAAAGCACGCGTACATAGGTTCTCTATGTAAAATCTCTGACCAGAAAATAAGAGCTCATTCCTAGACAGTCAGATAGACCAGATGTATGCCAGAGGCCGCAATAGCTCTAACCTCGGCCCAAGCCTGGCAGCACCAAAGCGCTGCAGAAATCTGCGACACTCGCCCTGTCCAGCCAACCTAGAGCCGGATCCGCCCAAACCGGCAAAACATATGGGCAGGCAAAGAAGAGATGCTCCAGAGTCTCGATCCCCTCCTCGCAGAGCTGACACCTATTGGACGCCGCCCCAAGCAACTTGACACAACGGTCCTGAGTCAAGAGCCTCTTCCTCCTAAACAGCCAGAAGAAGAAAACGATCTTCGCCGGAAGCCCCATCCCCCAGAAGAAAGAACAGTTCGCATCCATCTCCGCCGAAAGAGAGGGAGGTGGTCTGTAGATCTTCGAGTACGCCTTCTGGACGGAGAAGGGGCCACCGCGCCAAACCCAGTGGTCCCGACTCGAGGAAGGACCCGAGGCATCCCGAAGCACGTCCAGCAACTGCAAGAACTCCTCAAGGCGCTGATCAGAGAAGCCCGAACGAAACGTCGGCATCCAGTTCCCATCCTCCCAGTAGGATGCAACCCTAGCCTCCTTGTCAGCTGCCAAAGCAAAGAGATGAGGGAAGCGCAAGGATAGCACCCCCCCGCCCGTCCAGTCGTCCCTCCAGAAAGCGAATCGCAGCCCGTCCCCCAGTACCGGCCTGAACAACGCCCAGAAGTTATGGGAGAACGATTGGACGGCCTTTCAGAAGGGAGAGGGTCTCCGCTCGCGCAAACCAACCGCCGCCACCCCCTCTGGAGCCGCCACGCCGACCCTGTAGATACGTCTAAGGAGAGTGCAACAAAGGTCCTCACTATCACCCCAGATTCTGGCCACCCACTTCAACAACAACGCCTTGTTCAGCTTGCCCAGCCAGCAAATCCAGAGGCCGCCCTCCCTCTTCTGTAAAGTAACCTCGTCCCAGCCTACCAGGTGCATCCCCGTGTCCTGGCCGTTTCTACCCCACAAGAACCGTCTCATCAAGCCCTCCAACCTCCTCCTGATCCCTGCCGGCATGAGCCTTGTGGAGGAGTAGAACACCGGCATGGCGAATAATACCGCCCTCAAAAGCACCAGGCGCCCCCCTGGAGAGGATCGTCGCCTTCCACCCCGCGAGCCTACTCTCCACCTTCTCAACCAGCGGCAACCAGTCTGCCAACTTCGTCCTCCCGTGGTTCAGCGGCAAGCCCAGGTACTGAACGGGGAAATCGGTCCTAATGGTATCCAGCGCCGAACCACAAAGACCCGCCAACTCCTCAGACATTCCGAAAGGGACCATCTTCGACTTGCCGCTATTCTGCACCAGCCCGGACATCTCACTGAAAAGCTCCAACGTAGTCGCCATTCCCTTGATCTCGTCGAGAACCCCTTCTATGAAGAAAATGGTATCGTCCGCGTACTGAAGAAGCGGGATCCTCAGGTCATCCCTCGAGTAGCCCCTTGTCAGCCTAACCTCCTGCACTCTGGCAACCATACAAGCAAGGACGTCCGCCGCGATGATGAAGAGCAAGGGGGCAGGAGGGCAGCCCTGCCTCACCCCCCTCTGTGGCTGAAAAAACCCCCCTTCCGGACGACCGTTCACCAGCACTGACATGGAAGCCGTGGTCACGCACCGCTTCATCCAGGTGATCCAAATCTCAGGAAAGACCTTCCTATGCAAAGCCTCCCATAGGAAGCGCCAATCCAAAGTGTCAAAGGCCTTCGTGAAGTCCACCTTCCGCAGCACGGCCTGCCTGCCTCCCCTCTTCCAATCCGCAATGATCTCAGATGCCACCACTATGCTATCCGCGATCTGCCTCCCCGACACAAAAGCCGTCTGGGTCGGAGCGATAATGTACTCCAGCGTCCTACTCAACCTGGTCGCGAACACATTAGCAACAATAAGATAAAAGGCATTGGAGATCGCAATCGGTCGATAGCCTTCGATCCTCTCCGCACCTGCCCTCTTAGGTAGCAGCACGATCAACGCTTTATTCACCCGCTCAAAACCCACATTACCGTCGCAACACTCCCGAACTACCTCGAGCACCTCCCTGCCAACCA
The DNA here is from genome assembly GCA_037367405.1 of Ottelia alismoides. NCBI lineage: Eukaryota > Viridiplantae > Streptophyta > Magnoliopsida > Alismatales > Hydrocharitaceae > Ottelia > Ottelia alismoides. The sequence continues at coordinate 493,412 of JAZKJV010008603.1, forward strand.
AGTCCCAGAAATCCCTATAAAAGGAGACGGGGAAACCATCCGGACCTGGCGTCCCGTCACCGTTGAGATTTCAGACCGCCGTTTTCAGCTCCTCCGAAGTAACCGAAAGCGTGAGGCTAGAAGCATGGCCCCCCGACAAGAGCGCTGACCCTAAGCCTGACCATCTCCAATGCCTGTTAGCATCCCTTGCGGAGAACTTGTAGAAGTGATCCGCAATCGCCCTCCCAAGCTCCTTGTTCCCTTCCACCACGTCCCCCCCAACGAGCATAGATCTGATGAAGTTCTCTCTCCGCCTCCCACTGGCCACCCTGTGGAAGAAGGCCGTATTTGCGTCGCCCTATATAAGCCACCTATGCCTCGACCTCTGCCTCCATTCGGTGACCCTCTTCCTGTCCTCCTCGAAGATCTGCCTCTGCGCATCTGATCGCCGCCTCAGCTCGTCCGCATCCATGGGACGATCATCCTCCAGAGCGTCGAGCATGCTGACCACCTCCTCCACCGCCGTACGAGCCACGATGCGAGACTCCCTCGACTCGCGTTTGAAGGTGCAAAGCCTGGACCGCAGAGAGTCCAACTTCTGAACGAACCTCGCCGTCGCCGATCCCCCCACCACCGTCAAGCTCCAGTGCGACACCACCAAGTCTCTGAAACCCTCCTCAAGAAGCCACCCCTTCTCGCAGCGGAAGAAGCCACGAGCAGGCGTGGGATCGCCCGAGTCCCACAGGATAGGCGTGTGATCCGACCAAGAACGCAGCTGCACAACCACGAACGAGAGCGGGAAGAGAACCAAAAGATCAGACGACACGAGGAACCAATCAATGCACGATCTGGAGCTGGCGTTACGCCATGTGTACTTGGTGCCCAATACGTCCAAAACCTCCAGCTCAAAGGGACTCCACTACCTCCATGAAGGCCTCGGAGCCGGGGTCTTGGCCCCCCCGCAACCTCGGCCTATCAGAAGAAAGCAAGGTGACATTGAAATCCCCCCCACCAACCAGGGGATGTCCGGGAACACCTCCCTAACCGCTCTCAAATCTGCCCAAAGATGCCGCCTCTCAGAGCCTTGGCACGGACCATACACGCAGGACAACGCGAGCACCGTCCCCAAGCGAAGGCATTCCAGGAGAACCGTCAGGACATGTACCCCCTTCAGCTCCCCACGTCGGGCAAAAGCAGAGCCCCTCCAAGCAACCAGAACTCCGCCCGCGGAACCCACGGCCCCAATCGATTCAAAGTCAGAAATGGAGCCCGCACCGAAATAGCGCCACTCCAGGCTGATTTTTATCATGTGGTTGGGTGTCTCATTATGTGTCTGGGGTGAAGGGAGGCAGATAAGGCCTTGTGCATCATGGAAGCATGTGGATTAGATCATATCCAATCGAAAAAACAGACTTATCATACAAGTTGCGATAGCAACAAATTGTAAAAAAAGTTTCGAACGAAATTATCATTCTTTATCATGATCCGAAGAACCAAAGATGAAGAAACTCTACACGAGATCAACCAAATCGATCCGACGGCGTAACAACATGGTTATCCATAATTAAGAGTATTATCCATAAAAGGGGACAATCTTGTGAGGTAAGGGGGAACATCCAACATTAATGGTATTATTCCGGTTAGGGGACGCCCATAGGGAAGAGAGAGAGAGGAGAGACTTATTTCTCATGGAATTAACTGTATTAAGGAAGGCAGTATATACATCTTTGGATCATTAGGATTGCAATCCTAATTGTTGAATTAATGACCATGATTAAAGGAGCTCATAACCACTTTTAGGATTCGAGTTGATAACTTTGGGGAAAAATGAATAAGATGTTTATCCTAGAAACCCTAGGTTCTCTTACATAGAAGAGAGACCTATGGGTAAATTACATAAGATAGACATAAAGAAATAAAACGACCGAAAAGGTACATAGAAATATCTCTATACTCCCCCTCAAGATGGAGCATAGATGTCAATCATGCTCAGCTTGGACGAGTACTTCTGAAATGCCCCCCTGAGTAATGCCTTGGTGAAGATATCTGTTGTCTGCTCTCCCGAACTAACATGAGAGATAGAAATCAATCCCTTCTGGATTATATCTCTCGTATAGTGGCAGTCCACTTCAATATGTTTCGTTCTGTCATGGAATGCAAGGTTGTTTGCAATGAATAGGGCAGCTTGATTATCACATTGTAATTGCATGGGTAGAGGAACATCTACATACAAATATGTTAACACTGCTCGAATGCACATCATTTCTGTACTTGCTTGTGCCATAGCTCTATACTCAGATTCGACACTTTATCTGGCCTCAACAGTTTATTTCTTGCTTTTCCAAGAAACAAGGGAACTGCCAACAAATATTGCAAAGCCCGAAGTGGACTTCCTATCCTTAGGACATCATGTATAGTCAGAATCATCACACACAGAAACAGAAAGAGATGCTCCTTTCTTGAAAAATAATCCTGTACCTAGAGAAGATTTGAGATATTTCAATATCATATATATCGCGTCCATATGTACTTGTCGAGGTTGTTCCATAAACTGACTCACTCGACTCACTGCAAAAGAGATATCTGACCTGGTATTAGTAACATACAGGAGCTTTCCTACCATCTATCTATATCTCCTCTTATCCACTTTATTTGTATCATCATCATATAATTTCATGCTAGGATCCATAAGAGTAGTAGAGGGTCGACACACAATCATGCATGTCTCAACAATCATGCCTATAACATATTTTCTTTGGGTCGTCACAAGAGCGTACACATTCCTAGCAAATTCCAACCTTAGGAAATACCTTAGAGTGCCCAGATCCTCAGTAACAAACTGACGGTCTAGAAACTCTTTTGCCATCTTTTTCCCTTGCATATCACCTCCTGTAACAAAAATATCATCAACATAGACCATTATGACAATAATACCTCTAGATGTCTTCTGCACAAAAAGCGAATGGTCTGCATTAGACCTCTTGAACCCCTGCTTCTCAATCAAATCCGAGAGTTTCTGAAACCACACCCTTGGACTCTGTTTAAGGCCATATATTGTCTTATGGAGTCTACAAACCTGTTGACACTCTCCCTCAGCAGCAAACCCCGGATGCTGCTGCATGTAGACCTCCTCTTGTAGATCTCCATACAAAAATGCATTTTTAACATCTAGCTAAAACAAAGGCCAATCACGTACCATTGCAACTGAAAGAAGGACCCGTAAAGTGGAGTGACGCGCAACGGGAGAGAATATGTCCATATAGTCCACGTCGTAGGTCTGAGTAAATCCACGAGCTACTAATCTTGCCTTGTAACGATCAAGGCTCCCATTTGCATGGTGTTTAACAGTAAACACCCATTTGCAACTGACAACAGAGGCTCCAGGAGGAGTAGACTCCAAACTCCATGTACCACGTGATTGCAGGGCATCCATCTCTTCCTCCATAGCTAGTCTCCAACAACTATCTTTCTGGGACTCCTGGTAATTCCGTGGAATATCCATGGTAAATAGAGCAACTACAAATCTCTGGAAGTCCCATGTTAGACGATGAAAGGACACGTGGGTCGCAAGGGGATACGAGGAACAAGTACGCTTTTGCTTTCGTAAAGCGATGGGTACATCCAAGTCATCAGTAGCAGCATCCATTTGTGGGCAAGTCTCTTGCAAAGATCCCTGCACAGTTATATCTCCAAACCCATCATTGGAAATCCTGTTCTCAAAACAAACCTGAGGCATGCTGGATGACGAGCGATTACCACGAGCAGAGACATGTCTATGGGTATAGAATTTTGGTAATGGTAGAACAATGTGAGACTGGGTAGAAGGTACTAATGGTGGAGGTGGTGATGGCGGTGGTACAACATGCACAGGTGGAGGAGAAGACGAAGATGTGGGAGGAGGTGGCATGTAAACCATATCATCAGAGTCTGATGACTCCAACCTGTCTCCTGTAGGAGAGAAAAGCATAACGGACTCAAAAAATGTGACATCAGCGCTGATATAATATTTCCTACGCAAAGGATCATAATACCGGTATCCCTTCTGAGTCCTGGAGTACCCAACAAACACACATTTGACAACCCTAGGAGAGAGCTTGTCAAGGTCTGGAGCCAACTGGTGGACAAAAGCAATAGAACCAAATACGCAGGGAGTAAGTGAGAATAATTTCTTCTTAGGGAAAACTATTGAGAAAGGAGTTTTCTCACCCAAAACAGACGAGGGCATGCGATTCACTAGGTAACACACCATGCGGAAAGCATCACCCCAAACAAATGTAGGGCACGACTCTGAATAAGAAGCGTCCGAGTGATATCAAGTAAATGGCGATGCTTTCGTTCTGCAACACCATCTTGCTGAGAAGTGTAAGGGTACATTGTTTGATGAATAATACCACGGGAGGAAAAGAAATGGGATAGAGTACGTGTACAGAATCCTAAACCATTATCTATTCGCACAAATTTCACAGAAGAAGAGAAAACATTCTGCACTTCATTAATAAAGACTTTGATTATATCCCCTGCTTCAGATTTATTTTTCAATAAGAAAACTCATGACAAACAAGAGAAATCATCAACTGCAACAGGATAAAACCTGTGTCCCTAATGGTCTGGAACACGACTCGGACCTTAAATGTCAACATGAAATAAATCAAAAGAGGAGCTACTGCTCCGACTAGGGAATGTTGACCGATGATGCTTCCCAACTAACACGTCTCGCACTAGAAGGAAGACCCTGGTGAGATTTGCGGCAAAATATGACACATCTTTTGGAGATGGAGATGACCAAAACGTAGATGCCAAGTGAAGGGAGAGACTGGTCCTGTTAAAATAGAGGATATGCCTGCATAGGGAGTTAGGACCAGTCGATAAAGACCACCTGCTCACGACCACATCCGATCACCCTGCTCGTAAGAATGTCCTGAAAAACAAGAGATGATGGGTCAAAGATAGCCCAACAATGCAAATCCTTCGTAATCTAACTGATAGATACAAATTAATAGAAAAATCAGAGGCGTGTAACACATGCTGCAGACGCATTGAGGGCGTCAAAGTAATATCCCCTTGTCCTGTGATCGGGCAATGAGTCCCATCGGCTATCACCACAGTTCTCCTTGAGGGAACCTGTTTGTATGCTGTTAGCTGATCTCTATCCTCGCATAAACGGTACGTCGCCCCAGTCCATAATCCATTATGTAATCTCAGTTCCATAACAGGATGTAAAGGCATAAGTTCTACCTGAGGTGCTGGTCGTAGCAGAAGTATTGGAAAAGGCATAAGCTGCGACATCTGAGTGGCTTCCAGGAGATGGTGAAGGAGGCATAATATCTCGTAGTCTAGCTATGAGGTCATCAAACCTCTGATATGAAGTAGAAGCGTAGGAGACTCGACCTGCTCCACTGCATAGGTTGATGCTGGGAAACCGTGCTTAGAGTACCATGTATCTTCAGAATGACCTGGACGATGGCAAAACGTGCAAGGCTATCGAGTGCAGCCTCCTCTACCACAAGGTTTGCGACCACGAAAGAAAGAAGAGCCCCTCTGCCTCGGGAGGCTGCCATCATCGAAGAAGTCTGACTAGTGACAACAAACAGAATACTAATCTTGCTGAGCCTGCAGAAAGCTTCCTCCATATGAGGAATCATAGCATCCGTGAGAATCTGGGAGCGAGCAACATGATATTCTGAATCCAGCGCTGCTAATAATACACTAACCATGGTAGCATTTCTATAGGTCTTCTGCTGCTCCGGGATAGCCGTGAGTGGTATGAAGATGTGGAGCATCTCAAACATCACACACAAAGATGTATACGACGAATAAAGAGGCCGATCGTTTTGCTTGATAGTGAATATGTCATGCTGAACTGAAGTTGAAGGATCTTTGTCTCGTTCCTCGCCTGAGAGTAAGTTGTTGCGAGGATGTCATGCATGGTCTTAGCAGTGGGCTGATGTAATACATAATTGGCGATCTCTATTGTCAGTGTCCCTGAGAGCCTGGCTTTAGCATATGCATCATCCGCCTCCTACGAGGCATTAACCCCAGTCTTCTCCACCGGCTCCTCCTCGGTAAGAATGTGCTTCTTACCATTTGACTTCATAAGGCTCATGAATTGCATAGCCCAGAGCTCATAGTTTGTCCCGTCCATTTTGACAAGAGGTGCTGGACCTTTAAAAGTGCCTGTGGTGGGTACACCGACTTTGTTCTCTGACATATTGCCGAATGCAGAAGATTAGGGTTTTATATATCAAAGAGTGAATGTCTATGTTAAGATAATTATATATATTTCTATGTCTATTTTATGTTATTATCTTTTCTTAGGACTTAGCATGTAATTAACCCAAGGGCTTTTCTCCTATATAAGAGAGCCCTCAGTCTATTCTAATGCATGAATAATTTTTCTCCCTACATGGTATCAGAGCAACGGTACTAGACCGGGGTTCCCGTATCCCACCCAAAAACCCTAACCCTACATCCGCTGCCCCCCCTCCCTCCTCTGTGCGCCGCACCACCCCCATGCGCCGCGCCGCCTCCGTGCGTTGCGCCTTCCCCGTGCGCCGCCCCTCCTCGTGTGCGGCTGCGGCATCTGCCGTCTGCTGTCCAGTTCGCCGCTGCGGCTGCCCTGCCTTCCCCGGGCACTGCTGCGGGATCCGGTTCCGCCCCAAAGGGGCCCCGTTGCCGTCGGTATTGTTGCAGTCCATCAGGGCTGCCGCACATAATCCTAGAGATCTGTGCACAGACCTAGGCGCGTAAAGAAAGACCCCTGCTGCAGGTGTTGCGGTCCATTTGAGGAGGTCGGGATGGTTGTATGAGTCTACACATACAACCTATCTCTTTTATGGATTTGTAGACAAAGACTTTTCATTATATCTCTCAGTCGTTCCGTGGTTTCGGGGTTCTTTCGTATCATGGCGGAAAACAAGGATGACATTTTCTCCTCTTTGGGTGCCTTCAAAGGACCGGCCCCAATTGTGAAGATGGATGGGACCAATTACGAGATTTGGTCTATGCAGTTCCGTACCCTCATGCAGTGCCACAATAAGGAGCACATATTGACTGACTCCGAGCCGACGGACAATACTGGGGTTAATGCAACTTGGAAACAAGATATTGCGTATGCACGCATATGGCTCTCCGGGACACTGACTACGGAGATAGCCAATGATATTGTGAATCAGCCCACTGCGAAGGCCATGCGGGATATACTTGCGGATACGTATGGCCATTCAAAAAATGAAAGCAAAATACTTCAATCACAGTTCGATATCTTCTCGACCAAACAGAATGGTCGACCGCTCCATGCTCATTTCTCTCACCTACGGGGCATGTTTGAGAGATTACAGAGTTTCATGCCATCACTACTAGCACAGAGCAACAACATGCTTATCGAAATGCCACCATGACTGGAGTTTTTCTATCATCTCTTGATCCTGACTACGATGCAGCTCGTACTCATTTTCTGACTGGAGAGACTATTCCACCAATGGAAGAAGTCTATAAACGCCTGAGCTGGATTACTACTTCAGCGACCACTACGCAGCCTACTCCTTCGGCTATGGCTGCTACTAGAGGCAGAGGAGGATCATCTCACTTTCGCGGTCGTGGACCGCACGGTCGAGGATCACGCGATCGAGGAGGTGGTAGACATCTTGGCCCGTGTACTCATTGCCATCGTCCAGACCACTCCGAGGAGACATGCTTCCATAAGCATTATCCAGCTTCAGCACGAGTTGCTGAGTAGACAGAGATTTCCGTAGCACCTGCGTCAGACACTCGCCTTGATGATATTTTATTCAGGCTCCGTGAGATGATGACTACTCCAGCATCTTCGTCTCCAGGTACCACAGAGGCTGCTACATCCGCCAGAGCGTCGTCTAGTTCTTCAGGTACTCATTATGCGTTCACCAGTAGTTCATATTCGGACCTCACAGATTGGATTATGGACTCCGGGGCATCCCATCATATGTGTAGCGACATGATGCAATTTCTACCTACATGGCTCTTTCACCTGGCAGATCAATTGTTATTGCCAATGGGGTTCGGTTGCCCATTATTGGTCAGGGGGAGATATCTATTGCACCTTCTCTCTCTTCAGAATGTCTTATATGCACCTAATTTTTAGATGAATCTGTTGTCAATTAGTCAACTTACAAGAGATCTCCATTGTTGTGCCATATTTGATCCATCCTCTTGTGTTTCATGACATACTGACTGGCAGGGTGATTGGACATGGCCGTGAGCAGAGAGGCTTGTATAGGCTTGCCCTACCATCATGCACTGGAGTTGTCCCCTACCTTCTGGACCCGTTTCACCACTACTCTGGCATCTTCGCTTTGGTCATCTTCCGCTGCAGAAGCTGTGTCATGTTTTACCACAGATATCCCCTCGACTACATTGAATTGTGAAGCCTGTCAGCTTGGGAAACATCATCGCTCTTCCTTTCAGAGTCGCCCAAGTCGTCATAATAGTCTGTCCTTTGAGTTGTTTCATTTTGATATTTGGGGTCCGAGTCGTGTTCCTGATCATCAGGGACATCGTTATTATGTGGTTGCTGTCGATGATTTTTCTAGATTGTCGTGAGTGTTCTTGTTGAGACAGAAATATGAGGCAGGTGCTATCATTAAGAAATTTCTTTCGGAAGTCAAAAATATTTTCTCTGCAGATGTCAAATTCATTCGTACAGATAATGCACTAGAGTTTTACAACTCTTCACTTATCAGAATTTCTAAGTTCTATGGGTATTGTTCATCAAACGTCATGTAGTTATACTTCACAACAAAATGGTGTGGCGGAACGAAAACATCGCCATCTTCTTGATGTCACACGTACATTGTTGATACAGAGTCGTACCCCACATTCTTTTTGGGGGGATGCTGTTCTCACCGCTGGTTACTTGGTTAATCGCATGCCGTCAACTAGTCTTGGCGAGAAAATTCCCTTCTGATTGCGTTTCCCGAGAAGGACCTATTTTCTCTTACTCCCAGAATTTTTGGGTCTGTGGCGTTTGTCCATGTTTCACTCCTGGTCGTGACAAGCTCTCACCTAGAGCGGTCAAATGTGTGTTTGTCGGATATTCTTGCACCCAAAAAGGGTATAGATGCTTTGATCCTGTTGGCAAAAGATACTATGTGAGTGCTGATGTTACCTTCTTTGAATCCATTATGTATTTCTCTCCCACAGGTGATAGGCTATCCAAAAGCACTCCTGGAGAGGAAATTGTTGTTCCTCCTCCACCGTCTCTTCCACCAAATGGCTCTCATGGTACTCAACACCAACCACAACCACTGTCACCGCCGCCACCACCTCCCGCTATTCCACAGCGTTTCCTACCCTTGGTTTACACTCGCAGGTCAACTACTGACACCTCTGCACCTAGGCCGTCTACATCATCTAGCACGCCACATGTATGTCTTGATAACATTGTTTCAACTGATACTACTGGCGTTCTTCATGGCATACATGGTGATTTAGACCATCAGGACAGTGGGGATGATGATGATCTTCCTATTGCCCTCAGGAAGCCTCGACACAAGTGTGCTACCTACTCGCTTGCAGCGCATGTTTCTCTGAACCACATATCTGATGATTACAAGAAGTTCGTAGTGGGACTATCTGCAGTTACTATCCCACGTACTTACACAGAGGCATTACAGAGCAAGCAGTGGTGCCAGGCAATGGAAGAAGAAATGGCAGCGTTACGATCTCGCGGAACATGGAGGATTGTTCCCGCTCCCAATGGTGCATCGATTGTCAGTTGTAAGTGGATATTCTCCATCAAGCACAACGCAGATGGTAGCGTGGATCGCTGCAAAGAACGGCTAGTGGCGCGAGGATTCATCCAGACTTATGGGGTGGATGTTATAAAATAGAAAGCGGAAGCGGAATAACATAATAAAGAAGAATAATCACGAAGAACACAAAGATTTTTATGTGGAACCCTACTCCGTGAGGAGCGGGATGAAACCACAGGAGAAGCCCTCTAAGGGGCGGATATTCTATTCACTTTCTCAATGAGACAGGAGGTCTGGGGCTCCTTATATAGCCTTCCCAGAGCCTCCAAGTCCCACTGTTGGTCCATGTGGGACTAAACACAGAATGGGGTAAATGGATCTTCTCCAGGATCCATTTACCCTGCTACAACTCAACATGGCGCACTACCAAATACTCTAACACTCCCCCTCAAGCTGGAGCATGCAATGCTCAGCTTGGACAAACAGAAAGAAACTCAACTCACGCTACAGGACACTACGGACAATACAACCCCAACGCGCACATGCTGCAGTCGAGGACGTTGCTTCTCATGCCGTGCGGTGAGGTAGGACGAACGGGCTGGAGTGTGAGTCAACTGAAGACTCGGAATCTGACCATCGAGTCTGAACTTGCGCCTGAAGTCTCCTCGTCGGAGAACTGGGTCTCTCCCATCTGGCTCAGAGAATGGTGCACTGCTCTGGTGTACCTATGATACCACATGAAAACCCTTGCCAACATATGGCATAAGGAATGGTCCTCTGCTCTGGAGTCCCTATGGCTCACATGAAAACTCTGGCCTGACAACAACAAGAATGATGGGGACCTCTGACAAAAGATGGCAACTTATGCTCATCTGACAAATGACCGCACACTTGTGCGTGTCTGAAACTGGAGACTCGGAAGACAATCATCGAGTCTGAACCTGGATCTGAACCGTAGAGTCTGGAATCTGATCGGTCTGGAAATCTGAATATGCATCTGGAATGCAAGACCTGTGACTCTACATATACTCCCCCTTTCTCCCATACTTGTCGGAAATTGACATCGACAAAGTTGGGAGAAGACAAGATAAATAGGGGGTAAACAACAAGAACATGAAACTTGCGGCTTTTTCATTTTTTTAAGCCGTCTTCACCTTTTTTTTTTATAAGCCGTTTCATCTCCTTTTTTTTACGGCCTTTCTTGCCTCTTTTTTTTTTTTGATAAACTTTGCGTACGGCTCTTCTTTTGTACGCGCCTTTTCTCAATTTTTTTTTTGCAAACAATGATTCTCTATATTTTTTTTAACAAAACATCTCGGCCCACAGTGGGCCCAAATTACAACTGCCCCCTCCCCTTCTTTTTTTTTTTTAATACAGCAGCGTGCCCCCTCAACAAAATATAAATTTTTTTTTTTAAAAAACGCTGGCGCTCCTTTTTAGGGTTCCCACGGGGAAACCCTTCTCTTTAAAAATCACCACCCCCGATGGGGGATTCAACTCGATGCCGCCGCCTGGCAGACCTGCTAGTTGGATCGGGAGGAGCTCCCGCGTGGAGAGGGGCCACCCTCGAAGAGAGGCGAGTTGGGGAGGCACCGCTTGGGTGTGCTGTGCGCCGCCCCTGGGGTTACGCGTGACTGAGAAGCGAAGGGAGCACCGCTGCCAGGTACAGGTCTGGAGAATCGCGCGGAGTCGCCGAGGTCTCGCGAGGTCGGGGAGCGACATGAAGGATCGCCGCTTGGTCGCTGAACTGGAGGCGGGGCGCCGTCGCCTGGGTTTCGCGTATGCAGAGGCTGGAAGCTCTCGCGCAGCCCCGGGAAGGACCAATGAGGCTCGCCGCCGCTGGAGAGCCTCCGCTGGAGGTTGGCGATGGCAATGTTCACAGGTGTGCTGTTGCGGCTGAAGGATTTGGGGTGTTGCCTGCGTGCTTCTAGAGAGAATGGAGCCCTGGGCTGCGTCGACCTCGCCGTTAGGGCTCGCGCCCCTGTAGGTGGAACAGGGGTTGCGCCGCTCTGCGATGCGGCCTGGAGATAGGTTGTGTCGTGATTAGGGTTTCCCACGAAACCCTTGCTGTTTGCGCCTGAGCGTGCAACATCGCTTGGAGAGTGCCCCTGTAGGGCTTCTTCACCTTCTGGTGAGCAGCGGGCCTTGTGCACAGAGATGCGCATGCCGTGTACATGCCGCCTGATGAAAATCTCAGATGGAGTGGCGCCGGATCTGGAACAAAAACTTCGATAATCCGATGGGAGATGCGGAGATTGGCAGCCTGGAAGATGAGAGCTTCGACGGCAGAAAATAGGGTTTCAAAAAATGAAACCCTAGAACGTAAATCCAGCCGTAGAACAAGAATGATATGAGAAGATCTCGAGAACAACAGATCTTCAACATAAAACGAATCTCGAACATAATGAAAAACCAAAATAAATCTTCTTGAATGAAGCCGCGAGAATCGAGCCCGCTCTGATACCATGTTATAAAATAGAAAGCGGAAGCGGAATAACATAATAAAGAAGAATAATCACGAAGAACACAAAGATTTTTATGTGGAACCCTACTCCGTGAGGAGCGGGATGAAACCACAGGAGAAGCCCTCTAAGGGGCGGATATTCTATTCACTTTCTCAATGAGTACAGGAGGTCTGGGGCTCCTTATATAGCCTTCCCAGAGCCTCCAAGTCCCACTGTTGGTCCATGTGGGACTAAACACAGAATGGGGTAAATGGATCTTCTCCAGGATCCATTTACCCTGCTACAACTCAACATGACGCACTACCAAATACTCTAACAGTGGATTACCAGGACACGTTTTCTCCAGTTGCGAGACATTCGACACTGCGGATCCTACTTTCTGTAGCAGTTTCAAAAGATTGGCCGTTATATCAGCTGGATGTCAAGAATGCCTTTCTCTACGGTGACCTTCAGGAGGAGGTATACATGCAGCAGCCACCTGGGTTTACTGCTGAGGGGGAGTCCCAGAGTGTGTGCAAGCTACATAAGGCGATTTATGGGCTAAAACAGAGTCCGAAAGCTTGGTACCAGAAGCTATCGGAGTTGATTGAACACAATGGCTTTGTGAGATCTACTGCGGACCACTCACTGTTTGTTCAGAAGACAAAGAAAGGTACGATTGCCATTCTTGTTTACGTAGATGACATTATTGTTACAAGTGATGATGCTCATGGCATTGGACTAACCAAGGAATTCCAAAGGCAACAGTTTGTGACTAAGGACCTTGGTACTCTTCGTTACTTTCTGGGGCTAGAATTTGCCAGAAACCAGCGTGGTCTAGTGATGACTCAGAGGAAGTTTGTGATGGATCTTCTCTCTGAGACATGTATGACTGGGTGCAAGCCTGCCACTACACCTATGGACCCAAGTATGAAACTATATGACAAGGATACTAAGGAAGTAGATAGCAGGAGATATAGAGAACTGGTTGGGAAGCTGCTATATGTTACTATCACCAGACCAAATATCATGTTTGCAGTGAGCAAAGTTAACCAGTTCATAGAGCAGCCCAAAAAGGTGCATATGGATGCCATTTACATGATTTTGAGATATTTGAAGAATTCACCTGGTATTGGTCTATTATTCCGTAGGGATACATTCCTGAAGGTGACAACATGTGCGGACGCAGACTATGCAGGTTGTCCCATAGACAGGAAGTCCACATCGGGATTTGCAATCTTTGTTGGAAGCTCACTTGTCTCATGGAAGAGCAAGAAGCATAGTGTAGTAGCCAGATCAAGTGCAGAATCTGAGTACAGGGCCATGGCACAAGAAAGTACAGAGATGATGTGGGTTAGATCGGTGTTAACTGATCTTACTATTGAAGTATCTCTTCCAATGCGACTCTTTTGTGATAATCAAGCTGCATTATTTATTGCTAATAATCCTGCATTCCATGAGCGAACAAAGCATATTGAAATAGACTGTTACTACACCAGAGACATGATACAGAAAAGGCTCATAGCTGCCTCTCATATTTCAACAGGGGATCAGATAACCGACATCTTCACCAAGGCTCTATCTCGAAGTCCATTTCAGAAGTGCTGTTCCAAGCTGAGCATGATAGATATATATGCTCCAGCTTGAGGGGGAGTGTTAAGATAATTATATATATTTTTATGTCTATTCTATGTTATTATCCCAAGGGCTTTTCTCCTATATAAGAGGGCCCTCAGTCTATTCTAATGCATGAATAATTTTTCTTCCAATAGTCTACACAAACATACGTGGATTTAAAGGCGTATACAGACTTACGCACCTAAATCCATTAAGTACATGGGGAGACCGATAGTGATGATGGAGCGGCTAGGAATCAGATCATGCACGGAGGCGTTGTAAACGCACGGATGGCATGTCAGGCGTTGTGCGGCTTCGAGGCTGCGCACGCGAGCAGGGCTGCTCGCGTGGAGCAGCGACGTGCAGGGCGCGCTAGGTGGCAGCACACACGAGCTGGGCCGCGTGTGTGGGACCGCAACATGTTGGGCAGGGCGCACGAGGTGGCTATGGTACGCGATGATTGGCGGCACACGACGGGGATGTGGGCAGATGGTGGGGTCAGGGGTTTTGGGTACGAGTGCTTCGGTGTAGGACCGCCGCTCTGATACCATGTTGGGAAAAAATGAAGATGTTTATTCCAGAAACTCTAAGCTCTCTTATATAGAGGTGAGATCTATGGGTAAATTATGTAAGATAGACATAAAGAAATATAATGATCGAAACGGTACATAGAAATATCTGTACAATGGCAATTATCAATGTAATTATCCATTTAATCCTCTCAACAAATTAACCAACAAATAATTAATAAAAGGAAAAATAGATAGGAGGCTCTAAAAATTAGGGTCCTCAAACATGGTTGTTACAACCATGGACGTCCCTCCTTTTTAAGCGAGATCTTTTTTAATTTTCTTTTATTATAATTATGGTTCAATATTTCAACAATCATAAATTTATTTATTTCTTAATTTGTTTAGAAATTCAATTACCAATAAATAATTCCAAATTATTTGTGATAACTACAAATATACCATTGACAAATATGAATCATATTCATAGGTGCAAAACTAAATGTAAATCACATTTACATTTATTGTATAATGTGAATGCAAGTAATATTAAGTATTAACATTAATTTTGTGAATCCTATTCACAATCAAGTCTCTATAGGAGAATGTGGATCTTATCCACACTATCCATGATTATTGTAGATAGCACTATCCACAATAATCTTATTCAAGATAATTAAATCCAATATGATTAGGTCAAAGTCCTTTCTGTACTTATCCAAAAATAATGTGAATCTTATTCAAATTATTCTTGAATATGATTTCAAGATAATCATATTAGATTTAATTATCTTGGATAAGATTAATATGGATAATGCTATCCAATAATTGCGAATAACTATCCAAGATAATATTAACCAGAATTATTAAATCCAATTTAGTCATCCTTAGTTCTTCTTTTCACTATCATTGAATAATCCCAATTCTTAGATTTATCACTTTAGGAACATTCCTCAAACTCCTTTGAGGATAATGTGCCTTCTCTGCGGATACTTGGAGATTGAGTCAATGTAATTGTATATCCATGTATAATGACTTGGATAATGAGATCTAATCTCATATCCATATCTAGAAAACCTCTCATAGATGTCTGATCATGTCAGACGAAGACCCATTCTTCCTATTATCTCTGAATCTAACTCGTATCAATATCCAATATTTGTAATAAGATTAGATAAGTAGTTCACTGGGCGGAGTCACTAAAATCCGAATCTGTTTCATCACTCCATTGGAATAGAACGCCATGGTATACAATCGTTTAAGATCACATCTTCCTCAAGTATTCCTAATACCCGTACATCATGTAAACTGGAAAACTGTGATTAAACCCGTAGTTCTGATCTTATTTTAGATTGTCTCCTTCATGATTTTATCAATAAGTTTCTAATTCGATCATTGGGAGTTGGTATTGTTCATATGCTTTCCAAAAGCATATATCATACATTCAAATCCTGTCTCATTTCCAAAACAAGACGATCAATGTTGGAATTTGTTTATCCATTATCTCATGAGTGAGCCTGTGTCTTCCGGTTCAATAACGAACCTATATGATCCCTTTGAGAGATCATATTACTCATATGTCCTTGAATGCACACCAATGCGTCGGTGTATAGACCTTGATTAGGTCATCAACCTAATGACCTGCTAAATGTACATACTCAGACATATAGTGATACATCTGTCTTTGATCAGAGGATGCGTGCATGTATCGCGACAACATACGATATAGGTCTTGATTATCTCGATCTCGCTAAGTCAACTCTTTGACCTAGCTTATCCGACATCTCCGAATCTCTATTCCTATGCGGATGATTTGCATCAAGAGGTCGGTCAGATGTTTGCCTTTAGAGTAAGGATTGCCATTTCCTTCTCAAGCTAGAGATCCTTTCTTGATAGTCACTTGATGGTGCAGTTGAGTCTTCAATTTGACCCTTTAGGTATTCAACACTGTACCAGCCTCTATGATCCAACATTTGGATCAACAACTGTATGATATCAAGATGGCCATGTTACATAACTCTAATTGTACGAAAGGACCTATTATGCAAATTAGTTATTCTTCATTTCAGATTAAGGAGTGATTTGCAATAACTTTTAATGGATAATGGCTCACCATGGGCACCTATGTCCAACATGGGAGGCATGTATGACATAATATCTAGACAAAAGTGTTGAAAATTAGGGTTGATATGAGAGGATGTGGTATGAATCCACAGGGAAAAGAAAATGCATGAGGGTATATACATAGAGGATGCTTTGGTGGTGGATTATTTTAATATGTAACAAACGTTAGGGAAATACAACAACTTGGTTGCTAAGGTGGCTATAGGTAACTGGGATCTAGGTGGGCATGCGGCTCCTAAGGTTAATGAAGTGTCATTTTTTTTGACTAAAAGGAGGGAGATCTCCTAAGGCGGGAGTCACCACGGCAACATTTTCATTAAAGAAGAAAGATGGGTTCATCAATTCAAGGTCCATAAATTTTACAAAGCATTACAATGCGTGACAATATTCTCCGAATAGAATCTCTGATTTCTGAATATGAGATCATTCCGCCCAGCCCAAATAGCCCACAACACAACGAAAGGCCTTGAGACATCATCCGAAGAACCAAGGCCCACGCATGAATCGACCTCCAGAAATTTGCTAAACCAGTGGCCTGCACTTAAGCTATCCCCATCGACCTCCAAACCCGCGCCGAAGACCCACAACCAAAGAAGAGGTGTTCCGTATCCTCCACAGCACCCTCACACCTGTCACAGCCCGTATCTGCCATGCCAAACAGTCTTCCCCTCGCTTTGTCACACAGGCGGTTTCTTCTCAAGCACCACATGAAGATCTTTACTCTACTGGAGATCTTGACGGCCCAAATAATTTTCATGTCCGTCGCCCCCCACAGGCGACCTTCTCATCATAAGGTAGGCTTGCTTAACCGAGAATCTCCCTCCCTCCCACTCAAAGCGATTTGGTTCGTTGGACAACTCCCCCGGCGGGGGTGATTCAGCCAGCATCCGCATGAAGTCATTCAACCGCTGATCTGACAAGTCCGATACAAACCTAGGGGCCCACGAACCTGAGTCCGCCACCTCCGCCAGGACCGTAGTCTTATCAACCGCCAAGGCCATCAACCTCGGGAAACGCTGCCCTAGGGCACCCTCCCCCGACCAGTCGTCGAGCCAAAATTTGAACAGCTAGCCGTTTCCCATCCTCGAGTGCAAGGAAAGAGCAACCTCCAGCAGAACGGCACAGATCCCTACCCAAAGCTGCGATTCAAATCTCCTCTCAGCCACCAACACCCCAATGACGCCGTAGATGCACCTCAAAAGCCTGGCTGCCAGCGAAGTCGAAGAAGCCCAAATTTGAACAACCCACTTGGCCAACAAAGCTTTGTTCATGAGCTCCACATTACGGGCCCCAAGACCGCCATCCGATACAGATTTCGTAACCTCCTCCCAACCCACCAGATGCAACCCAGCCCTTTGTTGCCTCCCATCCGACCAGGAAAAAGACCTCATCAATGTTTCAACCTTCCTTCTAACCCCAACTGGCATCAAACGAGTAGAATAGAAAAAAACTGGAATGGTTGCGAGAACGTGCTTGAGGAGGGTTAACTTCTCTCCCCTAGACAAAGTTACATCCTTCCAACCAGCCAACCTCTCCTCCATTCTGCGTATGACGCTGTCCCAATCCGACTTCTTCATTCTGCCATCAACCAGCGGCATCCCCAGATAGGAGATCAGCAATCCCCCCAAAGGGCATCCTGCCCACCCAACAATCCTGTCACTATCCGCGCCGTCCAACCCGAAAGGAATCACCACTGATTTCTGCATGTTTATTTGCAACCCCGAGAGGCACCCAAAGACGTCCACCAGGACCATTGCATTGCGGTTCTGCTCTTTCGAACCCCCCAAAAAGATCAACGTGTCATCCTCATACCGAAGGAAAGGAATCGAAATGTCCCCCAGACGAAAGCCCTCGCACCATTCTGCCTCCACCGCACGTTTGAACAGAATTGCTAAACAATATGCTACCAGGACAAAGAGCAAAGGAGCAAGTGAGCATCCTTGACGAACTCTCCTTTGCGGCTGAAACCACCCATACTCTGACTTACCATTGACCAAGATCGAGCTCGAGCAGGTATTGACACATCTCTTCATCCACTGCACCCTATCCTTCGGGAAACCCCTCCTCGTAGCGACAACCACAAGAACTTCCAACTGACGCAATCATAGGCTTTGGCATAGTCAATCTTCCAGAGCGTCCCCTTCTTCCTCGACCTCTTCCACTCAAGGCAAATCTCCAAAGCTACCACAAGCCCATATGCCATTTGATGACCCAGAATGAAGGCAGACTGCCCATGGAGCACCACCGAGTCCATAACCTTCTTGAGCCTGCTCGCAAGCACCTTTGCCACAATGAGATACAGAGCGCTGGAAATAGAAATCGACCTAGGTCCCCCACCCTTGTGGGATTCTCCCTCTTAGGAAGCAGGAAAATCAAAGCCCGGTTGACCTTCTCAAATCTCCTGTTTCCAGCTCGGAACTCACACAGAACGTCCATAACTTCGGTCTTCAGAAGATCCCAAAACTCAGGGTAAAACTGGACGGGGAACCCGTCAGGGTCCGGAGCCCCATCCGCATTCAAAGCCCAAACCGCCCGCCGCACCTCCTCCTCGGAGAAATCAGCTATCAAGAACTCCGCTTGCCCGCCACTCAATGACTCAACGCCCACCCCTGACCACCCACTTCCCTCCGAATGCCTCCTGCGCGAAGCCAACACGAAGTGGTCCCTCAAAGCCCCTCCAATCTACTTCTCCCCAGACTCCCTGGCCCCCTCAACCTCGATCTCATGCAGAAAGTTTCTTCTCCTCCGACCATGCACCATCGAGTGGAAGAACCTCGTGTTAGTACCCCCCCCCCCCCTCATCCACTTTTGCCCGACCTCTGCCGCCACTCAACCTCCTCTTTCCTGTCCTCCAGCAACAACACCTCTAAATACGCCAACCTCTCCGAGAACTCTTCCTGATTCAAACCACTGTAGAGAGTTATCGTAGACGGGTAGGTTGAGGGTTCAAACCCCCCTTACCCTTCCATGAGAACTCTTCCTGTCTTCCTGATTCAAAACCCCTTACCGTTAATGAAGTGTCATAGTGGTAGACGGGTAGGTTATCGTAGAGAGTTGGCCAACAACATAGGGGTTGTCTTGACATAGGCAAGGTTGCAGAAGTCGGCAGCCGGTACTCGGTCGACAGGATCACTGACTAAGGATTAATCGGCAGTCGGGAGAGTAATCGGATTTAGTCGGGCATTAGTCGGTTTTGAATTTTTTAATTATTTTAAATATATAAATCAAGTTTTATAACATATACTCTCATTTATATTCATATATTTAGCAGTTTTAATATTTTTGAGAGCTTAAAAAATTATAGCAAAAGAAGAAAAAACGAAGCAAGTTAAGATCAAAATGTTTGGTTCATAGCATGGACAAAATGTTAAGAACAAAATGTTTGGTACATAGCACGAGTTGAAGTTAGAAATAAATTAATACAAAGCTAATCAACAACCACAAAAGGTAAATAACCTAAGTTACCGAACTATCATGCAAATCAACAAGAAGTATCTAAGTTAACGAACATTTAGGCGTAATAAACACAATTCTAATCTTATATAAGTTAACCAACATGAAATTAAATCAGAAAGTTTTAAGTAAAATTATCCAGGATAGTATATTAATTAGTTGATGTTTTATATCTAGATGAAAAACTATAATTTAAAGTACAGAAGTATACATAATTTTCTTATAATTTTTATTTAACATTTTTAGTGTTTTTTGTTTTTATATTTTTAATTTATTTGTGAGTTATACTTATTAGCATGTAACCTTAAGTATGTTATCTTATTGTCTAACAACAAGCCCTAAATCTCATCTAATTCTAAATGAGTAATCGAGTTTACGGTTTGCGCCGAAACATATATCCGAAATCCCTATGCAAAAGACAGCTGAGAAATCTCTGTGCAAAAGTCGGCCGACTAGTCGACCGAGTAGGCAGACTAATCGGGCGATTAATTAGGTCTGACTGTCTATTGGCCGATTTGGCCTAGTCGAGTCGGGTACCCCCCCGACTCGAATAGTCGGACCGACTTGTCGGTCTAGTCGGCCGACTTTTACAACAATGGACATAGGGTTCGGTGAAGCCACCCTAATGACGATTGTCTCATGTACATGTCACATGGGTACACCGAGAGCACATTGATGGATCAATGTCTATGAGAGTGGGTTGTATATGTTGCTTGTAGAAAACACTATTGAAGCATCAGGACCTATGTCTGTGGAGAAGCTTACTTGGGGACATGCTGTTAAATTTTAGCTGGGAACTTCGCAGCTGGAAGAGGTCATTTGTGGAGGGACATTATTTTTTAGAAAGGAAAATTGGTGCCTACCATAAATTAGGACATTAATGATGTCTCTCAGGAGGAGGAAAGAATGACATCTGTGAACCCCCGAGGATCCGGGTACCCGTTAATCACACATTTGCACTATTATTCATATGAGATCGCATGAAGTTTCAGAAAAGCAGGGAAATTTTTCGCGTTGCAATAGTTTTATTTGACATTCACATCCACATTCCTAACCACAAGCTAATAGAACAATTGTCACCAAAATCTCATTTCATTAACTTCCATATATTTTACAACATGTCCAAAGTCTGACAGTATATACAGTATATCCCAAAAATCTGACTGAAGAGAAAGAAACATAATACATTATAAACCGAACAAAAACTGGCACAAAATACCATACCGTCGAGTATAAACTCTATCTCCTGAAATCATCAACCCGCTACTGTGCTAAAGGCTCCTTGCCTGCCATGCGTGCAAGGGAAAAGGCATCAGCGGGCGCTGGTACTTCCTAAATTTTTTTAAAAAAATAACAGACGTTTAATGTGATCAAAAGCAAGCAATTCGAGAGGCAAGAACAACTCAAATTAAAATTAATTTCTACTTGCAATTGAAAAAGGTTTCCTAATTCTAGTAAGCACCTCTTATGATTATCTATTATCCCAACATTCCCCACATAAGCACATTTCTATCGTAAGTGATTGTATATTTTATTCTCATACTACTCAGAGATCATATTTATGGATTTTGATAGTGGAAAGATGAGATGAGAAAATATAATGATTTATTAACCTCTTAAGTCTAGTGGATAGTCTGTGGTCTTGGTTCGTGTAAACCTCACACTATGACTCTAAGACTTAGGGAATGTCTTAGGGTTGGGGTGCCTCCGTAGGCATGCGGTGGAGTATAATGCATCCTAACTAAGTTTCCAACACGTCCACTAGCTTAATGAGGTTTCGGATTAGATTATAGTTACTTACATTTACTCAACTTTGGTTGTAATCTCTTCAAACCTCAAGTGTAACTGTTTCAGATGTAATTCAAGATGATGTAGATATGGATATGGATGATCTGGATATAGAATCGCCAAGTCTATTGGCGAAGAAAACTCAAGCGGTGAAGAAGCCAACAAAAGGGCTCTTCCGTCTCGCCCTCTAATTGGAAGCGCAATCCAATAGAGGGATAGGTCTACTCCAAAACTACGCCACTGAGACGGGTGAGAGAGACTTTCCGGAAAAGTCGCTCTAGAAAACGACCCGACTAGTACGGGCAACCGAGCTCGTACGTAAACTGAAAACCAAGGATCCCCCGCCTGGGTATCCTAAAACAGAGGGTCAGCGGAACCGGTCTAAAGTCGGGATCCCAACGAGGCGTAAAAACACTGCTAGCTCGCGTAAAAATCGAAAAGGGACTGGGATCCTAGACCTGCGCACTTGGCGGCCGCTGCCCAAACTGGGCTTCCTTTCCTCCGCCCAGGTGAGGGTCACTGCGCCCTCGCACGGTCAGGTGTAAAGGTTACCATGACCAGCACTAATATCTGTTAATCATCACTGATTCTCGATATTTTCACTTGATCACTGATTTACAATTATATGGACGCACATAATTATAGATTCAACTCGCATTCCATTGTGAAAATTAGTATGGATGATGACCGGGACCAAGTCTTTTGCGCCCAAATTAAGAATAGTAACCCATGATAAGATGTAGTGTGATCATCTCCTTCCTTAAGGACAAACTTATTTGCGTAGAGCGACCATAACTCCATCAAAGAACCTATTTAACTTAATCAACTTATGTAGTGACACTTTTACCTATTGGTGGACACCTATAATCATTAAATTCATTAACACAGGAGAAGAAAGTTCATTTACAGATAGTATATAAATTCAAGAATCTAAATAAGTTAGACTAATTCTGTCTTAAAACATGATCTGCTACCCACACATCCAATATTATAATAGGTATTTACCCCATAAGGTACAATTCTCATTGTAGGCAAACATTGCTTTTGCATACATCCAGGGACACTATTTTCTATGCAAGTCCGAACCTCCGTACGCAAAATATAAGAACATTACCACCGTCTGACTATACTTATGGGATTTCCTTATTATTGTTGTCATCTTTAATACAACTATCATCATAATAAACAATACAAATAATTAATTTTTTTTTGAAGAACAAGGCAGTGGATCAGTGTACAGATGAGTCCTGTTACTACCTCAACTAACATCATCTAAAATTTCATCTTCCCAATACATCTCAGAATATACGAATAATGTTTATAATATACCAACATGTTACTTATATAGAAGTAAATGTAACAAAATGCTACTGAAGTCTGATTAAAATATGAGATAAAAGAGAGAAGACACAACATGCTGGTGAGTTATTTCTCTTCCTCTTAGAATTATGTGATTACAACATTATAACTTTAAGGTGAAACCATCTAACTTGTACATCCATAACTCTACCATGAATACAACCCTGTATGGTGACTTGCTACTGTATAATTATGAACACTTCTAACATTGAAAAATCTGAATAAAGAAAAATTTACAAGACTTCACAGCAGATCATTAATATACTAATGAGTATCACCCACTAACTCAATATATCACAACAAATATGGGACTTAACCATAGTGAATCTCTTAAATTGGAATTATACTAAAAATCGCATCATACTAAACAATCCCTGGAAATACCTTAACAACATGCTATGCAACATGCAAAGAGGGGGATTGATACATACTAAAATGACTCCCTGAACAATACTTTATACAGGAAGAAAAATCTCAAAATTGTGTAAATCCACATGCATGACAGCAAAGTCGGAGGTTAGAAGGGAGTGTACCTCTCCAGATCTCTTAAAAACTGAGATTAGAGTGCAAGAAGGAGAACATGCAACAGCCCCAGCCGGATTTAAATAGCAGATTTCAAGTTGCCCGTAGCAACATCTACCAAGGAGAGAAAGACTAGAGACCCTTCTCGTTGGGTTGAAGGAAAAGAGGGGGTTAATATGAAGACTTGGGGAGGAGTTAGGGAAAATAGAGAGAGATGGTTATTTATAAGGAGGAGTGGTTGTTTTGGTGATGACGAGTGGAGATTAAAAGAAACAGGTGGAGGAGATGTTGTCGGTAGTTAAAAGAAGATAAGAATTATCTTCTTTACCAATTCTCTCTCCCATTACTATTTCCATTTAAAGCAAGGCTCTAAATGTCGATTTCGGTCACCATTTCGGTATCGACGAAAACAGAATTTCGATGGAATTTCGGTGGAATTTCGATCGGAATTTCGGTCATTTCAGTCATTTTTTGTACTAGGACCTCTATATTTCTGTCATTTCGGTCATTTCGGTCGAATTTCGATTTCGACTGGATATCGATATTCGACAGAAATTCGATTAAATTTCGCTGAAATTTGAGGCTATGATTTAAAGTCGGCAACGTAATAAAGTCTGCTACAGTTACTATAGCAGCAGAAATATTCTTTCTTTTTTTACATATATATATTATTCTTTACCAAAATTATCTTTATTTGTTATACATAAAAAAATCAACCGTATTCATGACTCGGGCGTCGAATTTTGACGTTCAATACTTTGATTTGATCGTTTCTCGACAACGATCACTATGAGTATAATATTGATATAATTTTGATTGAGTTTTGAATACCCGAAATTTTTGGATACAGTTTTGGTTTGGGATTAAATTTTGATATTTAAAATTATCAAACAACCTCCGATTGACGAACGGTCAATTCCGTTGGTCTTGTCTTGTCGAATCGGATCTAATGACGGTCTTGGTTCATTTTGTGGTTTCCGAATTTGCGTCGCAGCTTTTCACGGCACACGATTCGATGCGACCGATTTTTGGTTGATTTCGCCCAAACGAATTTTGATTTACAGTCAATTGATCGATTTAGATTGTTTGACATTGACAAACAACTTTATTGGATTAATCGGACGCTAATCGGGTCGAGTTCGGATTTGTGAAGATTTCGGATGTTACATTTATAAAACCTCAAAGGGAGTCACGTCTTCGAGACTCGAGTCAAGGTCATTAGGTGTTCTTGTTTGGATTCCATGTGGCCATAAAAACCTCAAAGGGTTTTAAACCCATAAAAACCTCAAAGAGAAAACAAGCCATATATTTATCATGTATCTAATTACAAAAGCTTGTTTTGATGATTACATCAGAAAAGTTGCGGGTATCGTGCCCGCATGTCGGCTTCGGTCTCCCACGTCGCTTCGTCGACGCCACGTCGGTGCCACAACACCTTACCCAATGGAATCTCCTTGCTGCGAAACTTCTTCACAGCACTGTCAAGTATCTGTACCGACTTCTCCTCGTATGTCAAATCAGGCTCTACGTCAAGATTTTCGTAGCTGATGACGTGTCGAGGGTCGTGTACATATTTCCTCAAATTGGATATGTGGAAGACATCGTGAATAGCCGATAGATGTGGAGGAAGGGCTGCTCGGTATGCCACCTTCCCCTCTCTAGCCAGAATCTCAAAAGCTCCAACGTATCGTGGCGCCAGCTTGCCACGAACACCGAATCTCTGCACTCCCTTCATGGGAGATACACGGAGGAATACCCAATCTCCCACCTGTAATTTATGGGAATGCCATTAGTATACGGTTTAACTAATTTCGCAAAAGGAGTAATATGAAAGTATTGGATACCTGAAACTCCAAATCTCTTTTCCGACGGTCTGCATAACTCTTCTGGCGGCTCTGTGCCGTCAGAAGCCTCCGTCTCACAAGATCAACAGCTCTCGCGGTCTCCTCCAAGAGATCTACGGAATAGAGAGCATGATCACCTACCTCACGCCAACTGAGAGGTGTAAGACATCTCCGCCCGTATAGGGCTTCGAATGGTGCCATGCCGTTACTGGAATGATAGCTGTTGTTGCACGTGAATTCTACTAATGGCAGATGGTCCTTCCAGGACCCTTTCCACTCTAAAGTACAAGCACAGAGCAAATCTTCTAGTGTCTGTATGGTGCGCTCACTCTGCCCATCTGTCTGCGGATGATAGGCAGAACTCATCTTCAGCTCTGTCTGTAGTGCTGACATGAACTGATGCCAATAATGTGAAGTAAACCTCGAATCTCTGTCAGACACCTCCTCCCGTGGTATACCATGAAGTCTAATGATATTCTGTACATAGAGCTTGGCTAATCTAGATGGAGTGTAAGTCGTGTTGACAGGTATATAATGAGCTGACTTGGTCAACCTATCAACAACGACCCAAATGGAATCATAACCACATGGTATTTTGGGCAATCCCGTGACAAAATCCATAGAAATGCTCTCCCACTTCTACTCGGGAATGGGGAGAGACTGCAGTAATCCTAGTGGTCTCCTGTGCTCGGCCTTGACCATCTGACAGGTCATGCATCTGCTGACATGTAGCGCCACATCGCGCTTCATTCCATCCCACCAGAAATGTCGGCGCAGATCACGGTACATCTTCGTGCTACATGGATGAATCGATAACCGTGAACTGTGTACCTCATCAAGAATATCTCTACGTAACTGTTCGTCGTTAGGCACAACGACTCAACCCGCCTTTCATAAAATAGCTCTGCCACAACAAAATCATCAACCTCGTCCTTGACAGCGCGCATGTATCTGTCTCGAATCCAAGGATCTGTCTTCTGGCCTTCGACAATGCGATCCCACAAACTACTGAATCGTGGAGGTACGACGGTAGAAATGGATGCGCTCTCCTGAGGATGCCAATCACTCAAAGCTGCAAGCATATCCCATGTATATAACCAGTTCGCCGTACCCTCTGCATGTGCTCTCCTGCTAAGTGCATCGGCTACTACGTTTCCCTTACCGGGATGGTAAGAGATCGTACAATCATAATCCTTCAGTAGCTCGAGCCATTTGCGCTGCCTCATGTTCAACTTCTTCTGATCAAAGATGTAGTTCATGCTCTTATGATCAGTGAAAATCTCGAAATTCACCCCATAAAGATAATGGCGCCAGATCTTCAGAGCGAAGACTACTGCCGCCAATTCCAAATCGTGTGTGGGATAGTTCCGCTCATGCGGCCTCAACTGTCGTGATGTATAAGCAATCACCTGTCCTCTCTGCATCAACACTGCTCCTAGACCTTCTCCAGATGCATCTGTGTATACCACATAGTCCTAAGTGCCTGAAGGAAGAGCAAGAATAGGTGCCGTCGTCAATCTCTCCTTCAGTGTCTGGAAGGCCTGCTCACATGAATCGTCCCAAATGAATGGAACTCCCTTCTGCGTCAATCATATCAAAGGACGAACGATGCGTGAAAATCCGTTGACAAAGCGTCTGTAATAGCCCGCTAGCCCGAGGAATCTCCGAATCTGTGTAACTGTCTTGGGCTGCTCCCAAGACATAATTGCTTCAATCTTCGCATGATCAACTGCGATGCCTGCTCCAGAAATGACATGCCCCAGAAATGAGACCTGAGATAACCAGAACTCACATTTGCTCAACTTGGCATATAGCTTGTGCTCCCGTAATGTATCTAAGACGATCCATAGATTATTAGCATGATCCCATTCATTCCGTGAGTAAATGAGTACATCATCAATGAACACCACTACAAACTTGTCCAAGTATGGACGGAAGATACGGTTCATCATATCCATGAACGCCGCAGGTGCATTGGTGAGCCCAAACGGCATTACCACAAACTCGTAGTGTCCATAGCGAGTCCTGAAGGCTGTCTTCGGAATATCTGACTCGCGAATCCTCAGCTGATGGTAGCCTGAGCGAAGATCGATCTTCGAGAACACCGAAGATCCTTGGAGTTGATCAAGTAAATCATCAATGCGCGGCAAAGGATAACGGTTCTTCACCGTTCTCTTGTTCAACTGCCTGTAATCGATGCATAACCTCATGGATCCATCCTTCTTCCTGACAAATAGAACCGGAGCACCTCAAGGTGAAGTGCTCGGCCGCACGAATCCCAAGTCAAGTAACTCCTGTAACTGCACTTTCAGCTCCCGCAACTCGGCTGGTGCCATGCGGTAAGGAGCCATCGAGATCGGCTGTGTATCTGGTAGTAGTGTGATCTCGAACTCGATCTCTCTCTCTCAGGAGGTAGTCCTGGTAGCTCATCAGGAAACATCTGGGTATTCAGATACTACTTTGATGTCCTGTATCATCGGTTCCTGATCAGATACTTCCCGAACAAATGCAAGATATGAATTACAAACCTGATCAACAAGTCGCTGATCTCGCAACACTGAAATGTACTCCATGGTGGAGTCATGTATAGTACCCTCAAAAGTAAACTCGGGTAAATCTGGGATCCTGAAGACAACCATCTTCCTAAAACAGAGCGTAAAAAAAAACCATCTTCCTAAAACAATCAACAAGTGCATGATGATCTGATAACCAGTCCATGCCTAGAATCAAGTCGAACTCATAAAGCTGTAGGAGTAGACAATCTACGAGCATCTCGTGTCCGCCAATCAGTATGGGCAAGTGCCTGACTATCATAGAAATGACAAACAACTGGCCACCTGGCCCTCGGATGTGATATGGAGAAGAGAGAGTCTCTGCGACTCTACCTAAAGAAGCATGTAGTCTCGAAGCAAGAAAAGAATACGTCGCACCCGAATCAAATAGAACATGGAAAGGTCGGCCCAAGACGGAGACCATACCTTTCACCACGGTAGCGGCTGAACGTGCCTGCTTCGCAGTAACTGCATGTATCTGCCCCTGCCTGACTGGTGCGGCACTGGAACCAGCCACACTCTGCGTGTGCCTCTGCTGATGTCGCCTAAGATTGGAGTTCCTGCCATGAACACTCCCTGAACGCTGTGTCTGAGGCTGTGACTGTGAAGGCTGTGGCTGAGGCTCTCCAGAAGCCTGTGGGCACTGTGCTCGGTAATGTCCCCACTCGTGACATCGGTAACACCGGACTGGTCTGGTAGGTGGAGTCGTCGTGTCTGTGCTCTGGGCAGGTCCTGCAGGTGGTCTGTCTGCTCGCTGCGACCCAGATGGTTGAGCAGAATCTGTGCCTCGTCCCGCAAGTGCTCCTCCTAAAGTAGTTGATGGAGAAGAGCGAGCACTGCCTGAGAAGGTCGAACCTGTAGGTCGGTACCGCCTGGCTGATCTCTGTTGCTGGTACGGTCGACGCATCGGTCCAAAGGATCGCCGTGGTATAGGCGGTGCTCCAGACGAGCTCCTGAAACGTCTCCCTCTGATGTCCTCGAACTTCTCCGTTGCATCGGTAGCCTCGGAGATAGATGTGATATGCAATCTAGCCAGCTCCTCCTGTACCTCCTCTCGTATGCCACCAATGAACTTTTCCAGATTCTCCTCTGGAAATGCACCAGCTGCTCGTGTATGGCATGACAACTCTGTGTATCTAATAAAGTAATCCCTGGCTGTCATCTGTCCCTGATGAAGCTCTGCAAACAGTCGGTGCTGGGACTCCTTCCACTTCGCAGAAAAGAAGTGGGATCTGAACCTCGTCTCGAAATCGTTCCAAGTAGGCTCTCGGCCTAACTCGGAAACTACAGCTTCCCACCATCTCTCAGCAAAGTCAGTCAGTGAATACTCCATGAAAGATAGCCACGTGTTTCGTGGCGCATGAATCATCCTAAGCACCTTCATTACTCTCTTCAGCCACTGCTCAGCAACATCTGGTGGACCTGTGCCCTCGAACAAGGGTATGTTGGCCCGCTGATAGGAAGTGAAGATCGACTGGTGCCTGTGATTGTGAATGGCAGAATACTCTTGTGCACCCTCGTCAACAACGTCAACAGGGTCCTGCTCCCTATCAAAGTCCGCATCATCTGCTCCAGGCTCAAGTACCTCCTCAAGTGGATTATCAGGATGAGGCTGCTCTACCTCAACAGACTGATGCTGGTCCTGCTGTGTTCCATCCTGGGATGGATGGTACGTGAAAGCTGACAGGTCCTCAAACCTCATCTCTATATCTGTCTGTCTGTCAGCAATCTTAGTCTGTTGTGCCAATATCTGATCCTGCTGACCTCGCATGGCAGTCTGCTGCTGCTGGAGGTCGGTGAGTACCGTCAGTATGCGTGCCAACTGATCGGCCGTCTCCTGACCGGGTCGAGATGCCATGGCTCTGCATGAGAACCATTTATTAGTCATAATATTTATTGTTCACAGATAATATGATATATGCTTTTTCTCTTCTTGGGATATAATATGAAAGTTAATGAAATTGGTGACAGCTGTGGTGATTGAATCTGAATGTCATATTTTCCTTCTCGGACTCACGACAAGTCGGAAGACTGCCGCTATCCGAGAACTTAATGCGATCGGAATTGAAATACTGCGAATGTGTGTATCAGGGTACCACCGCTCTGATACCAAACTGTGAACCCCTGAGGATCCGGGTACCCGTTAATCACATATTTCTACTATTATTCATATGAGATCGCATGAAGTTTCAGAAAAGCAGTGAAATTTTTCGCGTTGCAATAGTTTTATTTGACATTCACATCCACATTCCTAACCACAAGCTAATAGAACAATTGTCACCAAAATCTCATTTCATTAACTTCCATATATTTTACAACATGCCCAAAGTCTGACAGTACATACAGTATATCCCAAAATCTGACTGAAGAGAAAGAATCATAATACATTATAAACCAAACAAAAACTGGCACAAAATACCATACCGTCGAGTATAAACTCTATCTCCTGAAATCATCAACCCGCTACTGTGCTAAAGGCTCCTTGCCTGCCATGCGTGCAAGGAAGAAAAGACATCAACGAACGCTGGTACTTCCCAAAAATTTTAAAAAAAATAACAGACGTTTAATGTGATCAAAAGCAAGCAAGTAGAGAGGCAAGAACAACTCAAATTAAAATTAATTTCTACTTGCAATTGAAAAAAGGTTTCCAAATTCTAGTAAGCACCTCTTATGATTAGCTATTATCCCAACATTCACCACATAAGCACATTTCTATCGTAAGTAATTGTATATTTTATTCTCATAGTACTCAGAGATCATATTTATGGATTTTGATAGTGGAAAGATGAGATGAGAAAATATAATGATTTATTAAATTCTTAAGTCTAGTGGATAGTCTGTGGTCTTGGTTCGTGTAAACCTCACACTATGACTCTAAGACTTAGGGAATGTCTTAGGGTTGGGGTGCCTCCGTAGGCATGCGGTGGAGTATAATGCATCCTAACTAAGTTTCCAACACGTCCACTAGCTTAATGAGGTTTCGGATTAGATTATAGTTACTTACATTTACTCAACTTTGGTTGTAATCTCTTCAAACCTCAAGTGTAACTGTCTCAGATGTAATTCAAGATGATTTAGATATGAATATGGATGATCTGGATGTAGAATCGCCAAGTCTGTTGGCGAAGAAAACTCAAGCGGTGAAGAAGCCAACAAAAGGGCTCTTCCGTCTCGCCCTCTAATTGGAAGCGCGGTCCAATAGAGGGATAGGTCTACTCCAAAACTACGCCACTGAGATGGGTGAGAGAGACTTCCCGGAAAAGTCGCTCTAGAAAACGGCCCGACTAGTACGGGCAACCGAGCTCGTACGTAAACTGAAAACCAAGGATCCCCCGCCTGGGTATCCTAAAACAGAGGGTCAGCGGAACCGGTCTAAAGTCGGGATCCCAACGAGGCGTAAAAACACTGCGAGCTCGCGTAAAAATCGAAAAGGGACTGGGATCCTAGACCCGCGCACTTGGCGGCCGCTGCCCAAACTGGGCTTCCTTTCCTCCGCCCAGGTGAGGGTCACCGCGCCCTCGAACGGTCAGGTGTAAAGGTCACCATGACCAGCACTAATATCTGTTAATCATCACTGATTCTCGATATTTTCACTTGATCACTGATTTACAATTATATGGACGCACATAATTATAGATTCAACTCGCATTCCATTGTGAAAATCAGTATGGATGATGACCGGGACCAAGTCTTTTGCGCCCAAATTAAGAATAGTAACCCATGATAAGATATAGTGTGATCATCTCCTTCCTTAAGGACAAACTTATTTGAGTAGAGCGACCATAACTCCATCAAAGAACCTATTTAACTTAATCAACTTATGTAGTGACACTTTTACCTATTGGTGGACACCTATAATCATTAAATTCATTAACACAGGAGAAGAAAGTTCACTTACAGATAGTATATAAATTCAAGTATCTAAATAAGTTAGACTAATTCTGTCTTAAAACATGATCTGCTACCCACACATCCAATATTATAATAGGTATTTACCCCATATGGTACAATTCTCATTGTAGGCAAACATTGCTTTTGCATACATCCAGGGACACTATTTTCTATGCAAGTCCGAACCTCCCTACGCAAAATATAAGAGCATTACCACAGTCTGACTATACTTATGTGTTTTCCTTATTATTATTATCATCTTTAATACAACTATCATCATAATAAACAATACAAATAATTAATTTTTTTAAGAACAAGGCAGTGGGTCAGTGTACAGATGAGTCCTGTTACTACCTCAACTAACATCATCTAAAATTTCATCTTCCCAATAGGGAAGAAGTAACACATCTAACTAAGTCACAATTTCGTAGTCATATGTTAAACTTACATCTCAGAATATACGAATAATGTTTATAATATACCAACATGTTACTTATATAGAAGTAAATGTAACAAAGTGCTACTGAAGTCTGATTAAAATATGAGATAAAAGAGAGAAGACACAACATGCTGGTGAGTTATTTCTCTTCCTCTTAGAATTATGTGATTACAGCATTATAACTTTAAGGTGAAACCATCTAACTTGTACATCCATAACTCTACCATGAATACAACCCTGTATGGTGACTTGCTACTGTATAATTATGAACACTTCTAACATTGAAAAATCTGAATAAAGAAAAATTTGCAAGACTTCACAGCAGATCATTAATATACTCATGAGTATCACCCACTAACTCAATATATCACAACAAATATGGGACTTAACCATGGTGAATCTCTTAAATTGGAATTATACTAAAAATCGCATCATACTAAACAATCCCTAGAAATACCTTAACAACATGCTATGCAACATGCAAAGAGGGGGATTGATACATACTAAAATGACTCCCTGAACAATACTTTATACAGGAAGAAAAATCTCAAAATTGTGTAAATCCACATGCATGACAGCAAAGTCGGAGGTTAGAAGGGAGTGTACCTCTCCAGATCTCTTAAAAATTGAGATTAGAGTGCAAGAAGGAGAACATGCAACAGCTCCAGCGGATTTAAATAGCAGATTTCAAGTTGCCCGTAGCAACATCTTACCAAGGAGAGAAAGACTGGAGACCCTTCTCGTTGGGTTGAAGGAAAAGATGGGGTTAATATGAAGACTTGGGGAGGAGTTAGGGAAAATAGAGAGAGATGGTTATTTATAAGGAGGAGTGGCTGTTTTGGTGATGACGAGTGGAGATTAAAAGAAACAGGTGGAGGAGATGTTGTCGGTAGTCAAAAGAAGATAAGAATTATCTTCTTTACCAATTCTCTCTCCCATTACTATTTCCATTTAAAGTCGGCAACGTAATAAAGTCGGCTACAGTTACTGTAGTAGCTGAAATATTCTTTCTTTTTTTTACATATATATATATTTTATTCTTTACCAAAATTATCTTTATTTGTTATACATAAAAAAATCAACCGTATTCATGACTCGGGCGTCGGATTTTGACGTTCAATACCTCGATTTGATCGTTTCCGGACAACGATCACTATGAGTATAATATTGATATAGTTTTGATCGAGTTTTGAATACCCGGAATTTTCGGATACGGTTTTGGTTTGGGACTAAATTTTGATATTTAAAAATATCAAACAACCTCCGATTGACGAACGGTCAATTCCGTTGGTCTTGTCTTGTCGAATCGGATCTAATGACGATCTTGGTTCATTTTGTGGTTTCTGAATTTGCGTCGCGGCTTTTCACGGCACACGATTCGATGCGATCGATTTTTGGTTGATTTCGCCCGAACGAATTTTGATTTACGATCAATTGATCGATTTAGATTGTTTGTCATTGACAAACAACTTTATTGGATTAATCGGACGCTAATCGGGCCGAGTTCGGATTTGTGAAGATTTCGGATGTTACAACATCTGCCTAGTAGTTACCATTGTTTATATGCCAATGGATGCGGTGATAATGGGAGAGCTCTCGACGGACGAGCCTAAGATTTGTTTACTGTTCGTGGTTGATGGAGGGTGATTTTGATGTCAATCTCCTTTTGAAGGATTGTCTTCGGGGTGTCGGGTGTCATTACCATGTGCCAACGAATTTTTGAACCCTAACTGGTTAGCTCAAGTTGACATATATACTGGGAGGAATTTGTTGTAAAGATGTCATCTTAATCGATTCCTTATTTCCACTGAGATGATGCAACAAATCCAGTTGACTTATGTAAGCGCCATGCATGGATCCTGATCTTATCATATGCTGTTATATTAGTTGGGGGAGGATTTGTGCTCCTCCTCCTACTTCAAGGTTGAGGAGCCATGGTTGGTGGAGGTGGTTTTAAAAAGACGGTGGCTGATCTATGGATGTCTTGGTGGTTGGAGGGATCCACTACCTTGAAGCAAGTTAAGTTGCAACATATACAAATGAAGGCTGTTGCTCATGAGGTAGTTGACGGACTTAATTGTGTGGAGGATTAAATGTCTCTTAATGAGGATACAATGATCTTTCACTTTGTTGCCAGTATTAGGCAGAGGTAGAACCATATCCACTTCATTGAGCTGGGGTGGTGATTTTTCAAGGCAACACACACGTGCAAGAGTGACGATATATCAGTTCAAGCGATTTACTTGAAGGGAGAGGGACATTAATTGGCATTGGTTTGGGCACTGGGTTGGAAGATTAGGGACATCATGTGACTGGGCTGGTGTGATCGTACAAGATCTTAATGAACATGAGATCCGTCACATTGATGAATTAAAATTCCCTCGGATCAAATGGGCTTCCAATTTCCCTGTTTATGGATTTTTTTTGGAATGCAGTAGGCATATATTTTATAGAGCTAATTAAGGAGTTTAATGTGGGAAATTCAGGTTTTGTGAGGGTAAACAAAGCCTTTGTTTTTCTACTGCTTAAAAAAAGATGTTGTCTAACAGTTGGTGACCTTAGGCATATTGCGGCTATTTGTTTGCTTGTGACTAAACCCTTTGCAAATAGGCTTTTGGAAATATTGAAGGATCTTATTAGCCTCTAACAGATTGCTTTTGTGCTTGACTGACTCATGATGTATAATGAGGCAATGGCATATGAGTTGGTTGTGGGTTGAAGAAGATGCGTGCTATTTTCTCTGTAAGGTGGACTTCTCTGAAGCTTAGGAATTGATTGGAGGATTCTTTGAACCCTCTTTTCAAAAAAGAGCATTCTTGAATAATTATATTGCATATATATTGATATGTACAACATTATATACATTGTTGGTGAATGTGCATCCAGAGGGAGGCTTCTTCCAGCTACACTTGGGGTGAGTTGGACAAGGTTATCCCCTTCATGCTCCTTCCTTTCTTCACTGCAGCGAATGCATAGCTTTGCGTGGTATTTGGTACGTGGGTTGTTTGTTCCGATGTTGGGTAAGCGAACTTGGAGTGATGTGCTTGGAGGTTACAGGGATGTCTACTCTCATAGAGATCTTTGATGAACTATTTGACCTGAGAATTAATATGAAGAAGTCTACTTTTGTTCCATTTGGTTTGACAAAAGCTTTAGTTGTTGAATGTGGTTGCATCTTGGGTACTCCATGCAAAAACCTACCGCTACAATATTTAGGCATACCAGTATATCGAGGCAAACCTAAATAATCTAGCTGTGCATCTTTGTTGGAGAAGTTGAAGCATAAGCTGGCAGGGTGGAAAGCTGTTGAGAGGAGGGATGCTGGTGCTGTTGAAGTCGGTCCGTTCAACTATCCTTGTGTTTTTTACCTATTGCCCGATAGATTGCATGTGTGGTCACAACAATGGTGTGGATATCATAATGAAATGGTTCTTCTGGTCAAGCTTTGGCCATACAAGTTAGGTTGTTGTGCTCGTCAAGAGGGATAATGAACCTTGGATGGACGATATTTTTTTGTGTGTTGAAACTTAAAGAGATGAACATGGCTTTGCTTATGAAGTAGGTGGTGGGAATATGGATGATAACGAAGATATGCTTTTTAGGCTCTTAAAAGACACACACTGTGTTTCGTCCACTTTGGACGTGTTTGCAAAGAGTACTATTAGTGGTTAAGTTTCTTGATTGAGATTTTGTTTTGTGATTTCAGATAACATTTTTTTTGAGTTTTCTGAGCAGAGGATGCATGCGTTTTTGGGCTAGCAAAACTCCTAATCATTGTTGAGGAACCAAGAGAGTCTAGATATCAGTGGACATGGTGTGATGGTGCCTTCTGTTAGAAAGACTTATACAATGCTTTTGATGGTTAATGGACATATTGTTTAGAATGCAGCTAGAGATTGTAGACTCCTAGGGGAGTCGAACCATCATTGAGATTGAAGATCTCCATATGGTTGCCCAGGAGGTTAGAGGCATGAAAGAAAGAAGTATTATCAATATCCTACATGAGACTGTTGTTGGTTTCCCTTTGTATTATGTTGACCTAGAGGACGTGGATCACAGGTTTCTTGTTAGCTAAAGATGTCTGGAAGGAAGTGGCATTGGATTGGGCTGATGCCGTGTTTTTGGGAGGCTTCTAGAGCTCCATTGGTAATGCTATGTTCTGTTCAATAGAGATTGTATGGAGGCCTTTAGCTTTTGTTTCAGCGATGTGGTTAGCCAGACTATGGTGATGTTTCATCACGAGAGTTTTCATGTTGAGAATGTGGTGATTCACTCCAAGGTTTGTTTCAAGTCCTTGATGTACTTTTAAATTTGTGACTAATATATTTTGGGTGCACACCATTTTGGATGCTCACACTTTTCCTTTATAAAAGGTACTATGACTGTTTTTATATGGTCCCATGTGGTAGAGGCATCTTATTTTTTATTCCTTGCTTATTTTCAAGATTCCCTCTCTTAGTTCTTGCTTATGCTGTATTTTTTTGCTTCTTTATTCATTTATCCAATACAAGACCTGAAATTTCTCTCATACACCATATATGCACAATGATGATCTTCTGCAAGCAAATTAATTAATATGTTTCCTTTTGAAACCATTCCTGTGAGTGATCAAATACCCTATCTTTTCTTTGCCAATGCACTGCAAAACAAAAAGCCTTCATATCTATGATGAAAGCCTCAGTTCCTAGGATTGTTTGCATTATCCAAATCATCCATTCCTGATTGTCCTTTCGAATCTCCGCCTAAATGAACTAATGTTGGAGGTTTTATTGAGCATATTCTCAATTTCCTTCTAAACCCTTTTATATAATTTCCTTGCCAATTTGGGGCGTTGGTTAGAAATGGTATTTTGGATCCTTTCTCCCAAAACCATTATCCAAATAATCCATTCCTGACTGTTGTTTCGAATATCTGCCTAAATGAACTAATGTTGGAGGTTTCAGTGAGCATCTTCTCAATTTCCTTCTAAAAACCCTTTATATAATTTCCTTGCCAATTCGAGGTGTTGGTTAGAAATGATATTTTGGATCCTTTCTCCCAAAGCCAATTATATTATGGTGATATGACCTCCACACCGCGTTACATACTGTTACACTCCTAAAAGCGTAATGTACAATGACGGAATTACTATCTGATCTCCATGCTTCTTACCTTCCCCATATTCTGTTTTTGGGAAAATTCAAATCATACTTTAGTCATTCACCTTCCAGAATGTAACTTCTTAGTCAGTCAATTTCTTTCAGTCCCCAATCCCCATAGCACTTTCAAACCAATTAGATCACTAGCTTAGGAGATGAGTACATTAGGGTGGTCCTTCAACGTACCAAATGTATGCTGGGGCAGGGTCGATGTGAGTTAACAAGGCAGAGGCTCGGACTTTCATTGTCACTTTGGGACTTGACTTCAAATTGAGAAGCAAAAGCAGAAGTAGGTTGGCGATTGGTTATTTCTATTGTTAATATGATCATTAAGGCATGCATTAAACAGTAATTTCCTTGATCAATACGAATCAATGCATTACAGATCAACAAGATTATAATCATGCATATCCGATTCTTATAGCAATACAAGATGCACGTAGGAACCAACCAAATGATTTATACATCATTTTAGGATGAGATCTTGAAAAGTCACAGCAATAAATAAATTGCGGCAAATAAGATAGAAAACATATTAGATTAGAGATAACCGAAGCGTCCATTACGGATTATCCTTAGAGAGGATATCACCCCTACAATACCTGTGCGAAGGGTACTGGCGATTTGCTCCCAGGACACGCGCACAACAACGATATCGTCCTTGAAAATACCTCAGAGAACTGCAACCGAGAGAAGGAGAAATCACAGGTCGCAGTTGCGGTGGAACAACAGATAGCAAAAAGACGACGAAAGAGTTTTCTTGCGAGTGAAGAAAATAACGTCCAAGAGAAGGGTATAAGAAGACCTAGAGCATGGCTTTTCATCTTCCAAAAACGTCCCACAACGGGCGCCTCTTCCGATTTTGAAACTACAATTAGATCAGAACCGTTGGAGTCAAGTCGAATTCCCTCATTGCGGTCGAATCACAATAAATCCAAAGAATTAATTTATTCGAAACCCACAACAAAAGTATCGAGACCCGAGATCCGAGATCCGAATTGACTCTCTCAAGCCCGAGTCGGAACGGAGCGGAGCGCACACATGTGGTCCTCCATTCCTCCTATCTACTATAGCTACAAGAGCTTTGGATTGCAAATTATATATAAGCCCACCAAAAGTTTAGAAATACTAGATGTGATACTAAACTTCCAACAAAAACTCACCTTATTTCAAATTTGGGAATTCTTGACTTTTTCTCTAATGTCATTTGTGTTAGAATTATTATATTTACCTTTATGTTTGTAACCCTTTGGGTTCCGTGACCTCACGTGATCCTTCGGGTTCCGTAACCCTCTGCGACTCTTTAAGTTTAGTAACCCTCTGTGACCCTTCGGGTTCCGTAACCCTCCGTGAACCTTTGAGTTTCGTAATCCTCTGTGATCATTCGGGCTCCGCAACCCTTGTACTCTCTAGGGTTTTCTCCCTATATAAAGGACTCTAGTTCTATGGAATAAATATCTCATTCGTCCCTCTTATCAACATTGTATCAGAGCGTCGGTCCTACACCAAAGCCTAATATCCTAAATCCGTCACCACCACCAGCCGTCTCTCCGTCGACAAGGAGAGAGGGTTGGACCGCCTACGTCGCTCGTAAATTCGATGGTCTCGTGCAAGGCAGTCCGAATCCCCAGCAACACCAGCTATCACCTCCAGCGGCACCTAAATGACCACCCGAGGCTTCAACAGCTCCAGCCGCACCTCCTGCATCGTCGGTACCGCCTGGAGCCCCCCACCTCCAACAGCCCCTGCTTCACCACGACTTATTTCTCCCAATTTTCTGTTTCGCCCAACTTGATGTTCCATACTCTTTATTCTATCAAGTATGGGATAAAGGGGGAGTCAGAGATGATTCCTCAGGACGTCTCTTGCCCTACCATGTCTGACAGATCGACGCTTCAAACTACTACTCAGATCATCCGTCTTCACCGAGCATCGGCTTCTTCGCCAGGATGTATACTTCTTTTTTTACGACCCGACTACTACTCTGTGCTGGATTTCTTCTACACCGGTTCTTCTCCAGGCACGACAGAGATATGTTCCGGTGACCTGCAGACACGACATAGATACGTTTCGGTGACCTAATATCGCAACGACTCTACAAGAATGACAGAGATATGTTCCGGTGACCTGAAAGATGCAAACTCGTCCTCGAGCGAGGTCTTATACCTGCATCGAACATATGTTCTTATGATGCATTTGGTGAAGATGTGGTGTATACTTTTTCTTTTTGTTATAAGCTGCAGCTTTCTCAACTCCAGCTTGAGGGGGAGTGTTAGAATTATTATATTTACATTTATGTTTGTAACCCTTCGGGTTCCGTAACCTGACGTGACCCTTTGGGTTCTGTAACCCTTTATGACCCTTCAGACTCCGTAACCCTATGTGACCCTTCAGGTTTCGTAACCCTTGTACTCTCTAGGGTTTTTTCACTGTATAAGGGACCCTAGTTCTATGGAATAAATGTCTCATTCGTTCCTCTTCTCAACAATTTGATTTCCCGATTGGAACCAAATTTAAAACAAATGTAATTGCAAATATCTACCAAATATAAACCTAATTACATTAATATTAAATACAACAATCCCCACTGTTGAGAGCTATAGGGGAATGAAAAGAGCGTGCTTTATTCTAGAGGTCTAGGGATCCTTATATATGACAAAATCCTAGAGAGCTCAAAAGGGAAAGATACTTAAGAGCCCCTATTGGCGTTACGATGATAAAATAAGAACCATATGTTTATATTACTAACACTCCCCCTCAAGTTGGAGCATATTTATAAATCATACCCACCTTGGAAATTATCCACAGAAGATGCTTTTTGAGTAAGGCCTTAGTGAATAAATCTGCAAGCTGAAGACCCGTGGTAATGCGAGGAGTAATAATCTTCCCATTTCTGACAACATCTCAAATAAAATGGCAATCAATCTCTATATGCAGTAGAAAAGGCGCACAACTTATACAATAGGTTAGGGTTGAAGGCGCAGAACTTATACAATACGGTAGGGCTGAAGGCGATCGGTGAGACTGCTGGACCGCAGGTGGTGGTGCGCTGGGCTGCACGTGATAGGAGGCTGCCGGGAGACGCACGTGACAGGAGGGGCGTGAAGGGACTGCCACATCGCCAGGGAGGGTGGGGGGCCGCTGGCGAACACGCTAGGGTGGCAAGGCACGCTAGGGTGGCACACTAGGGCACAATACGCAGTGTGGGAGGGGGGCGTTGGTGAAGCCGCTATAGCGGTAAGGCATGCTAGGGCAGCACGTAGGAGCGGCGGAAGGCTGCTAGGGTGGCAAGGCCCACGACAGGAGCCTGCTGGCGACGCAGAACGTAGTACGAGACTCACACGCAAAACGCGGTAGGATGGATAGGGCATTGCACAAAATGCAGCAGAGGGGGTGGGGTGGGGGGGGGGGAGGGAGGGGAGCTCACGCGTGGTCGCTGGTGAGTGGCGCAGCTACGCGAGGCCGCAGGAGGCGGCACAGGACTAGTGGCGAGCGACGGACGGAGACGGTGACCGCTGGAGACGGCATACGGTTGGGCGGCGCGAGGCTGACGGTGGGGGTGTGATTAGGTCAGAACACCGGTCTAAGACCGCTGTTCTGATACCATGTTGAGAGCGTTAAAGGAATGAAAGAGCGTGTTTTATTCTAGAGGTCTTAGGGTCCTTATATAGAACAAAACCCTAGAGAGCTTAAAAGGGAAAAATACATAAGAACCCCTGTGGGGTTACAATGATAAAATAAGAACCGTATGTTTATATTACTAACACCCACAGATTCATCAATTTGAAAAAGAGATTCAAAGAGAGTCAAAAGACATCTTTCCGCTGCCACACTTTGCTTTCAGTAAAGGTACCTTCTGATTTGAGCCTCTACCTGAGTTTACTACTTTTATCTTAACTGGAACGGAGTGAACTACGTCTTGAACTTCAGACCTTAGCATTAGAGTATATAATAGAAATGATAAAGTGGTTTTCGTGGTACAATCTTTATGGTTGATGCTCTTAAAGGTCATGCAACCTTAACTCGTTTCATGAGTGTATTAAGTAAAAATCCTCTTCCTTTAACTGCGGCCCACAATAACACTTACATAGGTGGCGTTTCCAAGGATGCCCTGCTAACATCTTGCCCAAAGACTTGAACCCATTCAGAGCCTACGCTCTTCCTAAACTTGCAGCTTAAATGACGCTTAGGCTTCCAAGGATAAGACACTCATTCATAAATATTAAAATAAGAGTGCCATCCAGTTCTCCAAACAACTTGCTATTACCATATTGAAGCTACTTTTTGGGATCTCCAATTAGATAGGTTGGGTTGCTATTGTAGAGGAACTCCTATTGGATCTCAGTCCCATCCCAAAACTAGACTTTTGGACTAAAGATCTATCAAGTTCCTTAGTCATTGGTTCTGCTGTGTTGCCTTTGAATCCATAAAATCCACAACCAACACTTCTCGAGACACCAAACCCCTTAACGTCTTAAGTCTGATTTGTATATATCTCCTTGTTTTATGATATAACTTTGAACTCTTGATCTTAGCAATGTTCATTTGTCACAATGTACCGAGATTGCAGGAACTGGCTGACATACCATAGGAACTTCAGAAAGAAGTTCTCTTAGCCATTCAACATCAATTCTGCTGGTGTTCAAAACACAACTCAGCCTCAAAGGTAGACCGAACTAGAATGGTCTGCTTTACATACCTCTAGGAGATTGCATCGCGTTCAATGGTAAAGACATACCGGTAATACCATTACTCGCAGAATCCTCTATTTCGCTATCCAGCTTGTATCATTATATCCTTCTAGTACAGATGGATGTCTACCATAATGCAAACTAAGGGAAATAATTCCCTTCAAGTACTTCAGTATTCGATCCAAAGCCTCTCAGTGAGTACAGTCAGGACAACTAGTGTATCTATCCAGCTTTGCAACCGAGAATGAAATATCAGGTCTTATGCAATTTGCAAGATACAATAAGCTTCCTACACTTTGTGAATACCTTAGCTGAGCTACATGTACTCCACTCTTGTTCTTAACCAATATTTTAGATGGAATCAAAATGAGTGCTTACAACTTTGCAATCTTGATATCTAAATTATAGTAGCTTCTCAATATAGTGAGATTGAGAAACTATAATCCCATCAACTGGCCTTGTCAGTTTGAGACCTAAAATCACATTAGCAACACCCATGTTTTTCATCTCAAACTTGTTACTTAAGAACGCTTTAGTCTCATTAATAATCCTCACATGTGATCCAAACAACAGTATGCCATCAATATACATGCACAAGATAATACAGTCATAGACATACTTATCGGATTCATGAACCTTAAAGTCACATGACAAATAATTTGTCAAAATTTTCATGCCATTGCTTTGGTACTTATTCCAATCCGTAAAAGGGACTTAACAAGCTTGCAAACCTTTTCCTCATTCCCAGGAGTCACAAGCCCATCAGGTTAATTCATATAGATCTCCTCCTCAAGATAGCCATGCATGAAGGCAGTCTTCACATCCATCTGGTAAATAGAGAAA
This sequence comes from Ottelia alismoides, assembly GCA_037367405.1. NCBI lineage: Eukaryota > Viridiplantae > Streptophyta > Magnoliopsida > Alismatales > Hydrocharitaceae > Ottelia > Ottelia alismoides. The sequence continues at coordinate 536,330 of JAZKJV010008603.1, forward strand.
TCATCATGGCCTCAAATTTCATGGCCTCAAATTTCAGCGAAATTCGGTCGAATTTCTGTCGAATATTGATATTCAGTCAAAATCGAAATTCGACAGAAATGGCCGAAATGACCGAAATATGGGGGCCTTAGTACAAATAATGACCGAAATGATCGAAATTTCGGTCGAAATTCGACCGAAATTCCACCGAAATTCTGTTTCAGTCGATCACCGAAATGTTGACCGAAACCGACATTTAGGGCCTTGGAGATCATATACAAATGCCAATGCTATAAGCATATGGATTGTGGTCATCCTAGTCATAGGAGAATATGTATCGAAATTCCTTTTGCCTAAAGCTCTTAGCAACCAATCTGGCTTTTTACTTTTTAATAGATCCGTTAGGTTTAAGCTTTCTCTTAAACACCCACTTGCACCCTATGGTAGAGCACCCTTTGGGTAATTCAACTAATTCCCAAGTTTTATTAGCCGTAATGGAATCCATCTCAGATTTGACGGCTTCCTTCTATTGTTTTGCTTTAGAAGAAGCCATGTCTTCCATGTAACTTGGTGGATCATCTTTGATCTGTTAGACAACAAAGTCACTTCCCAGATCCTTAGCTATCCGTGGTCGTTTACTCTTCCTTGGCTCGATTTCTTCTGAAAGGTCATTGAGTTCAAGTTGAGTTTCAACCCTCACATTTGTTGTCCTTTCCACTTGATCTGGAATGTATCCTAATGTAGAGGTGACATCGTTGGTCAGATTTTGAAGAGTCCCGTTCTTCATAGGAAAGACATCCTCAAAGAAGGTAGCATCACGGAGTTCAACAATAGTATTGACATCTATGCTCGGTATCTCGGACCGAATTACCAAGATTATGTATGCACACCTATTTTCCAACTAATCTAGGAAGACCACATCAATAGTTTTAGGACCTAGCTTCTTTCTCGTGTTTTGGGACTAAAATCTTAACGAGACAACCCCACACTTTTAGATACCTTAAGCTTGGTTTCTTATTTCTTCAAAATTCACAAGGACAATTTTCCATATCTTGGAGGGATCCTATTCATGACAAGCCGTATTCAAGGCCCCCCCCATATATCGGTTGGAAATCCGAACTCTGTAGGAGAGCATTGATCATTACCAATTAATGTTCTATTTTTTCGTTCTGCTATCTTATTTGATTGTGGTGAATATGGAGCAGTAACTTTAGTAACTATGTCGAACAGTTTACATTGTTTATCAAACAAGTTAGAAGTATATTCACCTCCTTTATCTACCCTAAGACATTTAAGCACTTTTCCAGTTTTTGTCTCAGCCTCATTCTTAAAAATAAGAAATTTTTCTTAAGGCTTCATCACTAATTTTCATTAGATACAAATAATAGTATCTACTGCCATCCTCTATAATGGTCATAAAGTATTTCTTATTGTCTCTGTTCAACACACCTTTAAACTCACAAATATCTGTGTGCATTAGATCTAATATCATTATCACTAGAGATAGACTGAAAAGACTTCTTAGGTGTCTTAGCTTGCAAACAAATTTCACAATTTTGAGTTTTATCAACATTGTGTTTAGGGAACATCTTTAAATCTTTTAATTGAATTTAAGTTCACATACCCCGATCTACCATGCCACGGATCACAAGATTCTAAATTATGAACAACAAGAGACACATAATTAGAACATTCAGAATTCAAAAAAATTAATTGAATCAATGTTTACTGAATCACATCTAATTCTAAACAACAAATAAATTTTTTCCAAATAACCTTTTCCATAAAAATGTCATGTCTCAGAATACCAACTTTATTACAATTAGTCTAACTCAAAATTATTTCTAACTAAGATTGATCCAAATAAGACATCCTTCTTTACATCAGGGACATACAACACAATGTGCAAAGTCAATACACATCAATATGAGAACCCTAAGTTGACTTGTCCTGACCCTAGTACCTTGGCCGCTGAATCATTCTCCATCTTTACAGTTCCACTACTGCAGGTCTGATAAGAAGAAAACAAAGTTTTATCCGAACATATATGCACATGGCTTCAAGTCACTCATTTGGATCAGGGATATGATATAGTTCAGATTTTACAGACATGCCCCTTGTTAGCTTCAAGTCATGCAGTGATCATATTCACTTGTGAACTCCCATTTGTAGTCTTTGGTGGAGTCTTCAAAGATGGACGATCCTTCTTCTAATGGCCATCCTGATTACGACGTCAACAAGGTTTATTCTTTGTTTTTTTTGGATCTTGCCCTTTGGTTTCATTTTATTGTTGTTACTACTCTTCCCTTCTTATTTTTATCCTTCGAGGTCATGAAATTAACTTTAACATGAACATCAATAAGAATGACATATTTTTGTTTCTTGTGTTCCTCCTCTACGGCGATTGCCATCATCAAGTCATTCATAGAAACCTCTCCCTTTCTGTTTTTCAAGGTCATACCGAAATCTTGCCAAGACTTGAGGAATTTTTCTATGATGCACATGTTGGGAAAACTGAATAACTTGTTTATTCCATGAACCCTAGACTCTCTTATATAGGAGAGTAGCCTATGGGTAAATTACACAAAGCATACTATGAAGAAAAACAAAATAGAGAAAGGTACAGATACTACTATTATTGTATACGTTAACACTCCCCCTCAAGATGGAGCATAGATATCAATCATGCTCAGCTTGGAAGCACACTTCTGAAATGGACCTCGTAGCAATGCCTTGGTGAATATGTCTGCAGTCTGATTCTCTGAAGTAACATGAGATGTAGCAATGAATCCTTTCTGAATCATATCACGTATGAAGTGACAATCCACCTCAATATGCTTGGTCCGCTCATGGAATGCAGGATTGTTTGCAATAAACAAAGCAGCTTGATTATCACATTCCAAGTTCATAGGAAGTGGTACATCTAAACATAGATCTGTAAGCACAGCTTTCACCCACATCATCTCTGTAGTAGCCTGGGCCATAGCCCTATATTCGGATTCAGCACTAGATCTAGCTACCACAGTTTGTTTCTTACTCCTCCATGAGACTAGGGCATCTCCAACATAGACAACATACCCTGAGGTGGACTTCCTATCCTTGGGACATCCTGCATAGTCTGCATCTGCACATGCTGAGATAGAAATCCCCTTTCCTTTCTTGAATAGCAGACCTGCACCTGGAGAAGATTTGAGATATCTAAGTATCATATGTATTGCATCCATATGCACCTGGCGTGGTTGCTCCATGAACTGGCTCACACGGCTCACTGCAAATAATATATCTGGTCTAGTGATCGTGACATACAACAGTTTGCCTACCAGTTCTCTATATCTTTTCCTGTCCACCTCCTCTGTGTTATCTTCATAAAGCTTCATGCTGGGGTCCATTGGTGTCGTAGCAGGTCGACACTCAAGCATACCTGTTTCACTCAACAGATCTGTAACATATTTCCTTTGTGACATGACTAGTCCATAGGAATTTCTGGCAAATTCAAGCCCCAGAAAGTATCTAAGGACCCCAAGATCCTTAGTGACAAACTCACTACCCAGCTTTTCTTTCGCCTGCCTTATGCCCTGCTCATCATCTCTTGTAATCAAGATATCATCAACATAAACCATAATGACAATGATACCTCTCGCTGTTTTCTGTACAAACAAGGAATGATCAGCATTGGAGCGTTTGTATCCTTGTTTCTCGAAGAGATCCGAGAGCTTCTGAAACCATGCTCTGGGGCTCTGCTTAAGGCCATAGATAGCCTTATGCAACCTGCATACCTTGGAGCCCTCCCCCTCAACAGCAAAACTAGGTGGCTGTTCCATATACACCTCTTCCTGCAAATCTCCATATAGAAATGCATTCTTCACGTCCAACTGATGGAGCGGCCAATCTCGAGCAACTGCAACTGACAACAAGATCCTTAGGGTGGAATGACGTGCCACAGGCGAGAATGTGTCAAGATAATCCACCCCATATGTTTGTGTGAAGCCACGTGCCACCAGACGTGCCTTGTACCTGTCAATAGAGCCATCTGCATTTTGCTTCACTGTGAACACCCATTTGCAGCTCACTGGGTTCACATCTGGAGGTATAGAAACCAAAGTCCAAGTTCCCGTCTACCTTGGATCAACGAGTACTACCTAAATAGTAGTATCTGTACCTTTCTCTATTTTGTTTTTCTTCATAGTATGCTTTGTGTAATTTACCCATAGGCTACTCTCCTATATAAGAGAGCCTAGGGTTCATGGAATAAACAAGTTATTCAGTTTTCCCAACATGGTATCAGAGCGACGGTCCTAGACCGGAGTTCTCGAAACCCTAACCCTAGCCCACCCCACCCGCCGGCCTCTTCTTCTTCTCTCTCCATCTCATCGGCGCCGAAGGAGATTTCCATTGCCACTCCTCTAGCGCCGCTGCTCTCTCTCTCTCGCGATCGCTGCTCTCGCGCTTCTGCGCCTCTGCGCGATCGCGCGCCACCGTGCCGCCGTGCGCCTCTGCGCATCGGCGCGATAGTGTGCCTCTGCGCCTGTGTCACCGTGCTGCTCCTCTGCGCGGTCCCTTCCTGCGCCATCGCGCGCCTGCTCCTCTGTGCCATCGCGCGCCACAGCAACTAGCAGTGCCTGCGTGCTGTCCTGCGCTAGTGCGCAAGCCCATCCAACGCCTGTGCACCGCAATCTAGCACGCGGGAATGTGTGTTAAGCCCTAGGGCACACACACACACATCTTGATCTACATGGGGTTAGTTGCTTGAAATCTACACATGCAACTAATCCCATCCATGTCATTGTAGACAAATCACATATTTTGTCAGACCTTCCAGTCTTCAGTATCCAGTATGTCAGAAAGAAAGGCAGATATCCCATCGATTGGCGCATTCCGTGGTCCAACGCCTTTTGTAAAGATGGATGGTACTAACTATGAACTGTGGGCAATGCAGTTCATGAGCATGATGAAGTCTACAGGTAAGAAGCACATTCTTACCGAACCGGAGCCTGCTGAGAAGACTGGAACCAATGACTCTTGGGAGGCTGATGACGCATACGCCAAAGTTTGGCTATCTGGCACGTTGGCAATTGAGATTGCCAATGACATCCTCCATCAACCCACAGCGAAGGATATGTGGGACATTCTGGCGGCTACATATTCCCAGGCAAAGAACGAGACAAAGATTCTGCAACTCCAGCATGATATCTTCACCATCAAGCAGAATGGTCGCCCCCTACATTCTCTCTATACGTCACTGAGAGGGATGTTCGAGAAGCTATATAGCTTCATGCCCTTGACAGCCACGCCAGAACAACAGAAGACATATATGAATGCTACTATGGTGGGAGTGTTCCTAGCTGCACTTGATCCTGAGTACGAGGCAGCACGATCACAGATTTTGACCGACTCTACAATTCCTCCAATGGAGGAAGCCTTCCATAGACTGAGTCGGATTACAGTTCCCTCAACTGCTGCAAGTCAGAATTCTTCAGCCATGGCAGCAACCAGAGGTCGTGGTTCTCATTACCAGGGCCGTGGACGTGGACCCCGTGGGAGGAGTGGCCGCACTAGGCCAACATGCACCTACTGCCACCGAGTTGGACATAATGAAGATACATGCTATTCAAAGCATGGATTTCCTGCATCCGCACGAGCTGCTGAGCAGATAGAGCCCCCATATGCTGCTACCTTGGATCAACGATTTGATGATCTAGTTGCCCGTCTGAGGGGCATTATCCCACCATCTGGTCCAGCACCGACTACAGAGAGTCATTCTGATGCTGCTGCTTCTGCCTCCACGTCTACCAGTGCTTCAGGTAGTATACTTGCACTTCACAGTAGTAGTTCTGATACATTGCCATGGATTATGGACTCAGGCGCTACACATCACCTATGTGGCGACCAGAGTCTACTTACAGGATATACTCAGATCCCTCCAGGACGGACAGTAGTCATTGCAAATGGCACACATTCCCCCATCACTGGGGGAGATTAGACTGACATCGTCTATGCAGCTCAAGAATGTGCTACATGCACCTGATTTTTCAATGAATCTATTGTCAATTAGTCAGATTACGAAGGATCTCCATTGTCGGGCAATTTTTGATTCATCTTCTTTGATTTTTCAGGACATCCATACGGGCAACGTGATTGGTCGTGGCTATGAGCAAGGAGGCCTCTACCGCCTGAATCAGATCCCATTTGCTGGAACCACATCCTCTCCTTCTGGCCAAGTATCTCCTGTACTGTGGCATCTGCGTTTTGGTCATTTACCGCTTCAGAAGTTGCGTCGGGTATTGCCTTATAGTCTTCCTCACACATCTGTTCAGTGTGAGGCATGCCAGTCGGGAAAGCATCACAGGTCGTCCTTTCCCAGTCGTCTGTTGGACATGTGAGCCCACGGCGAGCCATTATGCAATAAATGTTATTGCGAATATCATTCCCTGATCTGAAATAAGGAATAAATAATTTGCATAATAGGTCCCTCTGTACAATTAGGGTTATGTACCATGGCTGTCTTAATGATCATACAGCTGTTGATTCAATATATGAATCATAGAGGCTGGTGCTTGGATGAATATCTAAAGGGTTAGATTGAGGACTCATCAAGCACCGTCAAATGATTATTAAGATGTGATCTCCAGCCTGAGTAGGAGATGGCAATCCTTTCTCACATAGGCTGATATCTGACCGACCTCTTGATGCAGGTCCTCTGCATAGGAATAGAGATTCGGAGGTGTCAGATTAGTTAGGTCAAAGAGTTGACTTAGCGAGATCGAGATAACCTAAGTCCTATGTTGAATGCTGTCACAGCATAGGCACGCATCCTCTGACCGGAGACAGATGTGTTGCTATATGTCTGAGTATGTACATTTGACAGATGTGAACCCCCTAGGATCTGGGTACCCGTTAATCACACAATTTGCATTACAACATTCATTTCTATCGCATTAAGCAACTGAAAGTACGGGGAAATTTTTCGCGAATGAAACAATTTCATCTGACATTCACAATCAACATTTATAACCACAACCACATAGAACAATGGTCACCAAAATCTTATTTCATTTCATTAATGCGATAGAAATGAATGTTGTAATGCAAATTGTGTGATTAACGGGTACCCAGATCCTAGGGGGTTCACAGTTTGGTATCAGAGCAGTGGTACCCCGATACGCACATTCGCAGTATTCTAATTCGGATCGCATTAAGTTCTCAGATAACGGCAGTCTTCTGACTTGTCGTAAGTCTGAAAAGGGAAATATGACATTCATATTCAAATACCACAGTTGTCACCAATTTCATTAACTTTCATATTATATCCCAAGAAGAGAAAAGCATATATCATATTATCTGCGAACCATCGATTTTATGACAAAAAAATGGTTCTCAAGCAGAGCCCTGTCATCCCGACCAGACCAGGAGATGACTAACCAACTAGTACACATACTGACTACTCTTGTCAACCTTTCCATGATCTACTTAATTCTAGCATGACGCATTCTTTTCTAGCTTTGAGACTACTAGTTTCTTTAGGTAAGAGTCGCAGAGACTCTCTCTCTCTCTTCTCCGTATCACATTCGAGGGCCAGGAGGCCAGTTATTTGTCATATCCCTGATAGTCAGGCAATTGCCCATACTTATTGACGGACACGAGATGCTCGCAGGTTGTTTACTCCTACGGCTTGATGAGTTTGATTTAAATTTAGGCATGGATTAGTTATCTGCTCATCATGCACTTGTTAATTGCTTTAGGAAGACGGTTGTCTTCAGAATTACAAATTTACCCGAGTTCACTTTTGAGAGTGCTATACATGACTCCACCACGAAGTGTATTTCAATGTTGCGAGCTCAACGACTTGTTGATCAGGGTTGAGATTCAAATCTTGCATTTGTTCGGGAGATATCTGATCAGGAACCGATGGCACAAGACATCCGAGTAGTCTCAGAGTACCCTGACGTGTTTCCTGATGAGCTACCAGGATTACCTCCAGAGAGAGAGATTGAGTTTGATATCACACTACTACCAGATACACAACCGATCTCTACGGCACCATATCGCATTGCACCAGCCGAGTTGAGGGAGCTGAAGATGCAGTTACAGGAGTTACTTGATTTGGGATTCGTAAGGCCGAGCACTTCACCTTGGGGTGCTTTGGTTCTAATTGTCAAGAAGAAGGACGGATCCATGAGGTTGTGCATTGATAACCGGCAGCTGAACAAGAGAACGGTAAAGAACCGTTATCCTTTGCCATGCATCGATGATTTGTTCGATCAGCTCCAGGGATCTTCAGTGTTCTCGAAGATCGATCTTCGCTCCGGCTACCATCAGCTGATGATTCGCGAGTCGGATATTCAGAAGACAACCTTCAGGGCTGGCTATGGCCACTAAGAGTTTGTGGTGATGCCGTTTGGGCTCACCAATGCACCTGCAACTTTCATGGATATAATGAACAGGATCTCCCGTCCATACTTGGACAAGTTTGTAGTGGTGTTCATAGATGATGTGCTTATATATTCACGAAATGTATGTGATCAGGTAAATAATCTACGGATCGTCTTAGATACATTACGGGAGCACAAGCTTTATGCTAAGTTGAGCAAGCGTAAGTTCTGGTTATCTCAGGTCTCATTTCTGGGCATGTCATTTCTGGAGCAGGTATCGCAGTTGATCCTGCGAAGATTGAGACAGTCATGTCTTGGGAGCAGCCCAAGACTGTTACTCAGATTCGGAGTTTCCTCGGACTAGCGGGCGATTACAGACACTTTGTCAGCGGATTTTCCCGCATTGTTCGCCCTCTGACACGACTGATGCAGAAGGGAGTCCCATTTATTTGGGATGATTCATGTGATCAGGCCTTCCAGACACTGAAGGAGAAATTGACTACAGCACCTATTCTTGCTCTTCCTTCAGGCACTCAGGACTATGCAGTCTATACAGATGCATCTGGAAAAGGTCTAGGAGCAGTATTGATGCAAAGAGGGCAGGTGATTGCTTACACATCACGACAGTTGAGGCCGCATGAGCGGAACTACCCCACGCATGATTTGGAGTTGGCGGCAGTTGCGTCTTGAAGATATGGCGCCACTATTTATATGGGGTGAATTTTGAAAATTTTCACGAATCACAAGAGTTTAAAGTACATCTTTGATCAGAAGGAGCTGAATATGAAGCAGCGCAAATGGCTCGGACTGCTGAAGGATTATGATTGCACGATCTCTTACCATCCTGGTAAGGGAAACGTGGTGGTTGATGCACTCAGCAGGAGAGCGCATGCTGATGGTACAGCGAACTGGCTATTTACATAGGATACGCTTGCCGCTTTGACAGATTGGCATCCTCAAGAGAGCGCATCCATATCTACGGTCGTGCCTCCTCGATACAGCAGTCTTTGGGATCGTATTGTAGAGGGACAGAAGACAGATCCTTGGATTCGAGATAGATACATGCGTGCGTCAAGGACGAGGTTGACGACTTTGTTATGGCAGAGTCCATTTTATGAAAGGCAAGACGGGTCGTTGTACCCAATGTCGAGCAACTTCGCAGAGACATTCTCGATGAGGCACACAGTTCACAGTTATCTATCCATCCAGACAGTACGAAGATGTACCATGATCTGCGTCGACATTTCTGGTGGGATGGAATGAAACGCGATGTGACACTACATGTCAGCAGATGCATGACCTGTCAGATGGTCAAGGCTGAGCACAGGAGACCACCAGGATTACTGCAGTCTCTCCCCATTCCCGAGTGGAAGTGGGAGAGCATTTCTATGGATTTCGTCACAGGTTTGCTGAAGACACCAAGTGGCCATGATTCCATTTGGATCGTTATTGATAGGTTGACCAAGTCAGCCCATTTCATACCTGTCAACACGACTTACACTCCATCCAGATTTGGCCAAGCCGTATGTGCAGAACATCATTAGGTGACATGGTATGCCACGTGAGGTGGTGTCTGACAGAGATTCGAGATTTACATCTTATTATGGGCATCAGTTCATGTCAGCACTACAGACAGAGCTGAAGATGAGCTCTGCATACCTTTCGCAGGCAGACGGGCAGAGTGAGGACACCATTCAGACACTTGAGGATCTGCTCCGTGCTTACACTTTAGAATGAAAAGGGTCCTGGAAGGATCATCTGCCACTGGTTGAGTTTACGTACAACAACTACTATCATTCCAGTATGGGTATGGCACCATTCGAAGCCCTATACGGGCGGAAATGCCTCACACCTCTCAGTTGGCAGGAGGTAGGTGATCATGCTCTCTATTCCGTGGATCTCTTGGAGGAAACCGCAAGAACTGTTGATCTTGTGAGGCGGATGCTTCTGACGCCACAGAGCCGTCAGAAGAGCTACACAGACCGTCGGAGAAGAGATGTGGAGTTCCAGGTAATCCAATTCTTCCTCTTCGTCCATTCAATTATGACATTATATGACATCCAAATAATTACATACTAACAGCATCCCTGTAAATTATAGGTTGGAGATTGGGTATTTTTGTGAGTATCTCCCATGAAGGGAGTGCAGAGATTCGGTGTTCGTGGCAAGTTGGCGCCACGATGCATTGGACCGTTTGAGATTCTTGCAAGAGTGAGGAAAGTGGCATATCGAGTAGACCTTCCTCCACATCTTTCGGCTATCCATGATGTCTTCAACGTATCCAACCTGAGGTAGTACGTGCACGACCCTCGGCACATCATCAGTTACGAGAATCTTGACGTGGAGCATGATCTAACTTATGTGGAGAAGCCGGTCCAGATACTTGATCGTGCTGTGAAGAAGCTTCGCAGCAAAGAGATTCCATTGGTCAAGATGTTGCGGCACCGACATGGCATCGAAGAAGCAACATGGGAGACTGAAGCCAACATGCGGACACAATACCCACAGCTTTTCTGATGTAATCATCGAACAAGCTTTTGTAATTAGATACATTATAAATATATGGCTTGTTCCCTTTGAGGTTTTTATATTTGTAACATCCATATTCTAACAAACCCGAAGTCGTCCGATTTTGGGTCTGATAAACCCAAAAACGTTGTCGGTCAATACTAAACAACCTAAAACGGTCAATTGATCATAAATCAAAAGTCGTTCGGGCGAAATCGACCAAAAGGCGGTCGTTTCGTAATGCGTGCCGTGAAAAGCCGCGACGCAAATTCAGAAACCGCAAACTGAATCGAGACCGCCATTAGATCCGATTCGACGAAACAAGACCAACGGAATTGACCGTTCGTCAATCGGAGGTCATATGATTTTTTAAAATTTAAAATTTAATCTTAAACAAAAACCATATCCGGAAATTTCGGGTATTCAAAACTCGATCGGAAGTATATCAATATTATACTCATTTTGATCGTCGTTGAAAGACGGTCAAATCGAGATATTGCACGTCAAATTCCGAAACCCGAGGTGCACGTACGGTCCATTTTAAGTTCGTCAAAAAAAAAAAATCTAAAATAAATGAATATAAAACAAAAAAAAAATAAAAGTCTGTCAAACAGTAGCAAACAGTAGCAGAAAACTATCGTTATAAATATATATATATATATAAAAAAAAAAAATTCTTCCATTTGGCTCCTCCTTTGCATAACACTTGGACTTAAAATTTCCACCACATGTCAATCACCAATGCACTTCTCCTTGTTTATATAAACCCCATATCTTCCCATTAATTCCCAATCGTTCCTCCTTTCCAGCCGAGAGGAGATCCCCTCTCCAATTTTTTATGGCTGAAAGCTACAGTTTCCTTCCTTTCTTGTTGTTATCTAGACATTCAACCACGGCCTCAGCTATTGTTGCATCTGCAGCAACTGGAGCCATCGCCTTCTTCTACAACTACCAGCCGTAAGGGCCTCCATCCTTCCCTTTCTTCTTGTTGCTTGCAGTACTCCTGCAAGAATTGAGGGCTGCTGCTACTGCCATTTGCAGCAGCCATTGCTGCTGTCCAGCAGCTTGTGGGTGCTACTTTAAGCTCCAGCATCTGCAGCAGCCAAAGAAGTTGAAGGAGCATGCTACTCCTTGCATAGCAGCAACCCTGCTGCTATCCGAATCAAGAAAGAAACTGCTGGAGCTACTGTCCAGCCAGCTCTAGAGTTGTTGCATGCTTTGATCCAAGCTCAGAATTCCTCCATTTTTTTGAAGAAATCCAAGGTACCTCCTTCCCCACTTTGCTGCCTTGCATGCTGATTTTCATTTGAGTTGATTCTTGGTTTTCTGGTGATGGTGCTGCTCTATATACGTTGGTGGTTGAGTTATGTTAGTGTTTAAGAATATAATAAACCTTTGATTACAATCCATTAAAAGTTATACTACCATCAATTTAGGCCCAAACTTGCTAAAATCTAAAGATTGACAGGTTATATAATTGGAGCCCTATTTACAGAATCCTGGAAATTTCTATACAAATTGTAGGTGTATATATGCGTATAGGAAATTGTTCACATGTTTCATGATTAGTTATTTATGAATCTTGTCCTCACTCCTCCCAAATTATGTTTTCAACATCATCATTATGGAGGTCAAAGTCTCGGAAAAGTTATAAAGTTTGAGTCTTTACTTCTCCTTGAAAGCAACCATGGTAGGATGAACACTATATGACTTTTGGTGGCAGCTTAGCTATAAATTTTCAGAAGACTAATATCACGTAATTTAGGATTTTTTTTCTGGAAGTTGAAACTGTTGACAATTAAAAAGGGTGGCTGCTAGAATTATTGATTTTAGTCGACTACAAGGAAAATTTAGAGGAAGTGGAAGTCCACAGAAGATTACTATCACAAAGATAATTGGGTTTGCCGCTAAAATTGGTCTCCTTACCCTGGATGCTCTGTATGGGTGACCTGTCTCATATACACTAAATTATTTTGATAGCCCTAATCTTTTTTGTTACAGTATCTAAAATCTAACTTTCATAATTTCAGCAGTAGGGGCCATCTGTAAAATACTCTCCAAGAGTCCAAATGATTTCTTCGTTGAGATTTTACTGTGTTAAATCATAGCTTCTGGGAATGGGAGAAAAATAATTGCTTGTCATTTTTTTTCTGAACTGAATGAATGGAAAGTAATGAACATGGAGTTAAATGACGGGGAAAAGACCTTAGTTGAATTGGTCACGGTGTGAGGTTGAATCCTTAAGAGTAGACACCAAAGTGAGATTACTTATCAATAAATATAAACTTGAAATCTACATTCAGATTCAATAATAGGTTTCAAAAAAAAAAAAAAACTCAAAAGAATATAAATGGTACCCATAAAGATCGATTATCTCCATGCAATCATCCCTAGGTATACCCTACTAACTATTGATTATTATCAGTCAAATCATTGACCAAAAGACCTATAATTGTAAGTCGATTGTAGAAAGATGAGAAAAGATGCAATAGACGAACAAGGCTAATTCATAATGAATCAAAGTTGACCACATGAAGGATTAAGGACAGAATGAATAAACAAGAAGGTGAATGAGTATGCCAATCAATAATGCCAGTCACGGTGACTTTTACACCTGACTGTGCGAGGGCACGGTGACCCTCAACTGGGCGGAAGAAAGGAAGCCCAGTTAGGGCAGCGGCCGCCTAGTGCGCGGGTCTAGAATCCCAGTCCTCTTTCGGTTTTTACGTGAGCTCACAGTGTTTTTACACCTCGTTGGGATCCCGACTTTAGACCAGTTTCGCTGACCCTGTTTTAGGATACCCAGGCGGGGGATCCTTGGTTTTCAGTTTTACGTACGAGCTCAGTTGCCCGTTACCGGTCGGGCTGTTTTTCTAGAGTGACTTTTCCGGGAAGTCCCTCTCACCCGTCTCAGTGGCGTAGTTGGGGAGTAGACCTATCCCTCTATTGGACCGGCCTTCCAACTAGAGGGCGAGACGGAAGAGCCTTTTGTTGGCTTCTTCACCGCTTGAGTTACTTCGCCAACAGCCATGGCGATTCTACATCTAAATCATCCATATCTATATATGCATCATCTAGAGTTACATTTAGGTTGTTACACAGAGGTTGAAGGGATTGATGTTACATCCAGATCATCCATATCTACATCTAAAACATCGAGAGTTACATCTGAAAGAGTACAGTTAAGGTTTGGAGGAAATAATAATTAAGATTAAGTTGATTTAAGGTGACTTTAATCCGATGCGAAATCCCTATAAGTTAGTGGACGTGTTGGGAACTTAGTTAGGATGCATTATACAACACCGCATGCCTACGGAGGCACCCCAACCCTAAGGTACCTTTAAATACCTTAGAGTCATAGTGTGAGGTGACACACAGACCAAGACCACAGACTATCCACTAACTTAAAAGGAAGAAATAACACTAAGGATCAAATCCATCATCGTCATATCCGTCCTATATCGAAAACCATGATATAATCTCAATGACAAGAAATTAGCAATTTCATGTGCCATTAAGTTCCAAGACATGATCTCCAAGACCTAGAGTCATGACCTTTATCTACATCATCTGGAGTTATATCTGAAACAATTGAAGTTAATAATTACAAGAGTTACTAGACTTAGGAATTAAAAATATAAATATATCTTCTCATCCCAAACTTTCCATCATCACTCATAAATATGATCTCTGGGTACTATGGGAATAAAATATACACTCAGTTACAAGAGAAATATGCTCATGTGGGAAATGTTGGGATAATGGCTGATCATAAGAGGTGCTTGCTAGAAATTTGGAAACCTTTTACATTTGCAAGTAGAAAGAAATTTTAAATTTGAGTTGCTCATGCCTCTCTACTTGCTTTCTTTTGTAAATAATAAATGCCTGTTATTTTTTTATAAGTTTTTGGGAGGTACCAGCAACCGCTGACGCCTTTTCTTCCTTGCACGCTTGGCAGGCAAACAGCCTGCAGTTCAGTTGCTATACATGGATTCAGAAGATAAATTTTATACCCAGCGGTATGGCTTATTTTGTGCTAGTTTCTGTTCAATGTATAACGTATTATGTTTCTTTCTCTTCAGTCAGATTTTGGGATATAATGTATGTACTGTCAGACTTTGTACATGTAAAATATATGGAAGTTAATGAAATGAAATAAGATTTTGGTGACCATTGTTCTATGTGGTTGTGGTTATAAATGTTGATTGTGAATGTCAGATGAAATTGTTTCATTCGCGAAAAATTTCCCCGTACTTTCAGTTGCTTAATGCGATAGAAATGAATGTTGTAATGCAAATTGTGTGATTAACGGGTACCCAGATCCTAGGGGGTTCACAACAGACCAATAGGTTGATGACCTAACCAAGGTCTATACACCGGCGCGTTGGTGTGCATATAAGGGCATATGAGTAATACGATCTCTCAAAGGGATCATACAGGTTCACTACTGAACCGGAAGACATGAGCTCACTCATGAGATATTGGGAAGAATCAAATTCCGTGCACGGTCGTCTCGCTTTGGAAGCTTGACTGAATTTGTAGGTTTGATATATACTTTTGGAAAGTATATGATCAAGACCTAGGTATGATATATGCTTTTGGAAAGTATATGATCGATACCAAATCCCAATGATCAAATGAGAAACTTAGTGATCAAACCCTGAAGAAGACAGTGTAAAATAGATCTTGATCTTCGGGTTGACCATGGGTCTTCCAGTATGCAGGATGTACAGGTATTGGGAATACCTGAGGGTGATGTGATCATAAACGATTGTATATCCATGACGCTTCCATTCCGAGGGAGTGATGAAACAGGTCTGGATTTTAGTGACTCCTTCCAGTAGAGAAGCAATCTGATCTTAGTCAAAGTGTTGGACATTGATCTGAATGAGATTTAGATTCAATGAGAAGATTGGATTTGCGGTCTTGATTTAATCAAGCATCTGTGGGAGGTTCGTACAATCTGGATTTGAGACGAGATCTCAACATCCAAGTCACTATACGTGGAACAATACAATCGCCCTGTCCTTATCTCCAAGTATCTGCGGAGAAAGCACATTATTCTTGAAAGGGTTCAAGAATAATTCTTTTGATGAAATATCCAAGCAAGGACTTGTTGATTAAATAAGATTTAATTATCAAGCTTGAATATGAATATGATTCATATTGTGAAAATGATTATCTAAGATAATTAAATGGGATTTAATTATCAAGGATTAAGAGAATGTGGATAACACTATCCATGATATATGTGTGTTATAAATGTGATTTATAACATACATATATAAGAGAGAGAATTTATGTAAATAACATTTGTTAATTAATAGTGTGGATTGGATTCACATTTATTAATTAATTGGAAATGCAATTTACTAATTAGTTTGGGTTGTGAATATGATTCACATAATGCTCAATGGCATGATTGAAATATTCACAAATTAATTTGTAATTAATTTGGTGGATATTTTTGTGATAATTGAGAGATAATGTAATATAATAAAAAGGAAAAATAGAGCCACCAAATTTAGAGGTGGCGTCACCCATGAAAGAGTCATGGGTGACGCCCCTTAATTTTAGGAGGCTATATTGACTCCATTTTATTATGATGATTAATCTCTCAACTAATTTATTTATGTTAAATTAAAAATGTGTTGATAATGTTGCAACATATATTTAATTTAATCATAAATAAATGTTGTTGGTTTTAACCAACAACAATCATAACCATTGATCTTACATAGACCAAGCCTAGCCGTTGGATCTATGAGTCCATGGATTGAGATCCAATGGATCCTAAACTAATATAAATAGAGGGCTAGGGTAGCCTTCCATGGTACATCATTAAGAGTTGTACAAGGTGACAACTCTCTCTCTCTCTCTCTCTCTCTTTTTCTCATTCTCGCCCTCTCTCTCTTTCTCTTCTCCATTAAGTGGCCGTCCACTTTGTGTTGAGAAAGGAGAGACTCTCGGCTTCTTCTTCGACGACTCGTGGATCTCCATCTTCTTTGGAGTTTCTTACTCTAAAGGAAGATGACGGATTTCGTTTGACGAAATCGGGGGAGCCATCGCTTGGATCTTCATCGAGGATTGCGGGAAGGAACGTGACTCATCATCGCGTCTGCAAGTGCGTTCTTCGTGGATCGGACTTAAGATAGGAGGATCTCTACTTTGGGATCTCGCGATCACAACCACGCTTCAAGAGGTATTCCTTATACTTTGTGGTTTGATGAAACGATCCGAGAAGTGTTCTCGTGATCATGTGGTTTCATCTTTAAAGTTGAAAATTTTAATTTCCGCTGCATCTAGCGACTAGTGCGACTAGTTGCCCCGATTGCATACGATGCGATCGACACGCTTCCGTGATGCGCTTGAGGATACTCAATATCCTTCAAGTGGTATCAGAGCCAGGTTGAATAAGGTTTTGGATATGATCCATAGACCTTAGACGATTTGGTTCTTGAAAGGGTTGCGAAATTTTTGCTGCATTTCAATTTTCGCACCTCTGTATAATTGAATTTTTCGGCACTGTTTAAAACGTTTAAACACGAAATTTTCAATTGGATTTTGTTCCCCATTAAACAAGGAAACCATAGGACTTGAGTTTACTAAATTTGGACTTCATTTGCTCAAGATATGGCTTTTTGAATATGACTATATTCACTGTTGCGGGAACTGCGGATTTGAACGTAATTAATGAGATGATTACGGTTTTAATCCGCCTTGAAATGCGTGAATTATCACTTGAGTTCTTTAATAAATCAAATAAGCAATCTTTGGAATCTGAGTTTGCATTTTTTGGATTTAAATTGATCAAGATAAGTTAATTTTAGTGATTGGGGGTCACTGCTGGAAATTAACAATTTCTTGATCTTGAACCTTGTGATATGTCATTCAATTATCATGATGAAAATTAATTGTTAATTTTCTGGAATAATTAGTGATAAATATTTGTGAAATATTTAAAGAGATAATTATTTCATTGAATGACACTTGCCTAAACCACAATGATGAGATATTAGATCTTGATCATTGGTTCATCAACAAACATTGCTTTCATGAAAACCATAGTTTATCCTACAATTGTTGTAGGACAACTTTTACATGAAAAACCCTTTTGCTTGAATAGGATTGGGGATTTGTCTAGCAAATCTCCTTATAATAAAAAATGTTTTGATTTATATTATATGGTATAATTTCGGTTGAAAAACCGATGAACATCTCAAAGTACATGATGGTCTATCTGGTATTATCCTTTCCCGAGGCGGATGTGGTGCCTAGTCGGAGAGCATTGGGGTAGCGGGTTGCAACGTATGTGGTCCGTCCCACTCTCGTCGGTACTGGCCATGACAGCGGGTAGGGACTGTATAATACCGGAGACAGACAATGTGTATTTTTCTAATTATTAAAATTCGAATAATACGTACTTTGAGTATATACCTACTATTCAAGTAAAAGACATGTTTGTTGATTGATGATTGGATCGATGATTAATTTAATGTGATTAAATTAATTATATCCAATAAGCACTCTATTATGAATAGATGTGTATTTCCCTTGGAAGAATTAATTATGTGAATATGATTCACGATAATTAATTACAATTTGAATATGAGGTGGAGGATCACATAAGTGACATCCATGGTCTCCCGTCAAGGCAAAGGATTCTGTCGCCAGTTGTTGTGTATAGGAGACGCCTGTCCGAAGTGACAGATCCTGTACATGATTTAATTGGATCGGGTTCTTTGCTTCTCGAAAGAGTAAGGCCGTATACGTAGTGACCCCAATATCGGGTCCTCATATTATTGGGGCGATATTGGATTGCGTATAGCGAGTATTAAGCCTGTTGACGGTTGGTTCAATTAATGACGGGTCAACATCATCTTAGGGGTGGTGGGCCCGGGTGTTAAAGACCGAATTGGGAAATGCAAGTTGGACTTGCAAGGAGGAATGTGTTCCCGCTTCTTTTTATCCGAGTTGTAGGTTCTCATATTATTGGGATGCAACGAAGATAGGAAAGGAGATCCCAGATCTTGCTAGAGATATAATGGTAAGTATATCTCTTACATTGAAAGTGATTAAGGGAATGAACTTTCAGTGTTGACAAGGCAAGACAACTTTGATATAAAAATTCCTAAATCAAAGTAAAACATGTATATATAATATATATATATATACACTTATGCAAATTTCTTATTTCAGATAATCCTTCATTAAACCCACTCAATGTTATACTCAATAATAACTAGTAAAATATCTTGGATTGGACTCATGATCCAGATATTGTACTTGCAATTGGACACATAATGTATGTGGTGCAGTGTGCAAGTTTCCTCAACATAATGAGGAATGACAATTATGTAAGATAATAAGACATCGCCTTAGGGTTTGTATGTCTCTGTAGTCTTGATCCTTCATCGAGTGTACTTTGGAAGTGACATGTCGATGGTGATCGTAATTGTCGAATAATCCTTATAAAATAAAAGAAGATATTTTGGCATACATATGTGCTCTAGACATTTATTCATGAATGACATGGTTCTCTGCATTGTGCAGAATGGTGGCTCGAAAGAGATGATGTATTCAAAATGTTTGAATACCTACCTGAACCTAAGTCTCTAAGAGTTAAGATGTATGAAGATATGATGAGTGTCATCATTCCATTATCTATACTCTAGTCATTCATGAAGCTTTATGATATTCATATTGTATGAATTTAATGAAGCATGTATAAATGTTGAATGCTCTTACATTGAATTCCTTTGAATTTAACATAAGAGATCCTTAGTCTTAAGCAATGGTTGTTTATAGATTAAGAGAGTGCAGTGGAAGCATGGGTCGGACCCGAGTAAGAAGGAAAGTCAAAAAGTTGACCTACTTCTGTGACTTCCATATGACATCCAAAGAGTTGGATGAATGCCAATACTGCAATAAGTTGATGTGTTGATAGTATGACTATCAAGTCTATCTAAAATCCTTAGTGAAGGACTCAGATAGAGCATCAGAATAATCTACATATAATCATTGACTCTGACTTTATTATAAGATAAAGTCTGACAATTGTATCTCAATCTTCTAATGACATTTGCAATTGGTTGCATATATATTAGAAGATTAGAAATTTAATCTTAAGGTTTAGTAAACATCTACATGGATATTGCTGTAATTGTTGCAGCAATCTCTATTGGATAGATAGACTTCATATTCTCAGTGGGAGAGCCCTTAGTCTTAGAGAATGTCTATATGACCTAGATATTAGAATACCATCATTGTTTGTTTCTAAATGTTGGAAATAAACTTGAATTCTGAGATAGAACTATCATAAAGAGTTATGATGGAAATATTTCAGATAGTAATCTAACATCTAGTGGACTCCATAAAATTAGAAAATTAATGAATGGTTCATTAAGATTTCTAATACTGAAAATCAAACCTTATAAGATCAATAGGAGGATGAAGATCATTTGACAATGATCTGGCATCAAGTCTTGGACATATGTCTGTTGATTTGATCAATAGACTAGTAAGATATGAAACTTTAGAATGTCTAAAATTTCAAATCTTACATACTTGTGAATATCCAAAGTAAAATGTCCAATACACCCTTCTTTGGGAATGGTGTTAGATGTCGAGGTATTCAAGATCTCATACATATTGATGTATGTAGATCATCTATATCATAGTAAACATTATGGATATGTAATATCTATTGATGATTACGTATGATATGAGATTTCTTCTCTTCACCTGAGAAACCTTTGAAATGTTCAAAGATTTCACAATTTTGGTTTAGAACCAAAAGTTGTAAATTTTAATTTCCGCTGCATCTAGCGACTAGTGCGACTAGTTGCCCCGATTGCATACGATGCGATCGACACGCTTCCGTGATGCGCTTGAGGATACTCAATGTCCTTCATCGTCCTGGTCGGAGTAGTACCTCCAAGTTTGAGTTATTTCATGTTGATGTCTGGGGTCCGAGTCGTGTACCTGATCATCAGGGACACAGATTTTATATTGTATTTGTGGATGATTTTTCTAGAGTGTCATGGGTGTTTCTGATGAAAAATAAATCTGAAGCCGGAAATATAATTATCCATTTTCTGAATGAAATACAAAATGTTTTTTCTACATCTGTGAAAATTGTGAGAAGTGACAATGCTTTAGAATTGTGCACTAACTTTCTTGCCAATTACTACTCATCAAAAGGAATTATTCACCAAACATCTTGTGCTCATACATCTCAACAGAATGGGATTGCTGAAAGAAAACACCGTCACCTTCTTGATGTCACTAGATCTTTACTTATACAGAGTCATGTTCCATATTCCTACTGGGGTGATGCAGTTCTTACTGCATGCTACCTAATTAATCGTATGCCTTCGTCTGTCTTGAATGAACAGATTCCGTTCTCACTTATTTATCCTGACAAGGATCTGTTCACTCTCACTCCTCGTGTGTTTGGGTCGGTTGCGTTTGTCCATCAGTTGTCGCCGGGTACTGACAAGCTCTCTCCTAGGGCTGTCAAGTGTGTCTTTGTTGGGTACTCCAGAACTCAAAAGGGGTACAAGTGTTTTGATCCTGTGCGTCGGCGGTATATGATCAGTGCAGATGTTACATTTTTTTTGAATCCATTATGTATTTTTCAGCATCTGGAGACAACCAGCTTCCACCTATACCACCTGATGCCATATACATGACACCACTACCACCTCAGATGCCATCATCAACACCACCACCACCACCACCCCCACCACAACAGCCTATCTCACCGTTCCCGTTTCATTATACCCGCAGGCTTCCTCCACCAGCTCATGGTCATGACTCGCCCACTAGCTCGCCTATGGTATGTCATGAGAATATTAATGTTGATGGATCTAACGACATTTTTGAGCAGGATGTGTTGCAGGTGCCAGATGAGCCTACAACTGATTTGGATATTCCAATTGCTTTACGGAAGTCGACGAGGAGTTGTGCTAAATATCCATTATCAGCAGATGACTTGAAACTTTTCTAGAATTTTCATCTCGACATCTTCTAAATTATGGAGCAGGAGTAAAAACTCGCGTGTATGTTTAGAAACCGACTTCCCTTCCGCCATAGAAAACTTTAAGAACTTAGCAACAGAGTATTTCTAAATACCGAGATCCTCAGTATTATACTTCCGGCCTAGTTCATCCATAGTTCCTTCACAATCTGCGTGGATGAACATTATACATCAAACAACGTGTTGGACAGAGCCGACAAGACCATGACACATACGATCACGTTCCTTCTTCGAAGATTGCGCTTTCTGGCTATCAGGTGTGTGGTTTTCTTGTTCCATCATTGGGCATTCAGTTTCAAGCATTGAGATAACCCTATGGTGGTTAATCAGATTTTCATGATTTGTTGCCAACGCTTGAAATTTGGACCATCGAATTTTTCAGGCATCCCGATCATATCGACCCTTGATTTAAACATGGTGTTTGACATGATTTTAATTCCGAATATCCTCTTTAAGATTGTTGTTAACATGATCATTAAGGAATACATTAAACAATAATTTCCATGATCAATACGAGTCAATGCATTACATAATAACAAGATTATAGTCATACATACCCAATTTATATAGCAATTACAAGATGCACGTAGGAACCAATCAAACCATTTATACAACATTTTATGGCGAGATCATGGCCTCAAATTTCAGTGAAATTCGGTCGAATTTCTGTCGAGTATTGATATCCAGTCGAAATCGAAATTCGACCGAAATGACCGAAATATGGGAGTCCTAGTACAAAAAATGATCGAAACGACCGAAATTCCGATCGAAATTCCACCGAAATTTTGTTTTGGTCAATTCCGAAATGGTGACCGAAACCGACATTTAGGGCCCTGGGCGAGATCTAGGAAAAACAAATCAATAATTAAATTGCAGAAAACAAGATAGAAAATAGATTAGATTATAGATCACCGAAGTGCCCATTATTGACTGTTCTTAGAGAGGATATTGCCCTTACAATACCTGTGCGAAGGGTACTGATGATCCGCTCCCAGGATACGACGGCATATAATCGTTGGCACACACACACCGACAATATCATCCACGAAAGTATCTAGGAGAACTGCATCTGAGAGAAGAAATTATTGTAGTTTGCAGTTGCGGTGGAACAACAACGAGCAAAAAACGAACGAGAATTTTCTTGCGAGTGAAGAAAACGACGTCCAAGGAAAAGGTATGAGAAGACCTAAAGTGCGGCTTCATATTCCAAAAACGCCCCAATGGATGCCACTTCATATTCTGAAACTGCGACTAGATCAGAGCCGTTGAAGTCGAGTCGAATTCCTTCATTGCGATCGAATCACAATAATCCGTAGAATTAATTTATTCGACCCGCTAATGAAACCCGCATTACAAGTATAGAGATCCGAGATCCGAATTGACTCTCCCGAGCCGGAGACGGAGCGGAGCGGAGAGTGTGTGTGGTCCTCCATTACTCATCTCTACTATTTTTAACAGAGCTTGGGTTGTGAACTCATATATGAGCCCACCAAAAGTTTAGAACTATTAGATGTGGTATTTAACTTCCACTTAAAACTCACATTGTTTCAAATTTGAGAATTCCCAACTTTCTCTCAAATGTCATTTGATTTCCCAATTGAAATCAAATTAAAAACCAATGTAATTGCAAAGGTTTACCAAATTAAAACCTAATTACATTAATATCAAATACAACAATTTCCATGTAATAGGCTTTATTTGGTAGTTCTGTTTAGAAGCATGCTATGTCCTTGTATGTAGATCCCTTCTTCAGATAATTTCAAAAAAAAAAACTTTCGTATGTTATTCATGATTTGTGAATTTTGCCGAAAATTGTTATTCTAATAATTGCTTTAATTAGGCTGAACTGAGGGCTAGTGTATTCGAGGCCATTGAAGATGAGGATCATGCACTTGAAAATGAAGAGGGTGTTACACCTGCATTACTTGGAAGTTGCAATGATCGTGCTAAGCAGTTACATGCATCACCATCAGGTTCCTAATGTCCAGTTAACAGAAAATGTTCAATATTTTATTACCCTATCTTACAAGGGGTCCCTTTTTCAATTCAATCACCGTTTCCTTGGGATTTTAGAGTATTTAGTGTCAAGTTTTGAGCAAAATTGTGTCCTTTCTGACTTTCTGTCTAGCATAATAAGATTTTGGATTGTTACCGTCGATCTTTATTTGTTGGTAGTCGTCTTTCAATTCTTGTAGGAAGGCTTCTGACTGCACTTGTTTGTGAATACCTGGATTGGGCTCAACTAGGTCACACTCTCAAAGTTTACCTGCCAGAGTGTAATTTGGTACTTCATTGTATTTTCTGATTCTATTGCCTTTTTCTAATATGCCCGAAGTTTTATTAGCAATTTGATTTGTCAATTTAACTTTCTGTTAACTTTCTGCCCCAGCAAAAAGACTTTTGGAAATCTGAGTTGAGAGATTTTGCCAGTAAAAATGGATATGACTCGAATAGAAGTCCAGAAAGTGGCCCACTACTATTAGACGTTCTGGAAGGTTATCTGAAATACGAGGTTTGGTATTTTTGTTTACTTGTTTCGGGAACTTTATTAAAGACCGCAGTTTCAGTATGTAAAAATCTGAAGTAATATAATTTATGAAATACTTGATTATGCATTTGAGTTTCAAATTCATAAATGTTCTCTCATAGTTTTGGGAATTCGATCTAGATGTAATTTTTGGATAGATTCCTTAGTTATGTGATAGCGGATGCATTTGGAGGACAAATGTGGCAGTGAAAGTTGAGATCTTAATGTCTTTATTTGATGGGAACACAATGTTACTAAGGTGTATAGAAGAAGGTGGGCAGGGCACTATTGGACGGCTTTACATGTTCATGCTCACTTTGTTGGAGAGGAAAGGCTGATATCGAGCACTTGTTTCTCATTCCCATTGGCTCTGGTGGTATTGTCTATTCCTTGATTGGTTATATCCTCTAAGAATTCTTTTTGGACATTTAGGGAGAGTACGTCTTACATGGACCAGTGACAATGCGACTTTTGCTAGACAAAGGGCAAAATGCAGAGAACCTGGGGTGTTTTGGGCTATTTGGCTTCTTAGTGATGTCGCTGTCTTCAGGAACACAGTGCATAATGTGGAGAATATTAAATACTTTGTCATGCACTTCTAAACTTGTGTGAGGGAACATGATTGGTGTGCATAGTTGTTTGTGGTGTTATAACTTATAAGCCCTCTTTAATGATTTTTATAATTTCAATATATATATTTGAATGGCCATTAATCCGACAATCATCACAATAAAAAGATTTCTCAGTTACTTTTAGGTCTGACTTGGTTAATGGATTAAGATTCAGGAAGATGCTTTGGGAAGCGGGAGGATCGCTCATTTTACGGTTGGGTGTTGTCAAGAATATAAAATAATACAGAGAGATGAGAGAGGAAGACCATGGTTGTTGCTAATTCTAAAATATACTTGGAGGAGTCTAACGGTTTGTTACTCTTTCCTATCATGACCGCAACATTTTGATTTCAATTTGTTTCGCCGCTCATTAAGAGAAATTTATATAATTTCATTGATTGCTGATATCGTTGGAAATAGCAGCAATGAGTTTAAAAATTGATTTTTTCTCCCGAATATTAGGGCTCCCAATATAATTTAATCAATAAATAAGATAGCATTGCACCTTTATTAGCTCAAAATAGGTGTAATCAAGAGGCTTGATTTACATCATGTATGGCATGTTGAAATACAGATGTCCTAAAAAGTATAATATGCAAATGTTTATATAGGACTACTTGGTGCTATATTCAACTACAATTGTCTATATACGATCAATCACATATGCTTGTGTCTCGGGAGGGGTCGTTGTTACTATATGTACACGCGGTAGTTGGGTTTATGTTTATGACCTTCCTCCTTAATGGGGACAAAGTACCCTCATCTTGTGGTGGCCTGGGTGCGGAGTCCTTGAAACTTAATTCTAGAGTAATTGATACGGAAATTGAAATGGCTTGATTATGAAGTCAAAGTACATGAGGTAGGGAGAAAATCAAATATATAAGTATGCCGTTTAGGCTTTTACACAAAAAGGAAATGACAAACCCTTAGGGCATTCGAATTGTAACGCTTCCCTCAAGTTGAGCATAGCTACTATCCCTCATAATTAGCTTGGATATACGTATAGTAAAGAGAGTGCGACTAAGGGGTTTAGTGAACACCTATGCCATCTGTTTTTCTACATTCCTGGCTCAATATGGATGTCTCTTCTTAATCATTTCGTGTGTACATTGACAATCTATTTCTACGTGCTTTGTTCTCTCATGAAAAGTGGGTTTGTTTGCAATAAGTATGTCGTTGAGGTCATAAGATCCCTGAAGACAATGTTGCAGGGACGTGGTTCCCTTCTATCATGATTCTGGCCTCTACCTTATCACTAGCATATTGATCTCTTCTCCGTCATACCCACCTCTTGGAGGTCCATCGTTCACCAAAAACTTGATTTTGGTAGGTTTATTGGCATTAAGGAAGGGCTTTGTGATATTGGCAATCAGAGAGTTTTCAATCAACCTTATCAATTATGATTTCCCCTCAAATGAAATCGCTTAGTCTTGAGTTGCAACGGTTCTCGAGTTCAAAGGTAGGGCCTCAAGTTGCTAGGAGATTTCTATGGTGCTAGCAATGTCTTTGCGTTGTGCGTCAATCGTGGAAAATGTCTTTATGCCTTTCAACATGTTCCCTGAGGAGGGTTCAATGTAAGGCTATCCTTTAGACCTCGAGGATGAGCCTATTGTGTTCTTACATGGGTCTTCCCGTGGTGCATGGTAGGCTACGACTGGTGGGGTGGATGTTAGGAATTTTGCTAATTAGGAAGTCTGCTTGCCTTTCTAGGGGATGCTCTTAAAGGTTGTTCTTTCCATCATTTTGATCTTTTTCCTCTCCTCCCGTCAGCTCTCAATATGGGTGGTTGAATGACTGAAATCTGTAAGAAGACATTTCTTATGATCTTTCTCTGGCGAGTCATTGGGTCTCCTTCTAGTTGATTTGGAAGGCGGTGCGATAACATAAGGACATTAGTAGCATGGGGGTCCTCATCACGAATGAGATGAACAATTCATGCGAAGTAGCCTTGTGTAAATGAGGTGATGTGTTAGACCTGCTTTTTGGTTGGTGCTGAAGATATATGGGGTCTTTTGCATTTCATCGGTTCAACCTAGCGATATCTTTTGAAATTTGCCATATTGTTCTGGAGATCACTTCCTCTCTTCGACATGTTTTTGGTCATGATGGTGGTATAACTTATGGCAACTGGCAAGATGATTTGTCTAAGGAGAGGGTTCTCTTTAATTGATTCCTTCGCCTTTTGATGCTGACTTTGAATCAAGGGTATGGGTAACTCGAGCTTGGTCTAGTGGCTCTTGGATCTTGTTGCTTCATAGTAATCTCTTGGATTAAAGAATGATAGCATTTTCGAGGCTATCTAGGGTCTTCGAAGTAGCATCATTGCAGGACTTGGTATGATGGGAGATTAATGATCAAGAAGACATACATGGTCTTTTATGCCCGTCGATTTTCAATCATGTAACTCAGTACATCAGATTATAGAATTATTTAGGGCTAGAAGTCCTTATCGAGGGTCAATGTATTGCTTAGGGGCTCGAAGGGCACTAGTTTTTCAGGGGACAAATGCTGTATGTCCGTGCTGCTTAGGTGATATGGATGATATAGACCACATGTTCTTGATGTGTGGTAGTTCCTGCAGAAGTTTGTGATGCGGTTGTCATCAACATGTTGATTTATGGCAGTGCAACGAGTTTTTTAGCCTCTTTGGATTCAAATTACAGTGGTTTGGACAGAGAAAGGTCCTAGTTGTGCTCCTTATTTAGGCTATGTGGTTGGCGTAGTACGGTGTGATGTTGTCAAGAAAGATTTAAGCGATTTTTCTAGCCTCTTTGGATTCAAATTAGAGTGGTTTGGAAATTCTTGATATTTTGGAGGATACGTGGGATATCTTATCGTATCAACTAGCAGAACGAAGTGGTTTTCAAAAGATAATTCTGGAGGAGGACAAAAGCATGAGGCTGAATGGAGGCAATAACAATGTTGCAAAAAGCGGTAGTCAGTATTCAGTCGGTAGGGTCACTGATTACTGATTAAATGGTATGCAGGAGTTTAAACGGAAATTAAACGTGTTATGCGATTTGCATTTTTTTAATTAATAAAAAATATTACAGATATATAATTAATAAAGAAGTATAAATAAGTTAAAAAACATAATCAAATATTCACACTATAGATCAAATATTGTCAAATTCAAGGAAATTTTCATTTAAATGTCGAAACAAACAACATAAACATCTAGAATCCATAGCCAACTGTCAAAATTGACAACACAAACAGTTACAATTCATAGCATGGATCTAAAAAAGTCACGAATAACACAAAAGTCTATGACCAAACCATTTAAACGACCGTTAAATGCCGCTTACACGCCCACCCACATATGAGCCCAACTTTAACTAGTCGGTGCAGTCGAGGACCACATAGCATTTAAACTACCGTTTAAACCGTATTTTGCATCCATGGACAACAATCCAGACAACATCGGGTTAGAGAAGGGGATGCTAACACTAAGTTCTTTCACTCGGTCATCAATAGAAGGAGGATGCAAAACTACATCCAATCAGTGTTAGTGGGGAGCGATCGATTTGATGGTGACAAGGAGGTGGGTCAGGATGTCGTAAAGTTATCAAAGTCTCCACTGTATCTGGAGGTGGAGGAGCCAAGTGGCCTCTTCACTGATGTCGGAGCAGGGGAACGACCTTATCAAGGATTTTTCCTTAGATGAGGTTTACAACACTGTTTGGGAGCTCAATGCAGATGAGGCACCGAAACCAGATGGTTGTCTTGTATTTTTTAAGGAATTTTGGTCTTTTCTTAACAGTGATGTTATGGACGTGATTAAAGAGTGTGTGACGGGAAACCATGGGTTCGAGAGATTGAGTGTGTCGCTTATTTTCCTTCTCCTAAAGGAGATTTCAGTGAGAGTGGAGGACTTCTACATGATTGCTCTCTCCAATGCAGTCCATGTGATGGTGGCAGAGGTGCTGGCTAACCGTTTGTACAATGTCCTAGATGATCTTATTGATGAGATCCATACTACTTTTGTCCTTGACCCTTTGATAAGGGACACCATTGTTTAGCCTCAGAAGTAATAGGAGATTGGAAGCATAGAAAGGCTTGGGTATTTTTTTGGAAGATTGATTTCTCAAAGTCTTATGACAACATTGATTTGGTGTTTCCTGTGTGCAACTTTGGTGAAGTGCGATTTTCCAGATCTCTAGATCTCCTGGATGAAACATTGTATCATCACGACCTCGTGATGGTCTTAGTGAATGGGAAGCTCGATGGGGTTTTTTTTCCAATCGCAGTGGGGGGTTAGGCATGGATGTCTACTAGCCTCGTTACTTTTTGTGCTTGTTGCATATATTCTTGCAATTGTGGTGGGTAGGACAAGTGGTGCAAGGATGAGGCACGTCGAGTTACGATAATGGTGATATTTCCATCTCGTTGTTACAATATGTGGATGACACAATCTTTTTATAGGAGTATGTTTAGATATCAGAGGTATAATCATAATGCTTGACATTTTTAGAGAGCTATCTGGACTTGCTATTAACCGATCCAAATCATTTTTCGTGCCATTTGGTTTTTCTGAGGTAGCAGATTGCGTGATGATTGCCTCATCCTCGAGTGATAGTTTTCCTCTAAACTACTTGGCGAAAGATTGCATCAGTCTGATTGGCTGCATGTGGTTGAAAGGTTGGAGCAGAAGTTGGCAGGTGGAAAGCTTCCCACATGTCTAAAGGTGGTGGACTTGTGCTCTTGAAGGCAATTTTGCAAATGGCCTAGAGTTTTTCATGTCTATCCTCATTGTTCCTGAGGAATTCGTAGACGTCTTTAAAGCTTGTATGAGAAGATTTCTATAGGGTTCATATGATCTATGATTTCAATTCTTCCATGTTTTAGCATTAACATATTGTTCCATGGAGCTAAGGTCCGAAATATGGAATAAACAAGTATTTCCATGACTCTACCAACTGGTCAATTCTGTTCCACAATAATGGTACGCACTTGGTGAACTGGGACATAGTCACCCTTCCTAAAATGGGTGGTAAAAATTTGGGGAAATGAGAATGATCTTGCTTGTCATTTGTTTGTAGGATCTATGACCTCCTGTCGCATCTTTCCCTTCCACTAAGATCACGCCATTTGATGACAACATTATGGAAAGGGGTTTGTGCAATGATTTACGATTTGATGCCACATGTACGACTTGTTGTGGGAGATGGATCGTCTTTTAAATTCTGGATGAACAAATAGACTGAGGAAGGATCTTTGAAGATTCGTTTACTTGGTTGTTTGCCTTATCTACTAACCACGAGGCATTTTTTGCAACGTACCCGGGTTGACACTCAGTTGACGTCGATTTTCTCATCGGATTTTTCTGACCAACATCTCCAAGTTCTCCTCAACATGATGGATCTCACTTCCAGTTTTGCAG
The DNA here is from genome assembly GCA_037367405.1 of Ottelia alismoides. Lineage (NCBI taxonomy): Eukaryota > Viridiplantae > Streptophyta > Magnoliopsida > Alismatales > Hydrocharitaceae > Ottelia > Ottelia alismoides. The sequence goes on from JAZKJV010008603.1 coordinate 566,748, forward strand.
GCTCGAGTACAAGATGTGATCACTGGATTTTGAGGGATGGAAAATATTCAATCAAAAAGGCTTACGTTGCCCTCATCGCCTAGCCTAACCCCACTTTGGGGGTCATGGAGAGGTAGTATACTTTCATTTGAACGCTTTGTATTCCTATGAAGACAGTTTTTTTGTGTGGATTTAACAGAGAGAGAAGACATTGACTAATGTGTACTGTGCTACTTATCACCCATGAGAGGATAGCTCCTGTCACACTTGTAGTTTAGCTCCAAAAGACATCGATTATTTGTTCTATACTTGCCCTTGCACTCGTCGCGTTTAGGAGCATGCGGATATTCCTTGGTTAGATATCTCTTCACATTCTAGCTTTTGGGCTAGCCCACTTGCAAACAATTCAGACCTGCGACAAAGGTGTGGCGACTGATATCTATGATGTGGGGTATTTGGTTAGCGTGCAATGGAATCATTAGGGGGGATTCTGTATTGAGAATGTAATGCATTTGGCTCGATCTCTGCTCAAGACATGGCTCTTGTAATTTAATCTGTTTTTCCTTAATACATTTTGGGGTGGGTGCCATTGCAGGTTTTCCCCTCTTTTCGATTAGAAAAAGATAGTATGCAGACAATATAATCAACCACTCCAAGGCTCTCTCCTAATCTCGGTTTTTGTAATTCTCATTCAAATTTTGTGAATATAAAAGTTTTGATGTGCAACATTTTTGGTGTTTGCCACTTTTTGCATTAAAGAAAGTTTTTTTGAGCGGCAAGCCTCCAGAAGAGGAACACCCTAATCACATATATTTTGCATCAAACAAAGTTGAAATTGGTGAGTGGCATTAGTTGATGTAAAAATACCAATGAACTTACTTTAAAAGATTGAGTTAGTTGATGTTATTCTTTTTTGTCATCTTGATGCTTATTTTCTTGCGAGAATTCACATTAATGTAGGAATGATGCTAAAACAAATATTTGCTATTTAGCATGTCGTAATGGGTGGATAAATTTTGACATGACGACATACTATGTTTTCGTGGTTAAAAGACTAAAATCTGGGTTCGGATTTTTTGCTTAATGGTTGATTTAGGAAAGAAATTCCTGAAGATGCATTTGCGTACTTGGTTCATAAAGATGAAGATGTTAATGAGTGTGATACTTTTAAAGGGAAAAAAGGGTAGATGCCCAAAAGGTGCGCTTCCCAACTCATATAGATAAAAACACATTTTGAGGTACCAAAACCAAGATGGGCATAGATCCATGACATGTTGGTTCTTGTTGAAAGATCACGTCTTTCCTGGCTAGGCTAATTCCCAACCATCCACTCACTGTAGGAATCCACTCAATGGTTTGAGCCGTGTCCCATATATCTCTAGAGCTAGCAAAAATCCTACATCCCACAAACCATCTGAGTACCATGTGCATGCACTACTCACCCCTTGGAAGCGCCTAGTTGTTTGACTGATTATGCATCGCACTCATCTAATAAGTCAATGAAAGATCTTGACTCGTAGATGGATCTTCTAGATCCAGATCCTCTTGCAATGTTAAGCAAAGATACCAAGATTTAAAATCGTTGTTTTATACATGATCTTATAGGTACTATTGATAAAAAATTCCCCATCATACCACAACCATAAATCACACTCATGTGACGGCCCCTCAACAATGCTAAAAACTCGGACATTGACATGAACTCCTCCACCCTTTCATCTAAGAGCTTAGAGGAGAACAAATGGGTTCAAACACCATTCGACCAAGCATCCATAACTTGCAATTCTTGATCAACAACCTCGGTGAACAATTGTTATGTGGAAAAAGAGTAAAAAAAGTGCCCCACCTTGGTCCAATCGTCCGGCTAAAAGCTTAAACCACCAACATTACCCACCACATACCTCAAAGAGGGTAAAACCTTGAAAACAACAAAGTAGATCCATTTTCTAAAAGTAGAGGGCAAGGTGACATCGTGACATCGTCAACGTGAATGCGCATGCTAGAATTGACATCATAAATCAAATCACACCATCTTACACCATAAATGGGAATGATCTTCCCAAATATACATGGTCCACTTAGCATGGAAAGTCTTGTTCATCTCTTTAATGCTCAACACACCCATACTATAGATATAAACGTACGTCACCACCTTCTACTATACTTGGGTAATACCCGAAGCCTCTCTTGAAGATGATTAGAAAAAAGTCCTCATCAAGTTCTTAAGGCAATTCTGCACCCCTATTAACATTAAATGAAACAATATAAGAAAATTGGGATAACATGAAGAACAGTCTTTATAAACACTAGATCATCACCCTTGAAGGCAAGCTGCCTTCCAACCATCGAGCTTTTTCTCAAGTTTTTCCACCAGTGACAACCAATCCTCTTGTTGAAGCCCACATACTAACGTCATGTCCAAATAGGTAAGATGTAGACACCCTCGTGATCTTTGGAATCGCCGCATATGCAACCGCCTCCTTAAGCATCACATCGAAATGGACAAAGGAGGATTTCCATCATTAATTCGAAGCTTATAAGAGTATCAAGATAGATCCCCTTGCATTCGGAAATCTCACCCCCCAGAAAGTAAATTGTATCTTCCACATAATTGATTATTAGGATAGAGAGCTTGCCGTGACTATAGCATGTACGAAGATCAACCATCATAGATGCGCCATCAATCACAAGAACAAAAATGAGGGGCAAAAGTTGACCACCAATCACGAGTGGGGAAAATTGGGTGTAGGTTGACCATTTACCAACATTGAACAAGACATCATAATAATGCATTTTTTCATTTATAGGATCCCATTTTTGAAAAAATCTACATTGATAAAAAGAGGCCCACATGAATCTCCAGTTCAAGCAATCACAATGATTTCAAGAATTTACCTTCCAAGGCATCCCCTTGACCTTGCCTCTATTCCAATCGACAATAATTTCTATTGTCATAACCACACTACCAAGCGATTACTATTCAAGGATAAAATCAAACTACACCTGAGAAATAAAAGATATTGAAACTTCTTTAAAAGGATTAACCAACAACTTTGCCACAATGACATAAATAATGTTAGACAAAACGAATAATATGAAAAAGACAATCCAGAGAGCCACATCCCTCTTAGGTAGCATGAAAATCAAGGAAGAATTCAGTTGTTCAAAATTCTATATCCTATGCCTAATTTTGTCTAATATATCCATGACATCATTCTTAATCACATATCGGAATTCTTTTAAGAAGACGGTCATGGCATCAACCATTGTCATCATTGATATTATGTTTAAATCGATGCTATATAATATCACCCATGTTGCTTGATTTTACTATTCCTTTTTGTAAGTAAAGAAGCTTGGAAGGTGTTTTTATATAAACTTCAAATGTTGACTTGTTGGGAATGTTTGCTTGTATAACTACTCTTAGTATTAACAACATATTGTGATTTAATAACACAACCTTAAATATCATGACATATCGATGATATATCATAGATATGTTACTATCGTCAGATCGGCGATAATGAAGGAGGTATAACTATGTTGGTGATAATATCACCAACAACATAGATTCCTTCAATTTTTTAAGGGAATCGCGACCGATATGGGCATTTCTTTCCCCATTTTGCCTATATCACCTTAGCAACCTTTGCGGTGATGATATGCGCTAGTCGTAATATATATTATAAAAGCAAAAACAAGCCTCAATTTCCAAAGCAGATATTTACATGGCCATTAATTGTAAACATGAACCCTTAAACTTAATTTTGTTTCAGGGTGTTTCCCCCGAGCCCTACATTGTGTGTGTGCGTGAGGAGGGAGGGGGACACCAACCCCAACATACCCCTCATTGACTCATTCACTGATGGACAGCGGGCTTCGCCTGTTAGCATTCGAGGAGGTTGGACATGTTTTATAATGTGTCTAGTTGAAGAGATAGGTTGCGACTCAAGGATTCTCAAGATTTTCAACAAAGTTCACGACATGTTATAATGTTATATAGCATGCATGTGCTTAATATATGTTTAAATTTAAACTTTTTTTGTGCTCTTAATTCTTAATTCTAATAAGTGCCAATTTTTTAACTTATTTACGTACCAAGTATTCTTACTATTGTAATGATATATTGTGGATTTTGAGTTTATGAGACTGTATTATTTGTTATTTCAACTTATTTATGCGTTCTACATGACTAAACTCTTAATTGCTTGCATGACTTAGTACTGCATGTCAGTCTGCACAGTGATTATGCTGACAATACTAGTACAAAACTTGTGTTTAGACCTTCACTTTATCAAATAAGTGTGTATTTCTATCTTATTGATCCAAAAACATTGAAAACTTCAATTTATAGAAACAATATAGCCTTTTCCATAGTTTTTGGCAATTTCGGTGATGTGTCGATGATATGTCGATTTTCGGATTCGGTGAAACGACACCGAAATCAACAAATAAGGCCATGTTTAATGCTATCACTTATCAGTGGGACCCCTGTTTTTGAACCTTTTTGGCAATGGTGATAAAACAACTTTAAAACTGATCACAAAAAATGCATACATATATTTTACATGCTACTTTATTAATATTTAATAATTAATAGGTACTACTTAGTGAGTATTAGCAATCTAGTGATATGGACCCATGTAAATATTATCTTTATAGTTAGAAAATTCTATTTTAATTCATTTTCCATCTTTCAAAATAATGCTTATATAAATAATGTTGTTCATAATCTATATGTAATTATACGCTTTTGTTCGATTTCCAATATAGCCCGACCTTTTGTTTATGGTATTTATACATATCACACGATGTAGTATATGCTAAGATGCTAAATACACCTCCTTTATGTCTATAAGTTGTTATATAAAAGTCTACTTATTTTCTTTGTAATATCTTCCAACAATCAACATTCAACACGGTATTATTCACACCATATGTGCGATATAATGTGTATAAATATGCTAAATTCCATGAAAATGAGAAGTGATAGAGAAATGAATGAGGTATCCAGAACAACTTATATTTTAAATCCTAGAAAAATAAAACAAAGAATATAAAGAATTTATTCAAGCAAAATATTCAATGAATCTTTCATATAGGAGTGTATATGCATGCTATTGTTTTAAGAACTATGACGATCTTAATTTGCTAGCAATTCACTTTTTTGTTCCATTGTCAAGATTTCCACCAATATGTGATTTATCCCCTTCCAAACATACCGATACCCTATTAATAGATATATTTCAAATCTCGAGTCAAGATAATCATTCTACTTCATACTAGTGTTGTCAAAAGCCCTCCGGGCGCTTGCCTAGGCTCCCAAGTGAGGCGAGGCGAGGCCCTAACGCCTTGCCTCTTTCCAGGCGAGGCGTTTTGCCTCAGGCGCCGCTCAGGCGAGCGCCTGGCTTGAGGCTCTAGGCGCATGCCTTGAGCACCTAAGGCAAAAGTAAGGCTTTTTGTCGACTTTGTGTGATTTTTATCATGGCCTCAAATTTCAGCAAAATTCAGTCGAATTTCCGTCGAATATCGATATCCAGTCGAAATCAAAATTCGACCGAAATGACCGAAATACGGGGTTCCTAGTACAAAAAATGACCGAAATGACCGAAATTCATGTCGAAATTCCACCGAAATTCCATCGAAATTCTGTTTTGGTCGATATCGAAATGGTGACCGAAACCGACATTTAGGGCCTTGATTTTTATCCATGTTTAGGTTTTTATATTAGATATATATTAGTTCTAAGTATCACTAACACACATGCTTATACATATGCACACATGTATATGTAATTTACACACTTCTATTTCGTATATGTATACATGTACATTCATGTTTTAGCTCTAATATTACATATACTTTTTGACTAAAAAGTATATATTCTTCTCTATATTTATTAGCTTGAAGTATTATAAATACTATATATACACACATATAAATAGACAAGACACACATGTATACATAAGCATCTGCGCATACTCATACATAAACACATACACATGTATGAAAATATATACGCGTACATATATACACATACATACAAATACACACATAAACACAAATATTTAATACATATACATACATATGCAAGTACATGCATACATTATAGATATACATATTAATAAATAGCGGATTGATCGTAAAATATAATTTGGTGATAGCATATACATATACATAGACATGTACATGCACACATTTATATACACACTTCTAAACACGCCCACAAATAAGTTGGATTGGTTTTAAATTGAAATATAAGCTATACACATATATTTACAACTATGCACACACACACACACACGTATACGTACACATTTATATACGTGCATGTAAACACACCCACAAATATATTGGATTGGTCTTAGATTGAAATATAAGTTATACATACACATATTCACAATTACACATACACACACGTGTGTGTATGCATATATTACATAGACTCGTGCATAATTTATTTATTTTTATATATGGCGCCTTGCTTTTCTCAGGCGAGCGCCTAGCACCTCGGGCATTTTGCACCCCCTAACGCCTTGGAGCGCCTCTCGCTTTTAACAACACTGCTTCATATGAGAAGGGACCTAATGGGGCTAAATTCTCCTAATAAATTTCGACAGAGAATTGTGATTGGATTTTAGAGAATTAACCTTTTAGTCTAATATATATTTCTAACACTCTCCATTAAGTTGGAGCATAAAAGCCTTAGCTTGAAAGAAACCATTTCCACATATTCCCTTGGCATATATTCATGAGAGATGAGATGATACCTTAATGAAGGATGTAATGCCGAGAGTACACCTCTACATAGCTAGGACTTTCCTCGGGTCATGGCTTTTGTGATATGGTTTTATCCTAAGCAGTGCAGTTTGAGTCCATTCTAAGTAATAGTGGTCCTCTCTGAAGATTTGAAAGTGGGTCTTTCTTATAAGCGAATCCTCATATAAAAGCATTAAAGGCAGCTTCTCACTTATAGAGATCACAAAGGGTGAGTTTTTATACATAGTGAAGGGTTCTCTCAATTAGGAACTTAAAAGTAGAAATATCTCGTACTGGATGTACCATGAACAAGGATGATGATTGAAATATACACCTCTCTTGTGGGATAGAAGGAACTAATACTCCCTCTTTCTTCCATATATATCGGAGTTGTGGAGTAATCCAATTAAGTTGGGCAAAGAAACATGGGAAACAAACTTCCCTTTTATCATTTAATTATTTTTTTTCCTTTTAACAATAGTTTTTTTTTTCATTTTCGACAAATTTTCTTATTTTAATAATCCATTTTTGTTTTGAAATGCTGTTTTTTCACAAATCAATTACCTTGTAAGACTAAAATGTAAAAACTCAATAAAAATAGTATCCTGGCTTAATGCACATAATGAAGCAGGCATGCATCTTATCCCCTCCATAGTCCTTTCCGACAGATAAAATATGCTACTCTCAAGGGGTGCCACCTAACTGGAGGTTGCTAGTGTGTCATGCCACCTTCGTTGTTGCTGCTTGCGCGGACCATCTCATCATTCGCTGTCTTTTGCTGCGATGTCATCTCAATGACGATCACGATTTTGGAGGCACAATCATCTAGGCACAATCAGATGATTCTGCAATCATCTCTGAACGCCATTCGCTATCTTTTCCATGATGAAGGCATGCCATTTGGGTACGATCTATATGCACTTGATAGAAAGGCGCTCGATACTGGAAGGATAACACCGGAATGTGGTGGATCGTGAGATGATATTAGATGCATCGGAATCTTGAGAAGACCGATCGGGAGGGAAGGCGATCGAGCAAGAGAAGGTGCTGATGATGGGGGTGGGTCGCGATGCTTGAGAGGCATGGTGGTTGATGAAAGGATGTTCAATCCCCTCTTTGAATGGTGTTGGAGGTGATACTGGGTGGAACCTTAGTGCATAGATGATTGTGCCTAGATCGGCGGTGATAGGATATTTTGGCTTCGAAGTAGCAACGATCATAAGAAAAACGGCGAAGCCTTCTCTCACTATAAATTGGGTCGGCTTCGAAGTAGCAACGATTATGGATTGGAAAAAATCAATGATAAAACAACAATTAAGGATGCTGAAGAAGACCAACGATTGGAGAAAACATGTGATGATTTTCAAGAGGATCGGAAAAGACAAGGGGATGAGACCCAACAATGATGGAGGTCATGGTCCAAGAAAAAAATCCTTGTTTCTTTGCCACCATTTGATGACTTATGGCCATGGCAAGACGTCCTCAACGATCTATACAACAACAACAACAAACCCTTTTCCCACAATTAAGTAGGGTCGGCGGTGATAGGATTTTTTGGCTTCGAAGTAGCAACGATCATAAAAAAACGGCGAAGCCTTCTCCCACTATAAGTTGGGTCGGCTTCGAAGTAGCAACAATTATGGATTGCAAAAAAATCAATGATAAAACAACAATTAAGGATGCTGAAGAAAACCAACGATAGGAGAAAACATGTGATGATTTTCAAAAGGATCGGAAAAGACAAGGGGATGAGCCCCAACAATGATGGAGGTCATGGTCCAAGAAAAAAAAATCCTTGTTTCTTTGCCACCATTTGATGACTTATGGCCATGGCAAGACGATCCTCAACGATCTATACTACAAAAACAACAACAACAAAGACTTTTCCCACAATTAAGTAGGGTCGACTACATGGATTCTTCGCCTCCATTCAGATCTACCATGGGCCAATCCCGGGCTTATATCCACAAAACTAAAATCCCTTCCTATGGTCTCTTTCCAACACTTCTTGGGCCATCCTCGCCCTCTCTTAGCCGGCTCAACATCCCAACATTCACATCTCCTAACTGCTGCATTAGCTGATCTTCTTTGCAAATGTCCAAACCATCGTATGCGGTTTTCTCGCATCTTATCCTCGATTGGAGCTACACCAACTTTCTTTGTGATTGCATCATTCCGAATCCGATCTTTACACGTGTGTCCACACATCCACCTTAGCATTTTCATTTCTGCTACATTCATTCTCTGCACATGTCTATGGTTCACAGGCCAACATTCAGATTCATAAAGCATAGCAGGTCGCACGGTTGCTTTGTAAAACTTTCCATCTTTAAAGGATTTTTTTATCACAGAGAACAACAGAAGCTCCTCTCCACTTTAGCCAGCCTGCATTTATTCTATGAGTAACATCTCCATCAATTTCCCCATCATATTGCAAAATAGATCCCGGATATCTAAAGGAATCTCTCTTCTGAATGTTATCGTCACCAATCTTCACCTCGATTCCTTCACCATTGCTTCCATCAAATGTGCACTCTATATATTCAGTCTTAGCCCTACTTATACGAAATCCTTTATTCTCCAACTCATGTCTCTAGACCTCAAGCTTCTCATTTATTCCATCTTTAGTCTCGTCAATTAACACAATATCATCAGCAAATAACATACACCAAGATAACTCATCTTGAATGTGACTGGTCAACTCGTCCATAATCAAAGTAAAAAGAAATGGACTCAAAGCAGAACCTTGATGTAAACCAATGTCGATGTCAAAATATCCAGTCTTCCCAGACGGGGTCCTTACACAAGAGAAAGCCCTATCATACATGTCTTTTATGAGGTTAATATAAAATTTGAATAAATTATAATTGAAATAAACACAAATTTCAAACAAATTTCCTGGAACTCGTGCAATACAATGTTAAGATAATTAAATAAGTGCAACTTCGCAAACGCGAACAAAACGTTTACATGGTTCAAATTGGTCAAGATGACCGCCCTACTCCATGGGGAAAGGAACTTAGTGGAATCAAATATTCATAATACACTTCTCAAAGATTACGAGTGATATGATGATCGTATAGGCTCATTAATAAACCGATGCTATATGAGACTAAATAAGAGAGGCCATCGAACTTAATACATAATTCTAAGTTTCTAACTATGTGGATAATCATTAAGGAGATCGGAAAGAGTAGATTTTGTAAGTCAGCCGTGTTATATTTTGTAAGGCATAGCTGTGTTAGATTATGTTAGCTTGTTTTCTTCCTATTTGCTGTTGTTTTCCCATTCCTTTGATGTTTGCAATGACATATTTAGGTGGTTGATCCCTTGGGTCATTATCTGGGCTATTGATCTCCTGGTCAGCTGAAACTTCATGGCATCTTTTGTACTCTGACTCTGTACTTTATTTTCATGCATTTCATTCTTTTTAATGGTCCGGTTGATAACCATGGTAACTTATTTTTGAAAAATGGGAGCAGTGGCATCCCAGAACTGGGACCACCACAAAACGTATATATTAATATGATTATAAATAACCATGGAAGCTTGTTGCTTATAAAGATTAGTACATGTTTTTTAGCATGATTGCCTGCCTATATGTTGTGTTATGGTACTGTTAACAATGATTCATACCTCCTCAAAAAAGAATAATTCATGATAATATTTGAACTGGCACACATGAATGTCTTTTTTATGCTCTCTTACCTATTCTTTTATTCTGATTCATAGAATCTATCTCAAGCAAGAGCAACTGGCAGAAGAACAGCAACTTCGGAAGTGGAGTCATTTTCAAACAATGAACCTAGGAACCCACGTCGGCCTTCGTCGTCTTCAGTTGCTAGTGGTTTACCCCCGCTTGGAAGGTGATTATTTTTGGATAATGAACTTTCTTTTTTTTCATTAGGTTCTGAACTCCTCTGATAGAGCTGCCCTATTTGTGGATATGTTAGGCCTACAATGCCTGTTTCGCAACCTTCAGGTACTGGATGAACATCACTGAACTCTGCCTTTATAATATCATGTTTGCTTTTACTTCTTGGAAAAACTAATTTTTTGTATTAATCTTCAGATCGAAGAATGGGTTCAACAGCTCCTGGCTACAGGAAGGATGATTACAATTGGAGATATGGCACTGATGAACTATCGGAAGATGTTATTCGTGCGTCCAATGCTCTGGAAAACATCCATCTGGATAGAAAGGCACGGAACCTAACAACTTCATGGAGGTAATTCATTGCAGTGTCACTGGATATCAGTGCTTATCTTTGATGATGACTCATGTGCAGTAGTTTGTTGTTAAAGAATGGAAACTGTAGATCAGGCTTTTGGTTGGAAACATGATTAACACCATGCATGGGTGGAAACATAAGAGGGGGTAAATATATATATTTAAAGCATTTACATAGTACTGTCCTCTCAGAAACATGCTAGCGTTAGGTACAAAATGGAAATTTGTTATTGTTGATATACAAGTAAGAAATTGCAGAAAACGACAACGCGGAAGCGGTAATCAGAGATATGCAGATAAATAATGATGAACACTGGGTATACCGTGGAACCCTACTTCATAAGGAGCGGGATGAAACCGTCGGAGAATGCCACTAAAGGCCAGATAATCTGTTATTGCTCTCTCTCAATGGATACATGTGGTGCGTGGCTTCTTATATAGCCCTACTAGTATGACCAAGGACGGATGGAGAGGGGGGCAAGGAGGGGCAAATGCCCCCCTCAATTTTGAAAAAATCATTACATTCCATATATAATTGAAAATATCTCACTCCAAATATAGCAACCTCAATTCTTCTCTTTCCCATAACTTCCTCACGTACTCCCCTTTAATATTCTTGCACGCACTCCCTCTCCATCTCGTCATCTCTCTCTCATCGTCTCACCTTCCTCTCTCTCTCTCTCTAAATATAGCATCCCAATTATCTCCCCTAACATACTCTCTCTAACTCCCTCGTAAAATTAATTTTTTTCTCATGCACACTCTCTATTAAAAAGTTGAAAATAATTTTTGATGGAACAAACTTGATTGAATTAGATATATTGTATTAGCTTATTGTTTAGAATAATCCTAGATAAAGTTAGAATTTTCTATTGATTACATATGTGAATTATCAAAATTAAATTACATTCAGATTCTTTTTTATATGATATCTAGCAATTCATACATTTTCCCAAATTTTCTATATTAGTACAAATGAAGAAAATATTGAATTAACAAATAGTGAATCATTGTTTGATACTTTGGACACATTCAAAATTTTTAATAACAAAATATCTATAGTCTATATTTATAAGATATGCAAAATCTACCCATCTTTTATTCCCAATTAAATTTACCCAATTGACCCTTTTATTTTTAAGAATGTATGAAATGTCTACCATATATGTATAGAAAATTTATATTTTGATAAGTTTGTACTAAAATATATGAGTTTATCTGTTAATACATATATGATTTTAGCAATGAAGAAATCATACAACGATTTCAAAATATGAAATCTCATCGAGGACAAGGTAATTTTTTAAAGAGCACAATCATTTTTATAATTTCAAAAAGCATACAATTATATTTCCTATTCGCATTATAGATATTCAATATGCCAATTAATTTTATTAGATGAATACATTTTTATATTACTATTTATGCCCCCTCCTAAATACCATCCTGGCTCCGTCCCTGAGTATGACCAAGTCCCATTAACTAAACCTGTGGATGTGGTAATTGGACCTTGGAGGGGATCCATTACCCTTATATAGACGCATACTCTAACACTCCCCCTTAAGATGGAGCATGCAATGCCCAACATGGACAAATAGAAAGAAAGAACTCACTCACAGAATACAATAAATTACGAACAATATCATCTCATCACAAACTATGCTGCCTGCTTGCCGAGGATGTTGCTTCTTATGTTGTACTGGTGGAAAGGAACCGAAGGGCTAGAGTGGAATGAGTCTCCTTGTCGAAGAAGATATGTTCTATACCACGTCTGTCAAAGTCGCTGGAACTAAACCGAGTTTCCTCATCGGAGAACGTGTGCTTTGTACTGTGCAGAGTCACTGAAACTGGAATGAGTCTCATCATCGGATAACTCAAAGAAACTAGCTCTCGTACACACTAGCTCAGAGAATGGGATCTCTATTTTGGAGTCCCTATGTATCTCTGTGTCGAGCATCTATCATAGGTCTATTCCATATGTGGCCCACATGAAAACCCTAAGCCCAAACCAACAGTATAGGGACCTCTCACATAGTACCCCCCCTTTTCCCATATTTGTAGGAACATAAGACACTCGACCAAGTTGGGAGCAGAACTGAAGATGAGAATAAACTAAAAATCATCCTTTTTTCGTTGTCATATATTGCTGCATCCGAAAAATGTGCCAAAAAAATATCATCCTTCCTTTTAATACTGTAGCAGCCCTACTTTGGGCCCAATTGCCCTTCCCTTCTTGTTTTTTAATTAAATACAATACCAGTTGTGGGGCCCAATTTTAGGCCCAAAACAAATTACCGGTAGTCATATAATATTGGGATTCGACCCTTTCCTTGCAAACGATGTTTCCCAATGGGAGAACACCATGCTCGAAGCCACCGCTACCGCCTAGGGTTTGGTAGAACCCGTGAGTTGCGTGCGGCTTGGAGATACCTAGAGAAGCGGTTGCGGGTGCAACCTGTGTGATCGTGCAAGATGGGGGGGGGTGGAGATGAGGGTTCGTCTTTCTTGTGGAGGAGGTGATGCACGAGGGCGTTACGTTGTGTCACTTAGATGCGCCATCGAGGATGCTGTGCCACTTGCGAGGGTGCTACCCGGCCTCATGTTCAACGAATTCGCTCCTAGTTCTCCTTCGAGAATCATGGAGGAGCCGCACTGGTACTGTAGATCTCCCTTAGCAGAGAAGGAGGTGCAACGTGGAGATGGAGCCGTCGTTGGGGGTTCTATTGCACCGGGGATGGTGCTCCTTCTCCTTTAAATATACGGTTCCCCAATAAGAGGAGAATCCAATGCTACCGAGGGAGGCCTTAACCACAAGGAGCGACCTGGAGTCACGACCTTGGGAAGATGGGGGGCCGTGTCTCGATCTCCTCCTTGTGCAATTTGCACGTGGAGAGGTGGTCTCGAGTTGGAGAGCGGCAACTAAGTTGTGGCAAACCCAAATTAATTTGCTGATGGCGTTGATGTAGACGATCTTGTGTACCTGCATCAATATGTCTAGGGTTTCGTGAAGAACCCTGGATGAATCTTGCTCATCATAACTTGCTAATTGAATCTTGATGCTCGTGTAGAATTATGGTTTCAAAAATCCTAAATGGAGGCTGAAGGCTCCTTTTTTTGTCAAACACATAAGCTATTCTCTTAGCATTGGAAGTTTGGAGTAAGGTTAGAATATTTTTTTCTAGCTTGCCTTTGAATTGCTTCTGTTATCGGCCATATATTTTATTGCCATTTGTGGATGACTAATCCCTGGGTATTTCTCTTTTATGTGTTTCATTCATTGCTAGCACTTAACTATGTTTGGTTACCATCATTGTGCCACCATAAGATTGCTCCATCGTATTCGTCCCTGTTTCTTGCTATATTAATGTTGCTACTCCGTCTTTTCCAAGGTTGCAGAAAGCGGTAGTCGGTAATCGGTCGGCAAGGTCACCTACTAAGGCTTAGTCGGCAGTCGGGCGACTAGTCGGAATTAGTCGGTCATTAGTCGGTTTTGAATTTTTTATTTATTTTAAATATATAAATCAGTTTTTATACATATATTCGTATGTATATACATACATTTGTACATTTTATATGACATCATGATGAAACAAAAGAAGAAATTGAATTTAAATATAACATTAAGCATATTAAAATATGTTTGTTTTTAAAAAAAGTGAAAAAAAATAAAAAAGGTTGTTGTAAAAGTCGGCCGATTAGTCAGCCCGACTAGTCGGGTGGACCGACTAAGGGCCGACTATGCCTAGTCGAGTCGGCTACCCCCCCGACTCGACTAGTCGGGTCGACTAATCGGCCTAGTCGGCCGACTTTTGCAAGCTTGGTCTTTTCATTGTCAGTTGTTCATCTTTTGTCGTGTATAGTCCCATATCACCTAATGTGAGAGTCGTATATGAGTAGAGCATCTATATATGAGATCTTAAATCAGTGAAATAACTTCACCAAGAAGGATAAAGAAACTTTTTCTGAAAGGAAAAAGGTTGCAAGGTTAAGGAGAAACCCACCTAAAAACTTCTATATATTCACAAAATCAAATCCTAAGCTTACAAATAGCAAGAAGCCTGAAGATGCTTGGCATGCCTGAAGTACATCCATATACATTCTCTCCACGGAAAATGACCCCATTATGCACCAACCACTTAAATCTGAGAATATATATGGCCCATACCTTGAAAAGTTTAGCCTCTATTCCATACTATCGTTGGACCCCAGAAAGTAATCGAATCCTCTATTGTAAACGAGTCGATATGAGCTGTTGCCCAAACATCCTTCGAAATACTGCATCTAAAGAATAGATGCTCAATGTCCTCCACCATCGCAACACATCACAAACCTATTCCCTTTATGTTAATGAAATACTTGGCCCTATGCTTGCCAGTTAGTAAGCTGTCTCTCAAAAGCCAAATGAAGATCCTGACAGTGGCACCTTCCATCTCTAAATCTATTTGATTGGCCCGATGTAGTCTCAAGATCAAAAATCATTTGTGTAAAAAGCCATGTATGCCTTGTGCACCATAAAGTGACCATCTGCCCACATGCACATGTTTAGACCCTTTGAGCCTAAGTCCTGAAGACCCAATGGCAACTTTCTGCTTGTGAGGCTTCAAAGTAGCATAATCTTTCTTAATAGTAACATCTCTCCCATGATAATTGACTAAGAATGGCCTAGATGTCTAGCACCCTTGTCCATCTAAATCTCAAAATGTGTGGCATGGACTTTTGAAACGTCAGAGGGGATTGACAAGAGTACCACCAAGAATATCCTTCCCTCCATCACCTCAATCCATTGCTATAAGTTTTTGCCTTTTGTTCTTTTGCCTTTTATTGCTCAATTTTTGCATCTTTCTCCTTAAGCTAAGTCATGGTTTAAAATATTCTAATATATCACCGACATATCCATGATATATCCATATCAACAAGTTAATGAAATATATCTCACCCACGATATTGATATCGACCTATATATCAATGATACATCATCTCATAATACTGATATCAACAAATTTGATGTATTTAGTGCATATAGAAAAATGAAATGCGAAAGTGAATCAAAACAAGAACAAAAATAGAAGGGATTTTTACCTGGCAGACCCTATAATCTTTGCAAATTACCTCTACGACCTTTGAAACATCCTAATTCCTCCCTCAACACCGTAAACTTGCACCGTCTTACCCCATGAACCCTACCGTTAGACTGACACATCTAGAGTTAACTTCCTTGGTTAAAAACGAGTTAATCTAACCAATCTAAGATCGGACGGCTACAATTAACCCAGAGAAGTTCTCCCTCCTCTAACAGCTTCCACGGGCTGAGGGGAGGAGGTTGGCGGTGGGCCGATCGGGTTCCACCGGGGGCTGGAGGTTGTCGGGGCTGGAGGGGAGAAGGTTGTCGGGGCTGGAGAAGGGGGAGGGGCTTCGGGCGGCGACCGGAGGGAAGGGGGGTCGAATCAGCAGGGGGGAGGCGCTGGGGGTGGGGGCTTCTTCAACCAGGCGAGGCAGCTCCGCGGGATAGAGGGGAGAAGGGGGAGGGGCTTCGGGCGGCGACCGGAGGGGAGGGGGGGTCGAATCAGCAGGGGGGAGGCGCCGGGGGTGGGGGGCTTCTTCAACCAGGAGAGGCTCAGCGGCGCTCCCCTCCTTCCTTGGACCTTGTTCTCTCTCTCTCTCTGTATCTCTCTCTCCCTGTTTTCGTTGTTATTCACATTGTAATCAACATCATCGTCACCATCCCCGTTCACTCATCTTCTCCACCCGTCCATCTCCCTCGTCTACCCACCTCAGCAGCAGTAATGTCGCTGGAACGGGAAGATCCTGTAACTCCCAACTCTGGTAACAGATCCACTCCTTCTCTTGCTGCCTTTTCTATTCTTTTGGTTTTCTTTTCTGGTGGGTTTTGGTGAATGCCTCCATGCAAGGAATGTGATTTTATTTGAAGCGAAAGGGGGGCTTAGGGAGGGTGGGGGGCTCGACACGACCGGTGGAGAGGGGGACTTCGGGAGGGGGGTATCGACGCGACCGGTGGGGAGGGGAGAGCTTCGGGAGGGGGGACGCTCGACGCGGCCGGTGAGGAGGGGGGCTTCGGGAGGAAGGGGGTTCGTGTGGCCGGGGAAGGAGGGCAGCGGGGGTGCTTCGGGATGGGGGAGGCGGTGGCCGGGGATGCTTCGAGCAGGGGAGGCGTCGGAGGAGGGGGCTTCGAGCGGCGGGAGGGGGGGCTCGAGAAGGGGAGGCGACGGGTAGGGGAGGTGCTTCGGGCGGCGCAGCTAGGGCTTCGACGACGCAGCGGGGGCGGGGGCTTCGAAGAGGACGGTGAGGAGGGCGAGGGGTGGGAAACAGAAACCAGGAGGAGGGAGAGGGAGAATGGCATTGAATGTAAATTTGACAAATAAAATGGGTATAATGTAAAACCCTATAACGGAATCCGGTTAGTTTTAACGGATAAAAGGATGGGGGTTATCCATAGGGTCTGTAGGATAATGGTTAACAAGTTTACGGGGTTGAGGGAGGAATTAGGATGTTTCAAAGGTCGTAGAGGTAATTTGCAAAGATTATAGGGTCTGCCGGGTAAAAATCCCAAAATAGAAAGAAGACTTTGATTTTATGTGGAATCTTACTCCCCAAGGAGTGGGATGAAACCATGAGAGAATCACCTCAAAAGTGTTGATATTTTATTCATTTTTCTCAAATGTTACTGTAGAGAGTATTATTATTATATTTATGTACCTTTTCATAATTTCTTATTGCTCTTTGGACTCCTATGTAATTTACCCATGAGACCTCTCTCTATATAAGGGAGGTTATGGTTCCCTTGAATAGCAAGTTGCTCATTTCTTCTGACAAGGTATCAGAGCCTCAACCCTAGGGCTCTCTACCCGCCGCCCCCTCCTCCCTCCTCTCGGCCCTCTCTCCTCGGACCTCGGGTGCTCCCCAGCCCTAGCGGCCTCCCCGCCGCCCACAACCCCTCTCGCCGTCCCTCCAGCCCTAGCGACCCTAGCCGCCGGACCCCGATCGCCGGCCCCCTTGCCCTAGCGGCACCTCAGTTGCCGCCGCCAGCCCCTAGTTGCCGCCGCCAGACCGTAAGGGGGTCGCCCAGCCCGTAGGGGGCCACAACCCTCATCTCCTGACCGTGCCCTAGCCGTCCACGCCTAGGACTCTTTCTCCGGATTTATGGATTTGAGTGCGTAAAGTCTACATACGCACTCGAATCCTATGCAGTTTGTGTAGACATCTGTCATTTTATCTACCAACCCTAGTTCTTCTCAAGCGACGATATGTCAGAATCAAAGGTTGATATGCCCTCCATAGGCGCGTTTAAAGGTCCCGCGCCAATAGTCAAAATGGACGGGTCGAATTATGAGCTCTGGGCGATGCAGTTCATGAGTCTCATGAAGTCGAACGGTAAGAAGCACATTCTTACCGAGGATGCGCCCGCAGAGAAGACATGGATATATACCTCGTGGGAGGCTGATGATTCGTATGCCAAAGTTTGGCTGTCAGGCACACTGTCGACGGAGATTGCCAATGATGTCATCCATCAACCCACTGCTAAGGCAATGTAGATATTCTGGCTGCAACGTATTCGCAAGTGCGAAATGAGACCAAGATGTTACAGCTTTAGCATGATATATTCACGATGAAGCAGAACAACATACCACTTCACTCCTTGTACACGTCCCTGAGAGGGATGTTTGAGAAGCTGTACAGTACCATTCCACTTACAGCAACCCCTGAGCAACAAAAGACGTTTCGGAATGCCACCATGGTGGGCGTTCTACTTGCAGCCCTAGACCCTGAGTACGAGGATGCCTGTTCTCAGATTTTGGCCGATGTAGTTATTCCTCCAATGGAGGATGTTTACCGGAGGCTCAGTCGCATCTCAGTGTCATCTAGCTTATCTACTCCACCCCCATCGGCGATGGCAGTATCGCGTGGGAGAGGTGGTCTGTCCTCTGGTCGTGGATGTGGATGTGGAGGTGGTAGGGGTGGTCGCTTTCGTCACCCTTGTTCGTACTGTCACCGCACAAGCCACTCGGAGGATACATGCTACTCTAAGCATGGGTTTCCAGCATCGACGCGTGTAGCTGAGCATGTTCTACCCTAGTCAACATCCACTGCAGACAACTGTTTTGAGGAGTTTGTGGCACGTCTACGTGATATTATGCCACCATCCTCTACAGATTCTTCTGATGGACCTTCTGATGTTGCTGCCTCTGCCTCAGCTAGTTCCTCTGCTATCGCTAGTACTTCAGGTAGTGCTACTGTATTTACGTCCTCATGATATATCTGATTGGATTATAGATTTTGGTACCACACATCACATCTGCCGAGATCGAGAGAGACTTGAGTCCTATAGGGACATTCCCCATGGCCGTTCAGTACAGATCGCAGATGGTACAGATTCCCCTTTTATTGGACAGGGGGAGGTCGTTCTATCTTCTTCCATGCATTTACAGAATATTCTACATGCTCCCGAGTTCTCCATGAATCTGTTGTCTATTAGTCAGATTACAAAGGATTTGCACTGTCATGCCATATTTGACCCCTCTTCTCTTATTTTTCAGGACATACTAACAGGCAGGGTGATTGGCTGTGGCTCTGAGCAGAATGGTCTGTATCGGCTGGTCCGGAATTCTTATGCTGCCACCTCTTCTTATTCAGCCGGACCAGTTTCTCCGTACATCTGGCATCGTCGCTTTGGTCATCTCCCGCTCCAGAAAATGCGACACCTTCTGCCTCAGATCTCTCCCAGTTCTTCCTTTCATTGTGAAGCGTGTCAGTTGAGAAAGCATCATAGGTCCAGCTTCCCTGGTTGTCAGAGTCGGAGCAGTTGCTCCCCGTTCGAGTTGTTTCATATTGATATTTGGGGTCCTAGTCGTGTTCCCGATCATCAGGGACACAGATTTTATCTAGTTGTCGTGGATGATTTCTCTCGTGTATCTTGGGTCTTTCTTTTAAAGAATAAATCTGAAGCAGGAGATGTGAATAAAAATTTGATTAATGGAGTGCAGAATGTTTTTTCCTCTACTGTCAAATATGTTCGTAGAGATAATGCTCTTGAATTCTGCACACGATCTCTCTCTCAGTTTCTCTCGTCAAAGGGTATTATTCACCAAACTACTTGTGCCTACACATCTCGGCAGAATGGAGTGGCAGAAAGAAAGCATCGTCACCTTCTTGACATTACTCGAACCCTTCTTATTCAGAGTTGTGCTCCTATCTCTTTCTGGGGGGATGCCGTTCTTACAGCTTGTTACCTGGTCAATCGTATGCCGTCATCTGTCCTAGGTGAGAAAATTCCTATGTCTATCCTTTTTCCTGATAAGGAATTATTCTCACTTACTCCTCGTGTCTTCGGTACTATTGCATTTGTTCATCTTCTCACTCCAGGACTTGACAAACTCTCTCCTATAGCGGTCAAGTGTGTCTTTGTGGGTTATTCTCGAACTCAGAAGGGCTATCACTGTTAAGATCCCATAAACAAGAAATACTTTGTCAGTGCTGACGTCACGTTCTATGAGTCTATTATGTACTTCTCTCCTGCAGGTGACAGGCTGGTACCATCCACTACCAATGATGATGTCTATGTCCCTCCACCTCCTAGGTGGGGTTCACCTGAGTCTACTCCTGCACATGTTACTACGCCCACTCATCACCTCAGCCACCACCACCTCCACAACCTCCTATTCCACCTTTACCAAAATTTTACACGCGTCGGTCAGGTCCTGCTCAGGCTACACGTCCAACATCCACCACGCCTCAGGTATGTACTGCTGACATTACTACTGACGGGTCAGATATGGTACATGTGCAAGATTCTTCATTGCAGGAGGAGACTACACCATCCAGTACATAGGACGATGACCTGGATATTCCTATTGCTATCCGGAGCAAAAGAGGACGTGTGCATCTTATCCCTTTGCTTCTCAGGTATCTTTTCATCGTCTCACAGGCGATTTTCAGAGATTTGCTACAGCTTTGTCGTCCGTAGAGATACCACGGACCTATCAGGACGCTATGCAGATTGATGTCTGGCGCATGGCTATGGAAGAAGAGATGCGGGCATTACAGGCTCGTGGCACATGGAGCTTGGTTACTCCTCCTCTTGATGCATTTATCGTTAGCTGTAAATGGGTATTTACAGTTAAATACCATGCAGATGGCAGTCTAGATCGATACAAGGCTCGGTTGGTGCTCGAGGTTTCACACAAACCTATGGTGTGGATTATATGGATACATTTTCTCCGGTGGCTCGTCATTCTACCCTTCGGATACTTCTTTCAGTTGCAGTGGTACGTGACTGGACTATATCCCAGCTTGATGTCAAGAATGCATTCTTGTATCTGCAGGAGGAAGTCTACATGCAGCAGCCACCAGGGTTTACTGCTGAGGGGGAGAAGCATATGGTCTGTAGACTTCACAAGGCAATTTATGGCCTTAAACAGAGCCCAAGGGCGTGGTTTCAGAAACTTTCTCATCTGATTGGACGACAGGGGTTCAAGAGATCGAATGCAGACCACTCATTGTTTATTCAGAAGTCTTCTATGGGTACGGTTGTCATCATGGTCTATGTTGATGATATTCTTGTTACAGGAGATGATGTTCAGGGGATAGAGAGGGCAAAAGCATGCCTAGGTCATCAGTTCGTCACGAAGGATCTTGGAACCCTAAGATACTTTCTGGGGTTGGAATTTGCCAGGAATGCACATGGTCTAGTGATGATCCAAAGGAAGTACATTTCAGATTTCTTAATTGAAACAGGCATGGCTGAATGCAAACCATCGAGTATTCCCATTGATCCAAGCATGAAGCTATATGATGATGGCACTGTTGAAGTAGACAAGAGGAGATATAGAGAAATGGTGGGTAAGCTCCTTTATATTACCATAACTCGACCTGATATTGTCTTTGCAGTAAGCCGGGCCAGTCAATTTGTGGAGCAACCAAGACAAGTTCATATGGATGCCATATACATGATACCGAGGTATCTAAAGTCCTCTCCAGGTTCAGGGTTGCTATTCCAAAAGGACACAGATCTATCTATTTCAGCATGTGCAGATGCCGATTATGCAGGATGCCCTAAGGATAGAAAGTCAACCTCAAGATATGCCGTTTTTGTTGGGAGCTCTTTGGTCTCTTAGAAAAGCAAGAAGCAAACCGTTGTGGCAAGGTCAAGTGCAGAATCCGAATACAGGGCCATGGCGCAAGCAAGCACGGAGATGATGTGGGTCCGATCTGTACTAGAGGATCTACATGTAGCCGTACCCTTCCCTCTGCAGCTTCAGTGTGACAATCATGCAGCATTGTTTATTGCTAACAATCCAGCATTCCATGAGAGAACAAAGCATATAGAAGTTGACTGCCACTACACTAGAGACTTGATTCAGAGAGGCTTGATATCTACATCTCATGTGAGATCAGTGGATCAGACTGCTGACATACTCACCAAGCGTTGCTCAGAGGACCCTTCCAGAAATGTTCTTACAAGCTGAGCATGATCGACATCTATGCTCCACCTTGAGGGGGAGTGTAGAGAGTATTATAATTATGTTTATGTACTTTTTCATAATTTCTTATTACTCTCTGGACTACTATGTAATTTACCCATGAGGCCTCTCTCTATATAAGAGAGGCTAGGGTTCCCTTGAATAACAAGTTGCTCATTTCTTCCAACAGTTACAGTGGGCGTGGGGCTCTTTATATAGCCTCACCAAGACACCAAACTCCCACCATCACACAATATGTGACTAAACATGAGCTTCCAAGGACATCTTTTGTCGGAAACATAAAGATACTCGACCAAGTTGAGAGAACAAATGTCAAGGATTTCAAATTTTCTTCTTCCTTTCCCCTCTTTTTTGTGCTCTTTTTTTACAAATCTTTTTTCGTAGCCGTTTCTTTCCCTTTTTTGGCTATTCTTCTTTTTTTTTGCAAATCAACCATTTTTTAACTCAACCCCTCATTTTTCTTTTGGGTCCTCTTCTTCTTTTTGAACTCAAGGCCCTTCACCCTTTTTTAAAATCATGCCCTCTCTTTTTTTTCTTTTTCTTGAATTAATGAGGCCCGTGGGCCCAAAACCATGCCTCTTTTCCCTTTTTTTAATCTGCAGCAACTTGGGCCCATAACAATAGCAACCCTTAATGTTTCTTCTCTTTTTCTTGTTTTAGCCCAATAAGGCTCAACTGTCTCCCCCTCTTTTTTTCAACTTGGGCCATTGGCCTAGACAAAAACATGTTAACAAAAAACAAAATAGAGGAATAGCCCTACAATCTTTGTTCATGAAAGCAGTTGAGTAAACCGCATACTTGGTCGCATACTCGTACTTGGTAGCCTTGTCGTTCAGAGTATGATGAAACAGTCATTTATGCGGGTTGATCCGCATACTTGGTCGAGTATACCCCCTATGCAGCCGCCTACTTAGATGCTTTTCCAATAAATTTTATATTTAACCTAATCCAAATAACCCCACATGCATAATAACATAAAACCGCATAAACACGCACACTCTCCCGCATAAAATCATATACTCCCCGCATACTCCCCCTACTCAGGATGTCAACATAATATTAAATATTTATTTATATTTTTTTAATGATAAAAAATACCAAATTGCATAAAACCGCATACTCCCGCATACTGCATACTCTCTATGTAGTGATGCCTTCGACTGAATACCACATAACATTTTCCTGAACATTGCTTGCATCAATTTAGGATTCCCATCATGGGAACCCCATCTAACATCTCATGCAGCTGCTTGATGGGGCTTCTACGCATGTTTCGAGATCGCTTGACGATACCACCAAGGAGTCTCACACGGAGGTTGGAAACTCATGCCAAGATTCTGAAGATGGGGCGGTGGGCTTCATCGCGGCCGTTGGAAAGGATGGGGTTCTTACTCCCTCCCTCGTTGCTGTTAGGGTTCGACGAAACCCATCACTGTAGAGTGCATGCGTTGGGAGCCATCTATGTTGTTTCTTCTTCTCCTTGCGCACGAGTAGGGCATAGTTAGCGGGCTGCAGTTGAGGCGTTATCACACCTTTCCATGCACACCTTTATATATGCAGTGGCTTTTGCCGTTGCTAAAGACCGGAATAGTCGATTGGTGTATCTAGGAGGTCTCGATCACTGGAGATGGGGCTTGCTTTTGCGAGACTGCGCATGCATCAGGGGCATAATTGCATACCTCCTGGAGATGTTGGAGAAGGGATACTTGTGCGCAAGTGCATGACATCGGTGGAGATCTCACTGGAGGACTTTCAATGGGTTTCAAAGAACCTATCTACGGTTGTTTTCTTTTGTGAGAGGGGGTTGCAGGCAAATGGGGATTCTTCCACGTAGAGGATCTCAATCTCCATCGCATATGTCTTCTTCGGATGACCCACGGCAATCAAATCTCTAAGATGTTGGTGGCTCTGGATTGGGGAAAACTAGGATGTTCAAAATGATGTCCCAGTAGAATATCAAAACATCAGAGATGAGATTAGAAGGAACCACGTCGCGGGAATCACAACGGCCGGAACTCAGGCAAATTATAAAAAAAACTTGAACAAACTCAAAAACTTGAATCCAACTGCATAATCTAACCGCTCTGAAATAAAAATATTCAAAATAAACCCTAGAATCGACTGCTTTGATAACATGTAGAAATATAAAATGCAAAAGCGAATCAACGCAATAACAAAAATATAAAGAAGACTTTGATTTTACGTGGAACCCTACTCCCTAAGGAGCAGGACGAAATCACAGGAGAATCACCTCAAAAGTGCTGATATTTTATTCATCTTTCTCAAATGCTACAATGGGTATGGGGCTCTTTATATAGTCCCGTCGAGACTCCCACCATCACATGATATGTGACTAAGCATGATCCTTCAAAGACACCCTTCAATAGTGTAGACTTTTCATCATTTTGATTGGTAACACTGATATCATGTCTATATCAATACTCTATCATCGATATCAACCTTGTCGCATGATTTCACAACTTGTTTTTACGAGGCAAGGAGCTCGGAAGGTAGTTTCTGACTTCACAAGTTTTATAGGTTAATTTATACAAGTTTTTGTATAGCTACTCCATGTATTGACACACATGGAAACAAATCTGGCATGGATAAGTAACCGGATTTCTAACTTGTAAGTATTAGCAATCTCTCAATATGAATTGAAGACAATCCCTTTGTATTGGCTACCTTAGGTCATTAGAAATGTTGGATTGTAATCTATATTAGATCATCTTCTTTCAAATTTCTTCTTACCATGAATTAATGTACTATATATTATTTATGCTATTGTACGATATTTATTTATTTCGTTTCGGATATTGCTGAGACTTTTGTTTAGACATGGTATACAATATAACATATTGTAAATATACTAATAACATATCCTTCATGTCTATAAGAGTATATTCGTACATTACTTATTCTTTTAAGAAATAAGATGATTAATTTATGAGAAATTTCTTTTTTGATCCATTTTTTAAGATTTCCACTGATATTTGTGATATATCTCGATATATACATTTCCAAACCTTTCGATACGATATTGATATCGATATTTCAGATCTTGCTCCAATTAGCATTGTTTTTCTTTAGCTCAGTTAGATATTTTTGCTTTAATATATTTTAATTCATCTTCTTTTGTTTAAAATTATGATGATGCTCTTTAAAAATTATATATTATGATGCATATTCTTTTATTTGTTTTATATCTGATATAACTCATCATTTATTTATACATATTATGTAACATGATATAAAGCTAACATGCTAAGTGAATGTCCTTTGTCTCTAACCTGTTATGTTTCGAATATCATCATTTCCTTTCCGATACCCCTCAATCGTCAACAATAAGTAAATAGAAGTTAGCATTGACAACGTCGATATGTACAATCTAACATGCTAAATTAGAAGTGGGTTTCCAGGATCTGGGCAGAAGCGAGAACCTTTGCTGGATGCTCATTCGTTGGATCTATGGCATTCTAGCACAAAGTAGGATTTCTCATTTTCTGACCTTTCATTCCTTGGCTCTATGGAAGGGAATCCGCTTTGTGTTGCCGCGGTTTTCCGAAACTTTTTCGTCGAATCCTTGGTGACGGTTGCTTGTTTGCTTTCTGGATGGACCACACGGATGGAAGCCCTTTGGCAACCCGCTGTCTGCCCTTGTTATGCACACCTTTTTCAATTGTTTGCAGGCTGGGAAGCATGGGTGGAGTGTTGGACGATGCATAAATTGTCAATGTAGAATCGTAGATATCCCTTAAATGTGGTAGTGCGATGACATCTCGAAATCAATAGTCAATGACCTGTATTTCGCAAAAATACATGCTTTGTCAAACTGGAGTTCAATGAAAAGATAGGGATGAGGATGTAAAGGCAGTCTCGTGAAAGATGCCGAAAGGTAAGGACAACTTCATAAAAAGCTAGCAGCTCGAAAACACCATTGGAGAGAGCGACAATTGCTGCATAAGTCGACGGTCTCTTTGGTGCAATGTTGTGTATTTTTATATATCTATTCACCTAACACGTGCACATGCATGCACTTACTCATGTATGATGCTTTTAAGTTCGTCGACCATAAGAGGCTGCTAATCTGATTTATTCATAAGTTAAGCCAATTTCTTAAATATGGCATCGATCACTCAGTAATTCCTCAAGGTCATTGACATAACTTGGGCAAAAGGTGTAAGTTTCAGGTATATATCTTGTGATGCAAATTTTCTAGGACAAAATACCATCTCTTGCATGGCTATAAATTATTTAGATGAATGTGACAAATAGGTTAAAAATCTTAACCATTTTTCATCATTGAATATATTCCAGCGTTTCTTTCCTGTAATAGGTAAGACTTTGTAGCAATTATATGATAAATTATTGCAGTGAAGGTAATAGGTAAGTTAAAAATCTCTATTAATTTTTTCGGCATAGAAGATTGGGTTTTAGAGATTAGATGGGAGCAGTACAACAACAACAATAACAAAGCCTTTTCCCACAATTAAGTAGGGTCGGCTACATGGATTCTTCGCCTCCATTTAGATCTATCTTGGGCCAATCTTGGGCTTGTATCCACAAAACTAAGATCCCTTCGTATGGCCTCTTTCCAACACTTCTGGGGCCGTCCTCGCCCTCTCTTAGCCGGCTCAACATCCCGACACTCACATCTCCTAACTGATGCATCAACTGATTTTCTTTGCAAATGTACAAACCATCTTAAGCAGTTTTCTCGCATCTTATCCTCGATCGGAGCTACACCAACTTTCTTTCTGATTGCATCATTCCGAATCCGATCTTTACTTGTGTGTCCACACACCCACCTTAGCATTTTTATTTCTGCTACATTCATTCTCTGCACATGTCTATGGTTCACAGGCCAACATTCAGATCCATAAAGCATAGCAGGTCTCACGACTGCTTTGTAAAACTTTCCTTTAATCTTTAAAAGAATTTTCTTATCACAGAGAACAACGACTCCTCTCCTCTTTAGACAGCCTACATTTATTCTATTAGTAACATCTCCATCAATTTCCCCATCATGTTGCAGAATAGATCCCAGATATCTAAAGGAATCTCTCTTCTGAATGTTATCGTCACCAATTTTTACCTCAATTCCTTCACCATTGCTTCCATCAAAGGCGCACTCCATTTATTTCATCTTAGCCCTACTTATACGAAATCCTTTAGTCTCCAACTCATGTCTCCAGACTTCAAGCTTCTCATTTACTCCATCTCTAGTCTCGTCAATTAACATAATATCATCAGTAAATAACATACACCAAGGTAAGTCATTCTGAATATGACTGGTCAAATCATCCATAATCAAAGTAAAAACAAATGGACTTAAAGCAGAACCTTGATGTAAACCAATGTTGATGTCAAAATATCCATTTTTTCAGACAGGGTCCTTACACATGATAAAGCCTTATCATACATGTCTTTTATGAGGTTAATGTATAGGACAAGTACTTGTCTCGTCTCCAACACTCACCACAATATCTCTCGTGGGACAGAATCATAAGCCCTCTCCAAATGAATAAAGATAATGTGGAGGTTTTCCTTTTAGCTCTATAAATCTCCATTGTTCTCCTCAGCAAATGGATGGCTTCAGTCGTTGAGCGACCTGATATGGATCCGAATTGGTTTATTTTTACATTGAAAATTTGCCTCAACCTTCTTTCGATCACACGTTCCCAAATTTTCATAGTTTGACACATCAGCTTGATACCTCTATAATTTGAACAATTTTGAATGTCTCCTTTATTCTTATAAAGAAGCACCACGATACTCCTCTAATCTTCAGGCATTTTCTTGCTTCGCCAAATAACATTGAATAGATTCGTAAGACAAGTCAAACCACGCTCACCTAAAACTCTCCATACTTCTACAGGGATGTCATCCGGTCCTACACCTTTTCCAGGTTTCATAACCTTAAAAGCCTCCTCTACTTCCTTTCTTTGTATTCGTCTATAGCATGCACGATTCAAGTAACTTTCACTACAAGTTAGATCACCCAAAGTGATATCTCTATTTTCTTCACCAATGAAAAGTTTATGAAAGTACTGCTCCCATCTAGTCTTTATATTCTTCTGAGTAACAAGCATATGACCTTCCTCATCCTTAATGCATCTCACCTGAGAAAGGTCTTTGGTTTTTCTTTCTCTTGCTTTGGCCAACCTGAATATATCCTTCTATCCCTCCTTAGAGTCGAGATTTTTATACAAAACTTCATAAGCTTTTGACTTAGCTTCGCTTATGGCCTTCTTTGCTTCCTTCTTCGCTATTTTGTAGTTTGTGACAGGTTCCTCTGTTCTATCCTTAGACATAGCTTTAAAGCAAGCTCTTTTTATTTTTAGCTTCTCTTGCACCCCTTCACTCCACCACCAAGCCTCCTTTGGACATGGAGCTCCTTTCTTTGACTCGCCTGGTATCTCTTTTGGCTACCTTCTCCCTGAAGCTCGCTTGCTTCAGTGGAAGATTCCACCATCTAGTTCTACTTATCTTAGAAACCCTCCTTTTCTTTACCAATCCTTTCATTTGTACATCCAAGACTAACAAACGATGTTGGGTTGTCAAACTTTCTCCTGGGATTACTTTGCAGTCTTTACAACACAAACTATCTCTTCTCCTCAATGCAAAGTAATCTCTCTATGTTCTAGTTGACCCACTCTTATAAGTAATTAAATGTTCCTCCCTCTTCTTGAAGAGAGTATTTGCTATGAAAAGATCATATGCCGTTGCAAAATCCAGGATGGCTTTTCCCTCTTCATTTCTATCCCCAAAACCATGTCCTCCATGAACACTAGCATACCCTGGAGTGTCTTTTCCCACATGTCCATTAAGATCTCCATCGATACAAATCATCTCTCTTTGTGGGATTCCTTGCAGACTCTTATCCAAATCCTCCCAAAAAGCTTGTTTAGTCCTTTCATCTAAACCAATTTGCGGTGCGTAAACTGAGATGATATTCAGAATTTCTTCTTCAGGCACCAATTTTAGCAAAGTAATTTGATCCTTGAATCTTTTTTCCTCAACTACAGAATCCTTCAAATCCTTATGAACAACCACTCTAACACCGTTTCTACCCTTATCTTTACAAGAATACCAAAGTTTAAAGCCTGTCTTCTTAATCTCCATTGCTTTCTCTCCAACCCATTTAGTCTCTTGAAGACATAGTATATAAATCTTCCTTCTTTCCATCGTATCCACTATCTCCATCAACTTTCTGGTTAAAGTGCCAATATTCCAACTACCAATCCGCAACTTCCGAAGTAATCTCTTTTGGACTAACTTCTTTACTCGCATGCGTCCATTATGCGAGAACCCTTGTAAATTTTGGACTGCATCCGGGCTGTGATGCAACGGAACTAGCTTAATTACCCGCATGCGTCCTCATGCCAGAACCCTTGCAAATTTTGAACTACATCCAGGCTGCGATATAGCGGCCCTTGCCAATTTTTCATTGCATTCGGGCAATGCAAAGTGTCGCAAGTAGGGAACGTCCCAACGAAATCTGTATGTTTGCTTAAATCCATGTTGAAAAGATCCGACTGTCACGAGGCAACTTCTTGAATAGTATTTTTTTTTAGAAAAAGATACTATTTAGGAAGTTGTCTCTGACTATTTTACGTTGGCTGTTGGCTACCTAACGCAACCCTCATTTACCCGGGCTTGGGACCGGCCACGACTAGCTAAAGATGGGAGTAGTACTTCCATAAATTTTTCATTGGGGAAGGAAATAGAGAGATCACTTTGGGTGATCTAACTAGTAGTGAAAGTTGTTTGAATCGTGCAAGCCATAGACGGATACAAAGAAAGGAAATAGAGGGGCTTTAAAGGTTATGAGACCTGGGAAAAGGTGTAGGACCGGATGACATCCCTGTAGAAGTATGGAGAGTTTTAGGTGAGCGCGGTTTGACTTGGCTTACGAATCTATGCAATGTTATTTGACGATGCAAGAAAATGCCTGAAGATTGGAGTACCGTGGTGCCTCTTTATAAGAATAAAGGAGACATTCAAAATTGTTCAAATTACAGAGGTATCAAGCTGATGAGTCAAACCTAAACCCAAAAACCCGGCGCGCCCCGAGGAAGTGCTCTGGCGATCAAGAAGGCAAGCGCCTACCCCACTCTCGAATCGAGACTTCAAGTCAAATTTTCGCTAATTTGAAGACTTTTGTTGGATCTCCTGATGGATTGGTGCGTATTATTCTGCTCCTGTACCATGGAATACGATTAATTCATCATTTTTAGCCCAAATTGATTGTTTCTGGATGATGATTTCGAAATTCTGATATGCAAGTTCCGATTGAGGTTCTGGCCGATCTATTGCTGATATTCATTATGATCTGGGTGTTTAATTGCTTGGCTTATCCTATGGAGTTCCTATTCTATTGTTTCTAAACACTTTGGGCCTCCTAGACTATCTCCGTTCTTCGTATTCCCTGAGAATTTTCTTGCAGAAGAAGGGGATTTCGATCGGTTTTCTCTTCAAGTTGACAATTTTAACTACTTCTCTTTGAGTGCCTAGACTTGCCACGTGGTGTTTTTTAATTTGAAGATGGCTGAACAGAGCAATGCGAATTTGGAAAAGACATGAAAATTTCCCTGTGTTATCTCCGCCTAAGATCTTCAATAAAGGAACTGTCATAGCGGGAGCCTCGAACACTTTGAATGCTATTCCGAAGTCTTATGCTTCAATCATGAAAGATAAGATTTTGCCACTAAAATTAGCCCCCCCCTGTGAAGTTAAGGGACCCATACTATGAAGGGGATGATGCTGTGGTTGAATTCTCGCAGGATGAAATGTTAGAGATGAGCAAACCCTTTGAATTGTGCCTTATTGGTATTTTTAAGAGATTCAGACCTAAGCCGATTGATATTGATACTGTAATAAGGAGAGAAATGCAATTTGTTAACAATGTTCAAATTGGGGCCTTGGATGCGAAGCACATTATTTTGAAGTTTGAGGACATGACTGACTACATGAAAATGTACATTAGTAGTACTTGGAAGTTTGGAAGCAACTGTATGTCCCTAATCCGTTGGTCCCCTTATTTTCACCCGGGGGATTCATCCCCAAATATTCCTGTTAGGGTGGGTTTTCCCATGTTGAGCTTGCAATTCCTAAATGAGGGAGCTTTTCGTTCTGTTGTTAAACCTGTTGGGAGGTTTTTGTCTGCTGATAAAGATGTCCAAAATTTCACGAGGCCAGGTTACATAAGGGTGAATGTGGAAATTGATGTCAGTGAGCATGTGCCTGATCATATTGTCATCAGGTGTGGAGACAGAGATTTCATTCAAAACATCGTTTATGAAAACCTGGCCCATTATTGTCACTTTTGCAAGCTGGTTGGTCACAACCAGGAGGTTTGCTATTTGAAAAAAAGCAGTCTGTTGTAGAACCAGATGTTAAAGGATTACTTGAGGACCTGGGGAAAGCAAGTACAAACATGCCCTCCTTTCATAATCTTAGACCTCGTCAAAAGTGGGTCCCAAGGAGATATCAGAATAAGAATAAAGAGGTTTTGGTTTCTGATATTGGGTTTAACAATGGGAAGATACAAAATCTTGCAGCCCAGATTTGCATTGAAAGATCAGGAGTTGTTCAGGAAATTATTGATAAAGTTTCTGGGAATGAAGCTGCAGAATTTTCGGTTCAGTTTTCTGAAAATCAGAGTGGAATGCCTAAAGATGGCCCTTCATGTTCCAAGGAATTTCTTTTGAATCGGATCCTCAAGGATTCAGTTATTGAGGAACAAACTGAAGAGGAACAGCTGGTGAAAAGCCAGACTCTTGAGGCCTTAAAAAACAATACTGAAGAATTAGCAGAATCGGTCATTGATTGTGCAGAGGTTTCAAACTTTGTTCTCTATTTAGAGGGCTCTCCTATTGCTAACAAAGTTCGAGGATCTTTCCAGGAGAATTTTATTCCTACATCCAATTCTTTTGAAGCACTGGTGGAAAATGTGGATGATGCATCTTCTGATATCCAAAAAGAACATATATGTTCTAGGAAAATTGGCACAAGTCAGGAAGAATTGAATAACAATTCAGAGTTAG
Organism: Ottelia alismoides; assembly: GCA_037367405.1. NCBI lineage: Eukaryota > Viridiplantae > Streptophyta > Magnoliopsida > Alismatales > Hydrocharitaceae > Ottelia > Ottelia alismoides. The sequence continues at coordinate 599,261 of JAZKJV010008603.1, forward strand.
TGATCAGGAATCTGAATATTTTGCCTCCATGTTTGTTAAATACTGAAGATCTTATGATACCCTCTAATAGCTCAGCAGAGGTAGGAAGAGATGAAAATGTTAGAGTGAATCTAGAGTTGTCTACCAGTGAACCTCTTAAAGGTAATAAATCTTCGAAATATGTAGAATTTGCTAAAAGGAAACTGGGCGAATATGGAAAGAAAAGAACTCCTATGAGCAGGAAAGCTAAAGAGAAGTCACGGAAAAATCATTTTGATAGTGAATGATATCTCGCTTGCTTCTAAGGATTTCGATGTTGTGGTTATCTGGCTTCTTAAGGCATTTTTCTTTTATTCCTCGGTCTCTTCTTGAGATTTAAAAGGCAAAGAGCTCTTTAGTTTCTAGTACATTGATGAGATTTGTCGCTTCTTTTCCTTGAAGTTGGAGGAGGATAACTATGAATTGTCCTTCTCGAAGTAATCCCTCAGGTTTACTTTGATGGTTTGGATGTTATCCTTGCCGATCAACTTTGGATGTATACAATTCCTGATACGTGTACACAAAAGGTTGGTTCATTGAATGTGACAGGATGGGAAAGATAAGTCTTGGAGGGGATGCGTATGAAACATCCCTTCTGAGATTTTTATTAATAATGCAACAAATAACTCTTTGGCGTTTATGCCTTGTCTGAGCTTGATGCTCTGGGGACAAGAGCGTGTTATGCAGTCTTGCTTGTGGGACACGCTTGATGTCTTGTTCAC